>OZ018349.1:14276986-14701040 GCA_963969515.1 Yponomeuta evonymella
CCGGAATTCAAAGACGAGGAAGAACAACAGCAAGCAGTGAAGCTTGTCGTTAGCACAGTAGCACATAAACAATGTTTGTCGATACAAATTTATTAAAGAAGATAACACTAAGATGGATTTTCTTGTACTCCTTTATTCATGGTAGGCACATAAGTTCATCATTGACTTAGCTGTCATTGAAAATCATTTGACACTATGGTGATAACATGTCAGTATTTTTGCATTGAAGATGAAAATAATGAAATTGATTAAAATATTTAGGTATTTTATTTTTATTTATTGAAAGAAAACAAAGAATTGTACAATATAGTTACAAGACAAAACAATCTTACATGTATATATATTATGTAATTGGACAACCAGTGGCGTTTTCTAAAGATTAATACAATAATACTCACTTTAATACTCCACCTTTAATGTTATTACCAAAGTAGCTTAAAATGAAAAAAAAACTATCTATGACCTAAAATAGCATAAAAAATACCTATCAGGGCTTTTTTCACTATCACCTATCTTGCAATATATTTTCAAGGACATTAAAGTAACATGTTATACAAGTTTCTAGATGCTCATCGGGGAAGGATGAGTGTTCCGTAGATTGCAAAGTTATAGTGTTAATTCAGTTCTACTTTAACTACATGTATGTCTACCACGCAAGCAGCTGAGGAATTATATTAATTTGTGTACTTAGATCTCTTAGCAAAGAAACAATAACAAGTATGTAACATAAATAAAAATATATAACTACTTAGGCAGACTTGTACCACCTTATAATGTCCCTTAAGTCACCATTTAAATCGACTTCTGTAAGAAGAATTGTAGTTAAATGCAAGTTGTTGATTGCACTCATGATGGGATGTTGTACTCATGTCAATTTATGTTTTAGATGTACCTAATACCTAGGTATGATTTGAGAAAATATTGGCAGAGTGGAGTTGTTTTTGGATTAGGACTCATTTTCTGCCTTTATCTCTACAACTCGACCATCCATAGGGCAGCGGCTCACATTGTTGTAAAATATTATTTTCAGATAAGTTTCCGATTTCCATAAACATCAGAAGAGTAGCTTGTGTGCAAAGTAATACAATACCTACAATATGGACGAGTTTATTAGTAGAGATAATTAATAAGAAAGTATGACAGGGATCAACCAGAGCGCTCGACGTGATACACTGGTAAAAATCACTGTGGCACCAGAAGCTATCCTTATATTATCCACGTTTGAAACTTCACCGACAACTCAGCAGCGGCTACCTGTAGGTTAATGAACCTGGATAATCTCTCCATTGATAGATTTGGCACGGGAACCGACTACAGGAAGGATGAAGGCGTATGCAATGCAACGAAACTTGGTTTCGGGAATTTGAATTAGGCATTGCGATCAGTTGTAATAGCTGACACGCCGGCCGGCACCCCAAGTAATCTGTTTCTCATAGGTACTGAAAAACGCGTCTTTCGTTTCCAGTCTTGCGCTGAGCTAAAGCCTTCAATAACCTTGAACAATAGTAGGTAGGGATTTATTAGTTTGTGCGTCACCCTTTTCGAAGTTCAGAAATTACATTCGGTTTTCCTTGAATGTCAAAAAACCTTAGATTATGGAATAAATTTTTAAACGAATCCTATGGACAACAGCTGATTTCATGTCAAGTAAAATCCACTAAACATATGTGAACGGGGCACCGATATGGACTCCAATTATTGGCCGTACAAAATCGTCCGTGCATTATCGGTCCGTACCGATATTGCGCGACCCAATAACGTACGGGCAATAATGCACACCCCAATAATTGGTGCCCATTGGGCATGAATTATCGGGGTGTGCGTTATTGGCTGTACGTTATCGGGTCGTACAATATAGTGACCCGATACTACGGTGGGTCACTATATTGTACGACTCGATAACGTACGGCCAATAATGCACACCCCGATAATTCGTGCCCAAGGGACACCAAATATTGGGGTGTGCATTATTGCCCGTACGTTATCGGGTCGCGCAATATCGGTACGGACCAATAATGCACGCACGATTTTGTACGACCAATAATTGGCGTCCATATCGGTGCCCCGTTCACATATGATTAGCGCATTTTACTTGACATGAAATCAGCAGTTGATCTTAGGATTCGTTTAGAAATTTATTCCATAATCTAGGTGGTTTTTGACATTCATTCATTAAATTCAAAAAACCGAATGTAATTTCTGAACTTCCAAAAGAGTGACGCACAAACTAATAAATAATAAATCCCTATTAATGGGTACCTATTCTTCTTCAAGGTGATTGACGGCTTTGGCTCAGCTGAGACTTGAAACGAAAGACGCATTTTTCTGATTATAATGCCTAAATTAAAATGCCCGAAACCAAGTTTCGTTGCCTACGCCTTCATCCTGGCACCGCCATCCTTCCTGAAGCCGGTTCCCGTACCAAATCAATGGAGAGATGAGCCAGGTTCATAAACCTACATGTATCAGCTGCTAAGTTGTCTGCGAAGTTTCAAACCTTAACTACCTACTATTCTTTGTAAAGAAACCATAGTACTAGTATTTTATACTCTAAGAAAGAAACTAGACTATTCAATAAACTATAGTGTAATTTAACTACCCTAGAGTAGGTGCCAATGGACACCTTACTTATAATTTCACAGAATTTTTCTTTCAACCATTTAGGTAAGTACTGTTCCATAATCCATAAGGAGAAGTGTATCTTTTTTTTATGAACAATAAATATTTTTTATCTTTAAGGCTGACTTGCACCACTTTCTTAAATGTGGCTTAAATAGCATTTAACTACAATTCTTCTTACAGAAGTCAATTTGAACGGTGACTTAAGTGACATTTATATACTTTTATTCATGTTACATACTTGTTATTGTTTCTTTGCTAAGAGATTTGACTACACACATTAATATAATTCCTCAGCTGCTTGCGTGATAGACATACATATAGTAACAATAGAACTGAATTAATACTATCACTTTGCAATCTAAGGAGTGTTTTCCTCGATGAGCAATGTTACTTTACTGTCTTTAAAAATATATTGCAAAATAGGAGATAGTGCAAACTAGGAGAAAATAGGAGATAACGCTATTTTAGGTCGCAGTTAGTTTTTTTTCATTCTAAGCTACTTTGGTAATAAAATTAAACGTAAGTAGGTATTAAATATTTTATTTAACTTCATTACATACTCCTTTTCGTCTTCAATGGCACAATACTGACATGTTATCACCACAGTGGCAAATAATTTTAAATGACAGGTAAGTCAATGATCAACTTATGTGCCTACCATGAATAAAGGAGTACTAGGAAAAAATCAATCTTAGTGTTATTTTCAATTTAATAAATTTGTATTGACAAACAGCTTATGTGCTACTGTGCCAACGACAAGCTTTACTGCTTGCTATTCTTCTTCTTCGTCTTTGAATTCCGGGAAGCTTGGGCAACGGCTCCATCCATAGACCGACTTTAATGGGCGGCCAGCCATAGCCAATAAACGTGGCCTCCTTTTTAAGTGATCTTTGGCTACTAACTCATTTCATGTTCCACGGAAGACTAGGTGAGAGCTTACTGGTCAGGCATGAAGCCGAGTATAGACTAGCTTAGATTTCATCCGAAATTTTGTAAGTTTATAAGATAGTTTAACCCAAACATAAAAGTAGTGTACGGTCAGAACAACTTCATCTTCTTCGCCTGTTAACTTGTAAAGCCTCCTTAGCCGTGATAGTTTTCCTTTTAAGTTCATTATATGTGCTACTATTTAACATTTTTTCACGTTTCTAACCCTGTATCCGGGGGATGGGGCGCCCAACTTGAACCAAAATATGAGCTTCAAAGCTATTTTCGAAAACGGATCCCTAAATCGAAAAAATGTTTTCCCACATTTTCATTGTATGTGAGTGTGTAGGCGAGAAATTGGATACCTAATTTTGGTGCAGAGGAAGCACGCAAAAAATTAAGATTAATTACGTCTAGAATTTTTTTAGTCTGTACTGTTGCGCCAGCAAGTCACCGGCACTGCATTGTAATCACAGATTGTAATATGGATAATCCTTTACGGAACTATGGAAGATATGGCCGAAGATGGAGCACCATGAGCCTTAGCAGTCATACGAAGGTTGGTCTGAGAACTTATCTCCAACCATAATCCGGCTGATATTGTTTGTCTTACGCTTACTTATCTATCAGCTTACCTATAAAAATATAAAAACACCTACTTAATCTGATGCGTAAACAGAAACATGTCTGACAATTATTTTATATTTATTTTGAACGCAGCTTTGAAAATAAGTAAATCAAATTAGCTTCTGTAAACGAGGCACCACTCTATCAAGTGATTTTCTTGTCTGTGGTTGGACACGGATTATTGCCCCGTACCGATTTTGTACAGCCCGGTAATGCGCACCCTGATAGTGTACAGCCAATAATCCGTGCACGGTACGGGGCAATAATCCGTGTCCAACCACAGACAAGAAAATCACTGTACATTATCGGGGTGTGCGTTATCGGAGTGTGCGTTATTGGGACGTGCGTTATTGCCTCCCATTTTGTAAATAGGTACGATACCACAGAGAAAATAATTACGATACATACACTCATACCTAAATTCTTTTCTTTCCTTATACTCGAAAAATGGACAAGTTTCAAAACAGTTTAGTGTTTATTTTACTAAATTTAAACTACCATGTTTTAAAGGCCGACTTCGGCGAGAGGTAAATAACATAAACTTTTTAAGGCTTTTTCTTTCAATCTCTTGTAGGTATCTCTTTATCTTTTTTCTATTCCAGGTTATTCTATCACGGTGAAGATTCTGCTTTACTGTATTCGATAAATTGTTCAGAGATTCTAGACCACTTTGCTGAATCTGCATCCAATTTTACTATGTGTTCTATCAAACATGCCAGACCAATCCGCCTTTGTGAAAAATGTGTGGATCAGTATGTAAAGTTTCACAGCAAATACGAAGAACTAGCTACCACCTCTGTAAATGGCTCATCGTGCAAGTCGTTATTTGTGTCACAGGACAGATTGAACGCTGTTTTAGAATTTCATGACAATATTCAGTCTATTTGGGACAAAGGGAATTGCAAGTGTGAGTATGATGTGCGATTGTGCAGTTCTTACAGACTATGAAAGAAATATTAATTGTATATTCCTTTGACTTTTAGCCTGTTTTAATTGGACTAATGAGAGCCCCATGCTGTCAATCAATACAATACATTTCAATAAGTTGTTAAATGCTACACTGATTTGTATTGAGAGTTTTAAAAAGAACAGCTCAGAAATATGTGAGAAGTGCATGTCGTCATACTTGAGCTTGGATGAATACTATAATACATTGAGTTCAGATCATGTTGGTATAGACACTATTTGTATGGATGTTGTGGATTCTGTAAGTACTTTATCTTTGAATGGTGAAGGGTTCTGAAAGTTTTAGTATATTTGAAAACATACCCATTATAACATTACACTAATTTCAGATGAATACCACAAGATTTATTTGGAGCAAAACATTTGGATGTTGTAAACTGAGACAAACGCCAGAAATACTATTCTTGTGCTGTACTGGCATAATCTCAATATTGCCATTGTTATTCTATTTAGCTGTAAGATATTGTGGTCCTATGAAGGATTTGCCAAATGTATTGAAGCGTAAGTAATTTATTTAGTATCTTTTAGCCTACATCATTACAGGTGTAAATACCGTCACCAACACTACTTACATCTTTTTTTTTCAGAATCAAGATTCAAAGACATATTCAAAATTAAGAAATGAAAGACTGGCATTGAAATAAGAACAAAATGAGATTTTATTACAAAGTATTGTGTTTTTATGAATATTATGTTGTAAACTTACAGTCTAACGGTAAATAAAAAACGGGACAAGTCCGAGTCAGACTCGCCCGCCGAGGGTACAAATTTGATGAAATTTGTAGGTACCGAGGTTTTCCTGAACTTCATACAATTTTTTTATGATTTAATTATAAATGTGTAGTTTTCAGATTTTTCCCTGTACTTTTTCATAGTTCTAGGTCAACGGAAAGTACCGTAAAACTGGGTAACAATGTCCCTGAGAGTGTGCTTTGGCCCAAACTAGTTTAAAATCATAGATGGTGGCTGTGGGCATTGTTCCGGGAGACATCGACTGTCTTAAAGTGAAAACCATTTCGAGGAATATGGATACTGATTACTATTATTGATTAATATTTACCGCAAAAAAATTATAACCTTCATTCGTCCTTCAATTATGTCATCGTTGGCTAGAGCCATTAGAATGCGGCATTTCCATTGCCTTCGAATATAAAAAATAAATACCTACATTCGTTCGTTCAACAACTGTCAGAAGCGTCAAATTCTTAGATACAGATACCTCAGTTCTCAACAAATATCCGATTAATTTGAAGACGCTAGCTTGTTATTTACATGAAAAAATAAATTCAATTCAATTCTTGGTTATGATTAGAAAAGAAAATATTGGTAGGTAGGTAAGTAGTTGACACTGACTGACATTTGTTTGTCATTGTCAAACGTAAACATATTTTTATTTAAAAAAAGGAAGTTTTTTTCGATATATAAAATATTCGACTTTAACTCCTCATCAAATTATATCTCTTTCCTTCTACATTGGTTTCTTGTATACCTATATAAAGTAGCGTGTACCTTTCACAACGTGACACTGGCAAAATCCCTGTGCACCCTACAAGCACGGGGCAAAGTCCAAATAAAAAAAAAGGACGTTGTTTAAGTGGTGACGTCATGCTTACTATCCGAAATTTTAAATAATGAATAAAAAATGACAATATTCAAATTAGTTTCTTATATTAATCTATATTTTTGATTTCTAGAATAAAAAGTTTGGGTGAACAATGCCCAAGTGAATTTAATCGGATAAAACCCATATTGTGTTGTTAAAGCAGAGTTCAAGTTGCGACAAGTTTTTCGACAAAAAATTTTTCCTGCGAACTTCAATGGCTTCAAGCAAGTAGGTATTAATGTTTCATTTTACTTTATATGCAGGCAAGGTGTAAGCATGAAATTAAATGAATTTTTGTAGATTATTTGAATATATTTATGGTTAACATAAAAAGTCAACTTTTACCCATCTTTGCGGGTAAAAATGCCTATGGCCCATGGACTTAAGGAATGTTTTCATCTAATTCTTTATTATTTATTTATAACAGTTATTTTTTTACAATTTTACTAATGACAACATAAGCAACTACATCTACTACACATAAGAGGGAGCTGGGCAGTCGTGAGTGTATAAAATATGTCGTAGCCATATCACGAAATGTGTCCTTTTCATGGAAAGGCCAAGTCAAACTGGCCGTATCATGAAATGGCTTAGCCAGATCAATGAGCGACCGACGTTTGACGATTTGAATGATGCGGCCAAACGTTAGCGGCCATATCGTAAAATACTTCCATTATCCACCGTTAGAGGCGCTGATGTTAGTTTGTTGTGTATTTCCCATGGAGGCGACAGAAAATATTTCTAGTGACGGCAATAATCCCGTAAATACTGTGCAAAATGAGGAAAGTAGGGCAGCAATCTCATTTTGTTGTAATCATTGTACCGCATTGTATTTTACGATTGATAAAATATAAACTGTTGCTTCTGTTATTGGTATTTTATTCAACCTATAAGGTTCAAATGCACCAAAACACTAAATACGTTAGGCATCTTCAATCTATTTTTCAGCTCAATGCAGTAAATATGTCAAACTTAAATAAGGCTGGTGCATGGAAAAGTCATAGGTACCCTACATTATGATATGGCAAAACGTAGATTGCCATATCGTCAAACGTTGATGCTTAAACGATACGGCCAGTTTGACTTGGCCTTTTCATGAAAAGGACACATTTCGTGATATGGCTAACCACATCATGATATGGTACAATCTACGATATGGCTACGACATATATATCTACTAGGTACCTAGAATCGCGATTAAAAGTATAGAAGTCATTATAGAAGCTGTACAAACCAAAACGAATCTTCAGCGCAAGGCAGCAGAATTTAAGAACATTCTGCGAAGTACTCTATCAAGCTAACAGTAAAAAAGAAAGACCAGAAAACCCTTGGCTGTCAAACACAGTTTTAGCGAAGAGGATATGTACTTTCGCTGTCCATATTTTTGATTGTGTCAAAGAACGGTTTTCCAATGGCAGAGGTGATTTTTTTTCACTAAAACCAATAATTATATGAAATTAAAAGCAAATAAAACTTATTTGCCAGGTGATTCGTGGTGGGTAAAAAGGTTTATCCATCGCCACAGAACTCGCAGTGAGTTTTGCCAATAATATAAATAATATCCAATTTACAAAATAGGTACCGGATAAACTTACTTGGTTTTTTTGTCGGAAGAGTCCGACGGTAAGAAAAAAAGTATATCCGGTATTAAGTTGATCATGTGTAGTTCTTGCGAGTGTACAGTGTAGTGTTTGTCAAATCTTAGCAATGTTGATAATATTATTTAATTTTAAACATTGGTTTTATGTCCCATACCATCTCTGAACAGGTTTTCGTTCTGATTTCTATTGTAAAGTGAACGTATCTAATAGTTAATGTGTAACTTTAGTCTTCAAAACGTGTTTAACAATAAAGTTTAACTATCGAAGCATAAAACAAAATCATTTTATTTAAATTTCATAGCATATTTCAGATAGAAATATCATAGACTGATCATAGAGTGACCAAAATTATAGTATTTTTTGGGACATCGTTACCCGGTTTTCCGGTACCTACCCTATAAATTTTGATACCCTTGTTTCACGGCTTCAAGGGACTGTAGACCTGAGTAAGTATATTATGGTTTTAATTTGAACTCGATACCTCTACGCGTTCCCGAGATAAAGAGTCTTAACAGACAGACGGACGGATAACACATTGAAAGGGTTCCGTTTTTCCGTTTGAGGTAGGTACGGAACCCTAAAACATGATTACTCAAAACAGTCCTCAGAGGCAGTTTAAATAATGTGGGTAAAAATAAAGATGTAAACACAGATTATTTGAACTGCCTATGAATGACTTTTCTAATTTAGTTTTGTAACTGTACTTTCTTTTTAAACTTAAGGCGAAATCAGACAGATTACTTTCATTAATTTCTATCTTTCTTTAGTTCCATATCCTACACTCTGAATGAATCGTCTAAATGCAGAATGAATGTGTGACATGTGTGAGCGAGAGGCAAATTGTTGGTTACCCTTTAGAAAATTACAGTTCATTCAAAACAAAGATGTGTGACTGAGCAATGAAAGGTAAAATGAACATCAATCTGAGTGATGAAATGTCTGATTTTGCCATTACTAAGAGGCACAGTGTTAATGTCTCCATTTGTAACTCTTGATAACCTTGACTTCTTTATCTATGGCGGGCTTTCTTGTTATTGCTCTTTTTAACACTGCTGCTGTTATTAGAGAGCTTATGTTTTAAGGAGTTGGGTGTACTGTCTCCTTTGACCAATACCATTCCTGGGTCCTTTTCCTTGGGTGTCCCAGGCCTGCTGTCCAGGCCAACAGCAGTCAACATCTTGCTGTCACTCCCAAACTGTTTCTGAAGCATGCCTGAAGAGGCAGCAATCTTCTGTGTTGCACTCTGTTTTGTCAAAGAGTGGTTGATGGTCTTATCGAAGGTGCCATTGGTATGTTGTTTCCCAGAGGGTTTGGATGCAATGCTCTCACTGGAGCCATGTATTGTAGTGTGATTCAGGCCTCCTATGTTCAAACCTGAGCTCAGCTGGGTGTCTGAAGAATCCTCGTTTGTCTGCGATTCAGTCTCACTGTGTCTCTCATCTAAAAACAGGATATTTTTTGTCTATAACTTGGGCAATTTAGTTGTATTTTAAAATGGGTCATGTTTAAATGATATGCAATAAAATATGGTTTTGGTCAGCAGAAAATAGTAAACTGAACAGGACAAAATTTAAATTGATCAACCCCCTTACTCTTCATGTTATTGTGTTACAAATGTATACAACATTAATACTTATTTAGACTAGAATGCATAGAAAACTTAAGGCATTATTTTTGCGAAGTCTTTAAATAAATGCATTCAGGGTACCTACACTAAATTGGGAAAGAAGGTAGGGAGTTTTATATGTCCATTTTTTCTAGATAACAATAGAGCTTACTTTAAATATAATAGGGGTTAAAGTATGAAGTTGCCGTTTTATTGCAATAGGTTCTTTGAATTGACATAGAATCTTCATGGTTTGAGGTTTTCGAATGAAACTTTTTTCAAATGGTTTCTATATTATTTTTTTAAAAAATGTGAAACATTTGAATATCGACTTTCAATTGTTTTTGTTATTCAATTTAGACAAGAAAGATGGATACTGCGAAAATTCGAGTGATTATGAGGCACCCATTTTTCGTATTTTTTTATTTTATTGATTTGACGCAAGTGAGTCAATATTGTGGGTAAGGTAACGTTAACCATGCCGCTAATTCCTGGGTAGTTTGACTAGGGTCGGCTTCCACTATCTCTCTTAATTCATCGTTATTCACCTGTGTGGGCGGTCTTCCTCGTGGCTCGTTCTTTAAGTCGAAATTTCCATCACGAAAGCGTTTAAACCAAAATCGCACGGTGCGTTCATTAGTAGACCCCTCTCCAAACGCAGCATTGATATTGCGGGCTGTTTCTGCCGCGTTAGTTCCGCGTCGGAACTCGTATTCAAAAATCACTCGAATTTTCGCAGTATCCATCTTTCTTGTCTAAATTGAATAACAAAAACAATTGAAAGTCGATATTCAAATGTTTCACATTTTTTAAAAAAAGAACATCATAGAAACCATTTGAAAAAAGTTTAATTCGAAAACCTCAAACCATGAAGATTCTATGTCAATTCAAAGAACCTATTGCAATAAAACGGCAATTTCATACTTTAACCCCTAATACATCTATGTTTAATTTGTAATGTTCATTAAGTCACAGTTGCAGTTGTTGCACTATGATGAATAAAATATTTGATTTCGAAAAGGAGAAAAATGGCAAAACAAAATAAGCATGACTGCTCTGTACTAACATAGTACCTACATAATAAAAAAATAAAAACCGACTTCGAAACACTACAGCACTAAAAAGTTAGAAATAATTTAAATAATTAGAAGTATTTATACATGTAGGTATTGTAGAAGTATAATTTGGAGTCGGTGCCCAAAATATATGTGTTAGTCATGAAACTGGGCACCCACTACAAAATATACTTCTACAATACCTACATAATTACGAGGAGACGAGCAGCAGCGTCTTCCTGAGATTCCAACCGCATACTGCGATCGCCAACCCGCCTGCCAAGCGTGGCGATTATGGCAAACCCCTCATGGTTATGAAAACCATGAGGGAGGCCTATGTCCTGCAGTGGGCGTCAAAGGGCTGATGATGATGCTAAATGTGGCGAGCACATGTCAACTCTGCGCGCGCACTATAAACTCCAACATTCCTACATCGCGCAAGCAAAATGTTTCACATGACATACTATAAATATAACGTCCGACGAACATCAGTAGGACCGGCCGAAATTTCCCTTTACAGTGGAAGAGCACGATCACCCGCTCTTCCCTATAGTGGTGACCCTCGACAGAACAATGTCAACCTTCCTTCGCTCTCGCAGCACCCCACATACAATCAGTCTCAAAGCAAGGCCAGCACCCTCTTCCCTCTCACCTCATCAGTTCCACTACAGTCAACGCACCGACTACTGGTACTGATGGTGATCTCTCCCAACCCCTCGGCACGGCAGCCACACAGCAACAGCGCACGTTGCCAGTGGTACAGCAGCCTTCACCACCGGTTCGTACCACATGCGCGGTCCCCATGGTACTGTCGCCGGTGAAGTGACTGTTAGCCGCCGAACACCCTCAACCGCTAGTCGACTCACTGACTCAGCGCCTCCTGGCACTTGTAGGCTTTAGAGCACAGACTTCGATTCCTATTAGACCTAGCTATGCGTAGCTACGGTCTTGAAGGGGAGTGATGTGGCGAGCACATGTCAACTCTGCGCGCGCACTATAAACTCCAACATTCCTACATCGCGCAAGCAAAATGTTTCACATGACATACCATAAATATAACGTCCGACGAACATCAGTTGGACCGGCCGGCCGTCCCCTGGCATACGATCTGCCTGGCGGGAAATTTCCCTTTATAGTGGAAGAGCACGATCACCCGCTCTTCCCTATAATAAATACTTCTAATTATTTAAATTATTTCTAACTTTTTAATGATGCAGTGTTTCGAAGTCGGTTTTTATTTTTATTTTTCAATTGTTAATGGGGGAGCGGGAGAAAAATAAACAAGTCCCTTATAACCATAATTTACCCTACTTAATTTGTTGCTTTAAAACTTGATGTTCTAAATTTCCAAAATTTCCAAAGTCTTCACCAGAACATCACCAAATTAACTTGGGACTACTTTTACGCTATTTTATTAAACATACAGATTTTACTAAAGAATGTGCCCCATTAGGCCTTATTTACTGCTGTCCATTGAAGAGTTCCATTCTCCATCTCTGAAAGACTTCATCAGATCTTAACCAAATTAAAATGGGACCAATGGGACGTTATATCTGTTTGAACAAAAAAAGAATGGTCGAAATCGGTTAAGATTTGATGGAGTTATAGAGGAACATAGCCAATAAAATATATATACGCGTCGAATTGATAACCTCCTCCGTTTTTTAAGTCGGTTAAAAAAGAATTAAATTGTGATGAAATAAAAAGATTGAATATTTGTCATTATACAGCAGGAATAACTGAAGTTGGCAACCATGGACAAGCACTTTCAACACTTCTTGCTGAACATGAAATAAACTACCAGAGTGATTAGTGCTCCTTTAGTGAAAAGATTTATAAACAGAATTGATAAAAAGTGCATGAAAGTGACATACATGCATCAGCTTGGAGCTGCTACGTTATTAAAAAATAAATCCCACAAATATTATAAATGTGAAAGTTTGCAAAGATGTTTGGATATATCTCACTCAATCACGCAATAGCAGCTGAACAGATTTAGATTAAATTTGGTATGAAGGTAGTTTGAGGCCCAGGGAAGGACATGAGATACTTGTCACCCCGGAATTTACACATTCCATGCTGACGAAGTCGCAGGCACATAAACCTTAACTTAACTCCTGACCAAAATGAGTTTATGTGCTGACATTTACTTAACTGCTAACCAGAATAATTGTTTGCTGCTTGAAATGTCTTTTGCTGATTAAATATTTACTTTGCCGACCATTTAATTAGTTCTGTTTTAGAATCCACTTTTACTTACTCTTAGCTTCTGCTGGATCTACGAGTCCACTGACAGCCTGTAATTAGAATAATTAACTTCAAAATGTTCCAATTTTAGATACATTGTAGATGTCTTGAGGTGAACAATAACACCTAAGCATGCCAAACACATCAAACGAGATAAATAAAATAAATTTTAGAATTCTTTGCACAAAACTCTGTGAATCCCCTACAGACCCATGGTTACACTGCTTTGTCACACTAGTGTAACTACTGAGCATACACATGCCCGATGGTCACACTGATGTAACCACTGAGCATACCCATTACCGGTGGTTACACTCGACTTATTGATAATACTGGCCACTTAGAATTTATTGATAATAATACTTACATTCTATGATAATAATATTCGAACTGTCAGTATCACTCAATGAGTGATGTAAATGTGTATTTACATTTCAAATTAGTGCATCCAGCTGTTTCTGAAAAAATTGCTATTGTTTTGGTGATGCCATCATCTATAGAAGTATGATTACATATTTTTTTTATTTTAAAAAGTTCTCTTTAAACCTTTTTGTTACCTACTCTATGAAACTTTATAATTTTATCCTCTTTTTAATTTTAATGTGACTATTGGGCATGGGTATGCCCAGTAGTTACACTAGTGTGACAATGCAATGTAACCATAGGTCTGAATCAGTGAAATCTTGCTCAACAGACTGCCACTTTGGACTTTGGTGTTGTTGTTCTTTAAGTGCAGATAAGTGCTTTTCTCCTTATACTTACAGCCATAGAGGTGATTGAGGACTTTGAAAACAATCTCTCAGCTTCTTTAAATTTTCTGTTCCTTTTGTCAGCTTTTGAGTTAGTGCTCTTATTAGTAGTGAGGTATCTGTCCCATCCACGGATGATGTTCCCATATAATTGAGTGTCCTCAAGGTATGATCCTTCAAAAGCATAGATCTGGCGCTCCAAGTTAGCTAATGTTTCCTGTAATAAACAATTAAAATTGAATTTTAACACCTTCACCATGTCTCTTGGGATCTTTCAGTATAAGTATACTGTAGGTGTTCCAACTTTACCCACCAACAGATAATTCATTGTCAGATCTTACAAAAATACTTAAGTAGGTAGATACCCCAAATTAATAACTTACAGCTACTTCAGCTTTCCTTTTGACCAGTTCTGCAAGCTCGGCTCTTGTGTCAGCGACAGACGATTGTTTAGAAGTCATGTTGAATTTACTTGATGGCGTATTGGGGGACTCAGTATCACTTTGCGGTGAAACGACCATGATCGAGCCTGTATTTTGCACTTTTTACAATTTCATATTATGCTAAAATATGTTTGAGTGACTAAAACGTGGAACTAATCTAATAAAAATCTGAAAATCTAGAAAACAACGCAAGAGTCCACAGAACACAGAGAGCACCAGGCAACTTTTTTTTTTTAATCGTTGTTCACAGAATAATTGTAGTTTCTGCCAAAATTCACAGATAATGTAACGGGCAGTACAAGGTAACTGTGTCCACACGCTGGTTAACACCGCAGGAGCCTGCGCGAGGCACCAAATGTTTAGGTACCGTAAACGCGTCGTGAAATCATGTCGTCGTTTGAGATGCATACCGCGCGAGACAGTTGATTGTTTATCAGATAAATAATTATTATGCGCGCGGCGCATGGCGCAAAATGTCGTAGTCTGAGTGCACCTTATCAAACTGCATTGTGATCTTCATAATCCGTGCTGTCAAGTGACAATGTCAAAAATAATCCGTGTTATTACCAAGGAGAGTATCCTTGGTTATTAGGTACAGTGCCACCATCTTAACCTCAGAACACAAAAATAAGGAGAAGTGTTATAATGGCCCGTTTGCTAGAAAACCGATGTCGCCACTTACTCACACATCTACATTGTCCTCATAATCTCTATTTGATTACAACATAAACAACCGGCTCACTATTCGCTGTTTACACAAATGAAACAGCCAATGAGAAGAGCAGCACAACATTAGTGATGGGGACGAAAAAGTACATTATCGATTATACTTAAAAAAAATCGTACATCGTACAAAAACTTTTTTGTACATTATGTCGATTTTTTTCTTGCCATCTATACCTAAATAGTAACTAATTATTTCTCTACGTCGCGTAGTCTGTAACTACTTTATTTCATTGTAGTAATCCTTTGCAAAAGGCTGCCGAAGCTTTTATTTTTACAGGCTTTGCCTACCAATGTGTTAATTCCTAAATATGTCAGTTTTGTTCATACCTACCTATCGTATAATTCGTGAATTCCGTTTCATCGTAAATTCTAATCATACAATTTATTATTCTAAATGACAAAGTTTAGAGAACATTTGCTGAGTTACCTAGAAAATATAGGTATGCAAAACCTACATAGGCGACAAAACGACGTTGGCTGTGCCGCGCCGCTTGAATATAATTCAAAACATATCGCCTGCGTAATTTTTGTTTGAAGCGGCAAGATGCCTGCGCCTTGCCTTCACCTTATGCGCGTTTTTGTATAGCGCACACCTTAAAAAATCTAGAACTACTTATTTTAACTCGTGAATTAATGAGCAGTGACTGGTAGATGTTTCTGAGTTTGGATTAAAATTTTCATTGCCTTGGTGGGTGACAACTGTGATGGGTACATAAAAAACATTCTCGACAATATCACATAAATAATATTTTTATTACATTAGGTAGTAAGAACTCAAAGGGCCGGTTTCTGAATTGAGAATTTCACTAAGTAAAAACATAAGTAACGTTCTGTCACGCTCTTTTGTGAAAAATTCGAAGAGACAGCACTACAGTTAACCATTTACTTAGCGAAATTCTCAATTCAGAAACTGGCCAAAAGAAACTTGTGAAACATAAACTTAAAGAAACTTTCGAAACACATTTACATTAAAAAGATAACATCATCATCCGACTGAGATCCTGCAAAGAATATTTTACTGTTCCCTTAAAAGGTAAATATTTATTTAGAACTTGTCACTTGTTGACATTGTTCAATGTTTTGCGTGATTTCTTTTTTCGAGGTTTTTCTTCAATCGACATAAATCTACCAGTTTCTGGGCCTTCGGCAACTCGTTGCTGTATCTAAAATACAAAAAGTATGCATTTGTAAAAAATCTAATATTTTTTTATTTATACAGGGCCATTTTTAAGTTACCACAATTCCTGAAACACGTCAATTAAAGTAAGTCATTTACAACAACTTTGGTTTACGACTTTTGAAAACTCGATGTTATATTTTCAACTTTGTTCATATGATTTTTCGATTTTCTAGTCTGTGGCGGCGCTATATGACCGATAAATTATGTGTTCAATCGAAGGGACATTCCTCTATGTCTGACAATTATTTACAGGGGTCTTTGACATTCGCAGCATTTTTCGACAAAAAAATATCCGTTACTTCCAAGGGGATCTAAAATAGTAAATAAATTATGAAATTATTAAAAACATTACCTGGTCACCTGTTATTTCTTCAGGAACGCATGTTTCAACAGTAACAATATCTGAAACTTTCTAATACGCATCTAAAATAGTAAATAAATTATTAAATTATTGAAAACACTTCATTTACTTTATTTTAAATTAATCGAATTTTAGGCTCATAAAAGAGTATAAAAATATTATTTAGTACCATAACCACATCACCTGACTTGTTTCTTTAGAAACACTCTCTTTTGCAGAGTTATGCGTCGTTGCGTCCATTGTCACCTCAAATAGAGAATCAGAATAAAGTAACAATCGAATATTCCACACCATGTAAAATATAATTATGCCGTGATTTTAGGTATATTGGTACCTCAACATTTATGGAACTCCTTATTACTGGTATTTTCAAAGCAGGACCTGCCCACGTTAATATTTTTTCCACTCTTTAGCATCTGGAAACATTTCTCCGTAAAATGGATGGAGCAACAGGTATTTGATTTGAGAGGAAGCCAGTTAAGCAATCTCCCTGTAGTTTCAATCCATTTATCCTTCCTATTAGGGTCTTTGGGAAACCTGAAATTAAATCTTTATTAAAAACTTTTTGAAATACGTGGTGAAAACTAAGCCTGTTTATATTACGACAAAATCTGCCACTAAAGTAGAAGCTTCCTTAGCAACTGAAGTCCACGCGGACGGAGTCGCGGACAATAGCTACCTAGTCGTACAATATAATTGGTTCTAGTAATTTTGGAAGTCTGGACGAACGAGTGTAAATGCGACGAAGTATCGATACTTAATCAGTCTGGAAAGAAAGCAATTACCCCATCACTATGACTCCCGCTGACACCTACTGTGACTTTGACAGTTCACGGCAAATACATGCGGCCGTACCACGAAACATCGCAATTCATCGCATGGAACAATAGGTAGTTTCGCGAGACGGTCCATTGCGGGCTTGCTTTTCCATGTTAGAAAACCTCCACGAAAATTCTACATAAAAACAGCAGTGGAGTAAACCTGACGATATAAATACGTCTCATTTATGTTCTTAGTACTGGCATGCATATTGCACAGGAAAATTATTATAATTATGATTTTTCGTAGTTTAAAGATGGATATAGTGAGTAAAATAGGCTTACCGATGAAAACACACTGCACTGTTATTTGAATAGCATGTATCACTGCGATTTCTGTAGGTAATCAGGCATTTTTCACATATGTTACGGCGATAGCGGGCGCGAGGCGATTGACGGCCATATTTAAAAGTTTCGCCGAGGTTAGCCCAACCGGGCTAACGTTGAGCGACAGTGCCACGCCCATATGGCACTTCTCCTTCTTTTTGTGTTCTGAGATCTTAACTGTTCAGTTGATAGCGGCGCTAGTAGAGAATTTAGTATTGCCATTTAAGAAATTTACCTAGAAAAAAGGGAATTTAATGTCAAATCTTTAAATTGAAATAAAGTTAATCTAGAAATCTTAGCAAGTAATGTGATGTCGTTGTTTCTGGTTCCCACGACACAGGGTATCCTAGTGTGGGGCCAGAAGCAATGTATGTGCCTGTATGTAAATGTTTATTGTTTAAATAAATAATACAAAAAGTGCGGAGCAATAGGATTTTATTTATATTTTTTTAAAATAATTGTGGTCGTGGTCTCTGAGTTCGAGCGGCCACACTCCAGGAATCCCAGTCGCAATTGGTGTTCCCGAGCCATCTGCTGATTCCCACAGTTCATCTTCTGAGTCACTCGAATCGCTTTCACTATCACTCTGTAGTTGAATTATAAAAGGTTCATCTAAGTACGCATCTTTCTGTCTGTATTCGTTCTCAATTTTTGTGACATGATCACAATGATTTTTCCACTCCGCCCGTGTGATTTCGCGGAATGCATCTTCAATCAATTGAGGCATTTCTGCACTTGATTTTCCAACATTTTTTTCTGCTACTTTCTTCTTTATCGAGCTCCATATCATTTCAATTGCATTTAAATCGCAATGATAAGGAGGCAATCGAACAATGTCATGACCATGACTTTTTAATAAATTGTCAATTTCATATTCAGGAGTAGGCTTATTTCTTTTTATTAACTTGTAAAGCTGAGGCTTTGTCATTTCTTCGTGAAAGTCCACCCTGTTTTCTAAAAGCCACTTTTGCATATCAGCCTTAGTGTGGTTTGAGTTAGGACACCTATTTAGGCGGATGCTATGATAGGGTGCATTATCCATCACAATAAGCGTGGGTTCACGCAGATTTGGCAGTAATTTTTCAAGAACCCATTTTTTGAAATTACTATTGTTCATTTCGTCGTGGTAGTCCCCACTTTTTGTGTTTGATTTAAAAACGAGAAGTGCGTTCTCCACAAAACCTTCTTGTCCACCTGCATGAACAATAATCGACCTGTTCCCTTTCGAAATGGGTTCCAAATCACCGTCAACTCCAGGACCTTGCCAACATTTGCCAGTTGAGTGAGATGAGTGTATGTAGGTTTCATCTAAATAAACAACTGGCTTTTTGTCTCCACGCTCATTTTTCTTAATTTTATGTAGATAGGCCGCCCTTAACGCCACTACATCGTTACGTTCACACAGCACTTTCCTATTTGATTTAGTTTTTTTAAAACGAAATCCTACTTTGTGGAGCAATTTTCGAAGAGTTTCACGTTTTGCTTGGAAATTTATGTCTTCCCTAAGAACATTCAGTAACTTCGATAAGGTCGGAATTTCTTTTCTTACTGAATAAAATTCATGTATCTTTCTTCTTATAACACCAATGTCAAAATCATCAATTTCCAGTTTCCCTGATTTCCTTTCCCTTTTCTTGCCAGGGGTAGAGATTTTGGAATTAGTTTCCTCAGCATGTTTCTCTTCATTGATTAGTTTGTAGACAAATCGTTCAGAAACACCTGTAATAAAACATAAAATAGGTACCTCAATCACTTAGAAATTTATCACAACAACATACTTCTAGATTTTAAACACACAAAAAATATTTGGGTGGCAATCTTACTAAGTCAGAATATACATGTTGTGACGTCTGCATATAAAATCTCCAGAAAGAAAATAGTGAAATTAAATATGTACCAATTTATAATTTTAAGCTCATGTCGTGTCAAGGCGTGACTCTGGCAGAATATAGTCGACAACGGCTGGTTGCCATTACATCCAAAATTTAATTTAATTAAGACATTATATGTTTATAAGCTTATTTTAAATTTCAAATAAAATCAACTCCTTCATGTTTTTTAAATGGGCAACTTAATTTTTTCCATATCTGGCAACACTGACCTGTCGCAGCAGTAACGCGTTCATTCAGCTTTTCGAATGGTATTATTGGAGCTTGGAGGCGTTTCTCTTCTCTCATAAAAGATAAAACTTTTAAAATAATTAGCCGTGCATCACTTTTAAGAGGTTTCGGCATTTTATTTGCACTTTTTACAATGAAATCGAACAAAAACAACGGGAGCACTCACACTAGACAGAAACTGACAGCGGAATGTTTTTTTCACAATGGCGGATGACGAGGCTGTAGTTACAATTTTGCCCACCTGAACAGATAACTTGGTGGCGCTGTACTGGTTATTACCAATGAGAAAGGAAATACTAGGTTTTTGGTTATTACAGATTAGTGAGCAATCACTACAAAAAAAAAGCAGATTAGTGATGTACCCATTACCGATTTGTAGAACCGGTATTTACCAATTACTTTTACAGAAAAACTGTTTTCTTAGGTACTTTTAGGTTTTTTATTTTTATTTCAAGAAGCTGGTATTCATGTTTTTGTTATGAAATATAAATATAAATAAAAAGTCTGATGACTTATGAAAACGCAACGTTAAAATGAAGCATATAGTTTTATAAAAATAAAACTTAAAATAATCATTTTGGTGCAGAAATAGGTCAATGACTTTATCTAACAGCCTGCTCAACTTGAAAATACCGATAACTGCCGCCAAAGGTTCGCAAAATATAAGCTGGGCTTGTTTCATAGTTTACTATGACAATTAGTTGTACATTGTGAACTCAGATTGACAATTAGAAATCTGACTCTGCTACGCAATGTACATCAAATTATCATAGTAAACTATGTTGCAGTTTTATGAAACTCGGCTCTGGATTTAATTATTTAGGTATCTTTAACGCTAGAAATTGAAAATGGGGGTTTCATCTCAAAAATAAATGTGAATTTTCTCATGCCTACCAGTTACACACACTGTACAAAGGTAATCAATTAGTTATTGAAATAACCATTTATTATTGGATTTGTAAAAAAAGCGGGTTCTTACCGGTTTTCTCAGAACCAGACAGAACACGCAGATTTGCACCAAAGAGTATGTAATCACTACGTTATAAGAGTCGGCACTTGCTAACAACACGTTTTCAAAATTATGAACGTAGTTTGTACCAACCTAACAAAAAATAGTATAATACCAACATGAGAATGAAATTGCAAAACATTAGTGATGGACTGCTTATCGATATCGATAAAAAAAATTCGAGACCTCTCCCCTTACCTCATTTTCATGCTTTGAAAATTAAAGTAGGCGATAAACCCCAACACAGTAGGTCAACTCAATTATTTCGAGTATGACATGGTGTGAATGGATTATCGCTTACTTTCATAATGAAAAAGGCATTTTTTTAAATCAAATCATTTATTTAGCATCAGGTGTAGAAAACAATGTCACCAATGCGTAACGTCGCTATCAAAACTTTGCACTGGTCGAATTTCAGATCTTTGGAGTCTGCAACAAACAAAACAATAAGTCAAAAAATATATTATCTATACCACAAAATTGAGCAAAATAAAACAACATAAATCATTTCTGTTCTTGCTGTGTGGTGTTCGACGTTTAAAATTAAGTAGTTGTGATCAATTTTAGACAGCATGTAGAAATATCTGGCAGAAATCAATCGTCCAAAATATCGATAAAAAAAAGTGCCACATGGGTACCGCACTACAACCGGCGTTAATTTAAATTTGTCAAAATCGTAAATTGTTCTAAATAATTCAGTTGTTTTATCCAAGCGCATTAAATAAATATCAAAATTTGCGTACATTTATTATGATAAACTTGCTAATTTTACCTGTTTGGCTCCAGTGGATATCTGGTTAAGAATATGCCAGACGTACATTAATTTCTGACTCTTCTAATGCCACAAATTTCACATTTCCTCAATGCTTTTCCTCCCATATTTCTTGTTTAATCACTTTTCACGCACTACACCTATTGCTAAAGTTAAAATAAATAAAATAATGCCACACAAAAACGACAAACGAACAAAATTACCGGCCATTTGCAAAATACGTAATACCAACATTACCAACATTAGATTTCACATATAACCCGACTTAATTTTAAATCATGATACATCTACGTGATTCACTACGGAGTTAATGCCTTTTGTTTTAGCAGGATTATATTTTTTGTTTCAATGTTGGCACAAAGTACGTTCATAATATTTTTTGTATGGAGTGACGAGGGCCTGATTTGCACAGAACACTATTGACAACCTTGACAACGAACGTTGTGAATTTTCAATTTTCTTTCATCATCTTGTCTTCCTCGAAGTTTTAAAACAGATTCTAAATTCGAAAGCACGAAATGGTAAATAGCTAAAATGCTCAATTATATCCCTCGAGTTACACAGGTAAGTTATGTAATGCCTGCTCTGCATTTTATTATTCCTAGCTTTTCTCACTAACCTTAGTTTATTTACTCAACCATACGTTTACTTCGTTTTAGCTGGATGCTGTTCAACTAGATGACCAACTTGAAGAACTTTTCAAGCAGTATCTTTATGAGGCTACGGAGTTTCTGGAGGTAAATTGTGAAATGCGGAATTTAAAAAATATACCTATATTAAACCCAAAAATTGTACTTTTCGTCTTAACAATTTCATCTCAATTGTTTTGTCTGCCCACAATTCATTGAAAGAACTGCTACTATAATTATATCAGAAACATCATTCTCATTACATGCCTGGCTTACAGATCTCACTAAAACATCACTTTCTGGGGCTTACAAAGTGTTATAGTGTCAGTGTCAAATATGGATTAGTATTTTTTTATAAAATAAGTATTGTACATTAGGCTAAGTGCAATAAAACTATTAAATAATAATAATAATAGTTCTAAAACCAAATGTTTCATCTGTTTCAGCCAGGCCTTTTGCAGCCATTTCTACCCGAAATTGAACTGATACTTAGATCATGGATATTCAAATATTCATTATGGAACAATAGGACTACTTTTGGGCAGGAGATGCTTTCACTAAGCTACAGAAAGGATAACTTTTCTAAGAGCAAACTGTGTTGGTACTTTGGATACACAATAGCCTTGAAATACTTAAGGGAGAGAGGGCTCTACAGCTTCACATCCAATGCAAAACTGCAACAATTCCTTTATTCTCTAGAAACCTTCCAAGTGATAGGGGATCTTCTGAACTTCTTGCGTTTTATTCATAGTGGGAAACATCCACGGTTCATTGATTTCATATTAGGGTTGGAACTGACTGCTGAAAAATTGACAAGAGAGGATTTAACAGATTTTTCATGGACTAGGGAATTGTTGTGGCATAATTTGATAGTAAGTATTTCAAGTCTGTATAGTTAGGAAGGTATTTATTTTTTTAACACTCATTATTTAATTATATTCTTTTTTACTAACCCATGCTGAGGACCTTTTTTAAAAACCTATTTAGAGGCTAAAAATTCCACCCATGCCTGGACTTGAACCTGCGACCACTGGCTAACCGTGCCAGCGCTCTCCCAACTGAGCTAATGGGCAAGTACAAGCATCGGCGAAATTTCGAGCCTCTTTAAAAACTTCTGTGTATTACGTATAGGCAGCGACAGCTATGTCTCGATATTTCGCCGATGCTTGTACCCATAAGCTCAGTTAGGAGAGAGTTGGCACGGTTAGCCAGAGGTCGCGGGTTCAAGTACCAGCATGGGTGGAATTTTTAGCCTCTAGATAGGTTTTTAAAAACTCATTATTTAATTTCAGAATTTATATTTCCATTATAAGCAAGAAATTTATTAGAAAATTTCTTTATAATTTTATTGATAGGTATTTGTTATTTTTTTATTGAAAAAAAGTGGAAATTTTCAATTCAACTTTCAACCTCTTTTATTTATTTAATCTATTCTTAATAAATAAAAAAACACTATTCTAAAACTTTTCGAGTTGTAGAGTTGTAACCCTGGCCGGGCCATCTAACGTACAATTTCTTTCCAGGAACTTATAGGAACCCTGCTATCTTTGATGGGTCTCTTTGGTTTAAGAAATAAAATTACCAATTTCTTAAGGCACATGTGGTGGACGAGACCTCACTCGTCGCCAGGGGCAACGAAGCCTGCTATCATGGATGTTAACACTGTCTGTGCCTATTGCAGTAATAATCCTGTGATACCACACACTATGGGATGCCAGCATATATTTTGCTTTTATTGCCTTAAGGTACGTATTGAATTTCACGGCATCTAGATAAAAGCTTGATATTGATTGGCTCAGATTTGGTCTGGTTTTCATCCGAATCAATTTACGTGGATTTGTATGAAATTTGTTAGCAATTGTGTCAGAAACATCTGAACAAATGGGCATTGTTCTAAAAAAATCAAGATCTTTTATATTTTTTCGAAAAAATAGCAATATTTGAGAGTCAGGGCGGAATATTTCGATTTGGGCTGCTTTAATTAATTTTTAAAGAAAAAAGAACCTGTCTATGAAACCGGAAGTATTTCATCAATTGAGATCCTTCGAGCTGTCAGTTTCTAGTGATAACATGACTCGATACAAGAACTCCAAATTAACAAAACTAAAAAGACTTCTAATCTGTGCAAATGTAAAAGTTATTTTATATTTGTTTTTTTTTTTATGGAATACTGATAAATGATCATACCCATATTTAATCAGGTAAAATATCTTGGTTTAATTCTGGACTCAAAATTAACTGGCACCCCGCATTTCAATTACATAGCCCAGAAGTGTGAAAAAAAATATCAATGCTCTACGAGCCCTTTCAGGTGTCTGGTGGGGCTCACATCCCTATACTCAAAAACTTCTTTACAATGCCATTGTTCGCAGTCACCTAGATTACGCATCTTTTCTTTTAATTCCAGGTAGTAAGCTATCCATTACCAAACTCGTTAAAATTCAATCTAAGTCTCTTCGTATCATATTAGGAGCAATGAAATCTTCGCCCATTAATGCCATGCAAGTGGAATGTGTTGAGCCCCCACTTAACCTTAGAAGACAATATCTTTGTGACCGGTATTACTTCAAAGTTTCCCAAATCTCGAGTCATCCTCTGCACTCTCGCCTTCAATCCCTTTCAAACTTCATAAAATACCATCCTTTCTGGAGAGACAAGGATATTCCGCCGTTAGTAGTTAGCTTTCGGAAAATTAATAATCTTTCTCAGAAAGTTCTTTGTTTTGATAAAAATCCTTTATTTACTACAAATTTTGAAGCTTTAATTTATTCTCCTAACATTATTTCAAATATCGGTATTGGTAAGGACTCGTTCGGTTGTAATGATTTATTTAATTCTATAATTTCCTCGAACTTTTTATGTTTTAATTTGTTATTTACTGACGCCTCCCGCCTTTTGGATGAAGGCTGCGTTGGTGCAGCAGCATGGTTACCTAGATTGAATGTTGCTCTCTGCTACAAGTGTCCTCCACACGCGTCTGTCTTCTCTGGCGAGGCTGTTGCCATCCTTGAAGCCCTCTCTTTTATAGAATCTCACACTCTTAGTCCTTCAATTATTCTTACTGATTCCCTTAGTGCTCTACTGGCAATCTTATCAAACCCTTTTCGCAGTAAATCTACATTTCCTATTATTTTAAGTATTAGAGACCTCCTGTTACGATGTCATTTACGTGATATCACAGTAGTCCTTGCCTGGATCCCGGGTCATAGTGGGATTCAAGGAAATGAAACGGCTGATTCTCTAGCTAAGTTAGCTGTTGATAGCGGTTGCTTGGATCATAATAATAACTTTGCCCACGATCTACTAGCTCTGGCCAAACCAAACATGATTAAAGACTGGAATACTTTGTGGTCTTCTAGTCAGAATTGCGTTGGAAAATTTTATGGTAGCATTCAACCATCTATCCCAGTTAGACCGTGGTTTTTCAAAGCTCGAAATTTCCCAAAATTTGTCACTTCTACGGTTTGTCGTCTGCGCTTAGGCCACTGCTGCACCCCTGTTTTCCTTCACAAAATTCGGATTCGGGATAATTCTTTGTGTGAGTGTGGTCTCGACGAAGGGACCACTGATCATATTTTTTTCAATTGCCCCCGTTTCCCCTCTTTATACCCATTCCTCCCTTGCTTTATCCCTCGTCCCATCAACTTCAAAACCCTTCTTCTGTACACCCATACTAAATTCATTAGAATACTATGTAAATATATTAATTATTTTAACATTCGACTTTAACTCCTCATCAAATTATAATATCTCTTTCCTTTTACATTGGTTTCTTGTATATATAAAGTAACGTGTACCTTTCACAACGTGACACTGGCAAAATCCCTGTGCACCCTACAAGCACGGGGCAGTCAAAATAAAAAAAAATATAAAAAAATTAAACCCCGTGAGAAACAAACCCTAGAAGTTTGAATTAGTCACACACTTATACACAAAAATACAAGAAATCAGTGAATATTATTAATTCATAATTGTAGCATTATATTTACTGACTGATGTATTTACTATGAAGAATATTATTATAACTAATTAATTTTGTTTCAGGCTAACAAGGCAGCTGATGTAGATTTCGCTTGTCCAAAGTGTTATTACAATGGCAAGGAAGTAATAAAGTTTGTGATGCCAGTGAGCTGAGTTTTTGTAAGGTTGGTGTTGGTAGAATAAAGCTCCCATAAATATTTTTGGCGATTCACTGGAGCAAAATTTTATCCCTCGCATAACTTCTAAAATAACATCTATGGCTGTGTTCGCAAGTTATCATCTGCTTAAAAGATTTATGGGTGCTATTTATTGTATATGACGTATTAGATAGCCTTATGTTCATTGTGATACTGTAGTTTTTACCTTAGTTTTGTTATGTTGCAAAAGTAGTAGAAGTAAAAAAAGATTGCCACCTATTGGCACCAACATCACAAAAGAAAAAGACTGACTACAGCATCGGAATGGAAGAATAGTAGTGGAGTGGAATCCTATGTAGTGTCTTTGGTAGTGTCTAAGGGTAGGATGGTTTTGTGTATTGTAAATATTTGGATGAATAAAATACTGTTATTTTTATATGATAAAATTTATTTTAATTTACAAGTTATGACTAATACTTACTTTTATGCATTGGATAAAAATAAATTGTCTTATTTATAAAAAAGTCGATCCCACTAAAACACTCTTAGGATGGAGTCAAAGCCGGTTTATGCGAGGAATTCATGTTGTAAACTGGATTTAAGAGTGTTATAGTGGGATCGACTTTTTTTTTTATAAATAAGACTGAAAGTATCTACCTAAGCTAGGCTAAACAGATGTGGCACACTTTCTGTGATAAAAAATATGGCACAGAATCACTAAAACCTTTTAAAGTCTTTAAGACTTATGTTGTATAGATAACTTATTAATAATAGAGAAAAAATACTATTGCACAAACAAGATTAGCTTCTTGAATCATATTAGAATAATAACTATCTCCTCTAAAAGTTGCTTTACATTCTTGACAGCCCTTTGAAAACGGGTCAAGAGATTAGTAAACATAATTTACATAACTGTTGTTTATATCTATTCATACATGTATTCAGTGTTAAAAGCTACGGTATCTTAACAGGTACTCGTTTCTTTTGAAAATTTCATCATCGTACTTTGTTAAGAATTTTAACAATGAGAGTTAAAACCTTACCTATTACGTGATGTGATGGTTAACCTGGGTGTTGCATACATTATACCATACTGGCTATTACGACAGAGGCTGTCTCTTACCACGAAAGAGTGTTTAAGCCGTGTCTTTTAAAATTGTGGGGCTGGTATGGTTAACGAGACATAACAGCCCGCCCAATTAAAAAAAAAATACATCCTTGGCCGAGAACTTAAGGCAGACCTTTTTGTTTTCATTGGTGGCGCTAGTAAACCTCATGGATCAAGAGGTTTCAATTTGATAACAGAAAACTTGTCATAGTCATTACGGGTTACGGGACATGTCGGCTGTCCCACAAATAAACACAGTCCCTAAGGGACGTTGTCCCTACTGTGTTTGTTTTTAGGACAGTCGATTGGGCCCCCTCAATTTCTATACGCCCCTGAAGACATGTCGCTTGGTGGATTTATATAATTAGTAACTTTTTCGATTGTTACCCGGAGCTATTGCTGTGTATCTGGGCCTTACGATAAGTAGATAAAACGTGAAGTGTTTAATCTAGTGCTGATTGTCTTTGCTGTTTCGTACATTGGCGTGGAAACCGGTCTTCCAATCCGCGACGTAGTCGACCGTGCGAACTGAACCATCCGGCTCCACCAATGAGTATTGACCTGGATAAATGAAATATGCGATTGCGTTAAATTAAACAAAATACATATACAAAGTGAATACGAAAGGAACACGTTAACGAAACTGCATTGATATAGTTACGATAATTTTCTCGGAAACAGGGCTTATTGGTAGGCGCGGATCCAACCCTCAAAGAAGGTTGGAAATGAAATACGAAAGGAATACGTTAACAAAACATCACAGGCACCCAAAAATCGGCCGAGTCGATCAAGTTCGAGTCGAAGTATGGACTCGCTCATGATCGATATAGTGCATTCATACAAAGGAGATGTTTACAAAATATAATTGACATCCTGACCAAGTTTTGTACAGAGTATAGTTCCACGTCGGCAAAGTTGTGGGGCAAATGCTAGTAAATTAATAAACCTGTAAAATGTCAGTTCGATCACGAAAATTACAAAAGTAAATGTGTGTTTACAATGTCACATTAATCTCGTACAATAACACGCTGTTGTTCTACTGTTAACAGCTGTCAATTGACCAAAGTGCATTACAAAAAAAAACACTGACAGCTGTTAACAGTAGATTAACAGCTTGTTAGTGTACGAGAAATGTGGGTCAGACTCTTAACTACAGAACCGATTTTGATGAATTTTTTCAACTTCAAATCCAATTCGGTTCGGTAGTTCTACTCGTATTAGGGAGGTGTGCATGCCCATCGTGCCCACAACGGTGGATCCGCCAATGCTTATTGGGCAGTTAAGAAAGGGTTTGTTGGCCTGTGAATCAAGGGTAAATACCTACAATTTCGATGTAGGTAGGTACCTACTACTAAAGGAACAAATACGAGTGACCTATTAGATTATGACCTTGAAAAGAACAATTCAAAACCATTGTTATGGTGGTCCGATCGGGCCATTTAGAATTCTACAAATTACATCTAAACTGATGACGAAGAGATAGGTATCTACATCCAATTCATGCATTTACAAAAGATTTGGGTAATACCTAACGTTATTATATGCAATAATTCAATAGTCTACTTAGCTCAAAAGAGATAACCGTCATAAGATTGCAAAATAGAATGACACGTTCATTTCCTTTGCATACGCATCATGTTCAATAATAAAAATAAAGTAACCGGCCTCGTCCGACAAGAGAAAGTTTTAACGGGGAATTTCTTGAAAGGGCTCTGTCAAGTTCCGTAAAGTCGACAGATCCATATCGATCTCGAATTTGGTCTTCGGGTCGTTTCAGTCGCACGATTTGCAAATAGCTTTGAGACGTTCGCTAATAGGTATCATCTCTGAAAGTTCAGGAAATTCATGGCCTTGGGCTATTCTCCAATCATGGGTGTTATCAACTGATCGAAATAAGTTTATTCTACAAATCGCCGAGGGAAATCCTCACCAGTACGGATTTTTAGAATTTTTGGCCACAAATCCTCTCAGTGATGGTTTATCAGTGGAGGAAAGCTTATCTAAATGAGTCAAAACGGCGTGTCAATTACCCCGATGAACAGATACCTACGTTACCACAAAGCAGTACATTTAACGCGGTCTGGGCCGCGTTTCATAAAACTACAATTCATGGTTTATAATGACAACCGATTTATATTGCGTAGCAGATTAGTAGACTTACGGCCTTATTTATATAAACACGATTCCACTAAAACACTCCTAAGAGGCAGTATATTTAATCTGTGGTTACGACTTTTCCTTGTAAAATCTCCACCACAGACTATTTTAATCGGCGTCTTAAGGAGTCGTGTTTCTTTATAAGACGTTTTTTCCCACTTGTTTATATGTGGGTTAATGGGCTGTGGAATGTACATCGAGTGGTCAAAGTAAACTATTAATTTTATTTTATGAAATGGGGCCCACGCAAACTTTAACCACTTTACAAACAAAGTTTGAGAACGCTTTTTGTATTGATATGAAGTTCGTGTTAAGTTTAAGTTGAAAACTTTTTTACTAAAACGTGTTTTAGAAAGAATAAATGTGGAGTTTCTTTGTTAGCTTCTTCGCCACATAATCTATTAATTCTGAAAGTAACAGCTTTGACGTTAATTAATTATGTAAACATTTTCGGCCTCATTTATAAAACACGATTCCTCTAAAACCAATCTAAAACTCTGTTTATTTAATCTGTGGCTACATAGTATTTTCTGAGGTTAACACGAGCACTAGACATAATAAAACAGATTTTTAACGGATATTTACTTTTCCATTTTACAATTTTCCGACGCTTCTTGTGGCTACGTCTTTGCCTTGTAAAGTCTCTATCTATACCGCAGACTATTTTAATCGGCGTTTCGCCGTTAGTTTTTATAGTGGATACAATTTTTGAGTTTGAATTTGAGTTCTTTCAAACTTAAACGCGGCGTAACTTTAAAACACGTTTGTTTCTAAAGCTTAGAGACTGACCTTTAACAACCTCCCCGTCCCGCTGCTCGCGCTGCTGCTTTACATCGCCGGTGTGTGGGTCGTTTACACCGTACTCGAACGCGTAGCGTGGGTGTGCATCCTGAAAAAACACCATTGGTGGTCAATTCTTTTTGATCAGAATATGTTGGGCATAGGCCTCTCTTTCACCTTAGCCAGTCTTGTCCACAGGTTTCTAGCCGTCTTAATAATGGGTCAGTTATTAAGGGCTTAGCTTGAGGCTCCAGCTTGGTACAGAAATTAAGTAAATTGACCACATCTCTTCTGTGAATTAAGTCGTCTAAAGGGTGGTGTACGTGCTGAGCAAGACTTAACCATGTTACAGAGTCTGAGTCGCTACTTTACCTATTTAGTGTAGATAGTTAGATGTCATTAGACTGTACAATGCAGGCCTAGTATACACATGAAGTGAGAGATAGGAGTAGGAAATCCCTTGCCAAACTCCATTTAACCCGAATCACCCCGGCTGATAAGCAGAGGTAGTAGGTAGCATTTTTGTCGAAAGGTAGGTGACCTAGAAAGGTCACAGTATCAACAATCGTCATGAATTAGTTTAAATGTCATGTCATGATCGCTAAAGTGCAAGAATTGATAACTCTGATATTTTGTAATTGATAGCGTGAATTTATTATAATAGAAGGCAGGCTATGTACCTTCTAAAACCGAGATAATTGTTGTCGATACGTGCGGCGAAGTAATCTGTAAAATTATTTATTCTGAAGCGAAGGACCGATTTATGGGGTGTGTATTAGTTTCAGTGAAAGTGATCTAGTTCAGACGCAACTCAAAACGCTCTTTCGCAAGGACAGTCGCTGATTTAACTAGAGCATCGTATACATGTTACTTGCTCATGCGCAATAATCTTGATGCTGTTACTCCTGTTACCTACCAGGTATTTGGAAGGTATTTGGAAGCGACATTTGGGGCTACGCCGTAGCTGTTATTACGTGCGCCGTAAGTTCGATTATTATCGAACGTTTTTCCGCGGCTGAAAGGTATTCAGCAATGTCGCAGTTCCACTATGTAAGCCCTGGAGGCTTGCCAATTTTGAAATTTGTTTTGAAATAGGAGAACGCTATAGAGGTTTGAAATCCAATACTAATACGTAAAGGTATTTTGGTTTTAAGTTCCAAGCTATAAACCCTCCATAAACCAGATGGGAATGTTTCTTCATGAGTAAATATGTAAATACCTATAAGTGTTGATGAAGCGAAAGTGAACTGTCAGGATCGTTGCAAGTGGCAGTCCCTGGTCTTTGCCTACCCCTCTAGGATACGGACGCGAGTTTATGTTATGTTACCGAGTGTTCATTTAATAACGCTCTGGCCCAAACCCAAGTATTTTCTGCATCATCACGAATATTTTATCCAAAGGAAACATGCTTGGTAAATGCTTATAAACAGTACATACTTATAGAACAGAATCTGATAAGCCCCTATATTACGCGCACCAAATCATGAGCGATTCCAATTCATACTAATTGAGGTCGCAAACGTCAGGATTCCGACAGGCCCCTGTATTTACACTTACGCTCCGTGTTATTAAACCGGCCAAAATTACGCGTCTATTGAGCGCCAACATACTTATTTTTTGTTTTTTTTTGCAACACACAAAATTTCATTGATATTACAGCAAAATTGTTTGGCTGTAGTATAGTCCGTTTTGGTGTCCTGTATGCGTGGCGCTCTGCCCCTATATTACGCGCACCAAATCCTGAGCGATTCCAATCGTCCAACTGTCAAATTTGTATGGAATTTGACAGTTAGACGATTGGAATCGCTCAGGGTTTGGTGCGCATAATTAGGCCCCTGGTCGGGCGTCAGTATTTTAAAACCCTGTATTGATTTTAATACCTAGGTATTATATTAAAAAGTAAGTCTGGGAACCACGAAGTTTTCGTTTTTGCAAAAAAAACTAGTAGTTGAAGTAAAGTTCTTAATTTTTTTTCTTCATATTTTCACAATTCCATTTGGAATCCATGACATTAGTTCCGTAAACGTGACTAAAAAGTTGTGAAGCTTATTTGGGACCCATCATGACTCATAAGGTAAGAGAAGAATATTCTTTATTCTTGACTCATGATCGTTTGTAAATAAAAATAAATATAATTTCCTTAACTTGAACAATTGACTTCGCATGGACGTATTTCGGGTGTCATTGGAGGGGGAAGCGGGATGTGACTTATAAATTATTATTGTATTACTAGCTGACTCGGCAAACGTTGTTTTACCATATTAATTAGCCTACGACCTATTCTCAGACGTACCAAATTAAAAAAAAATCATTCAATCTTCGAAGCTATTTCGGAGGAGTTCGATGACAAACATTGTAACACGAGATTTTATTAGATTATAAATATTAATTTAAATTCTTCGGACTTTAGTCAAATTAATAAATAACAAAAATTTATTTGTTTGCTCTAACGCAAACTCATCCTGACTGCGCGGATTTTTATTCAAGTTATCTGCCGGGCATTAGCAATTTGTTTCACTATTGCTATGCGAGCAAATATTAGTGTAAGTACATATGTATAATAAATGGCTTCAATTATAAATTTACTGTAACTCTGTGCGATTAGTTTTGTCAATTTGTTCTTATCTGCGAATGCCTTCGCCGGATACTTAATTAAATTAAAACCTAACAGACTGTATATGTTATGTTTCGTTGAGTCTTAGGTATCAGGAGCAACTAGCGAACCAATCAATTATATGATTAAAACAAGTAGGTGATAGTTATGCAAGTGTAACTTAGAATTATGATATGTATAGATGACTAATTGATTTCGACGTTGCGGTACTGATTCGAACCCGGTCTGACTGGATTATGTGATACGTTTGTAGAGAAATTAAGTAATAGAAGTTATGCTACCTAGACTGAGGGTAAGATTAGATGCAATTGGACAAACGCAAGATGACAGGTGGTTGATGTGTCTCGTATTATGTCAACAAACATGAACTCTAATCTCGATGGGTTTCTTCACCTAACATGATGTTACGAAAATTGTTTTACAGTGATCTCTGTAGGATCAACAAAAAAAACAAGTAGCGTCATCTTAGTAGGTCACATTTGTTAGTTGGTTTGAAGCATAGAGATTGATTTATATTTTATTTTACTTCGTGGTATTTTTTATGTTATCTCGATCTGGTGCATCAATGTATGCCACGTTTTGTTTGTTTTTTGTCTTATGCTGGTGGTGTCTAAGCTTGTGACTCTACAGGGTGACACTTAAAGTCATTAGAAAAATTATACTTAAATTATAATTTTTTATCATAATGAAAAGAAAATTCCCTTAAAATATGGCTAACGATATCAAAATCACGCTGTAGAGATGTTTTCATTTTTCTACCTATTTCGTAACTATACCTACATTGACGTAACTGGTAGAAGGGGCTGGGGGTGTACTCACGTAATTTTCAATGAAGTCCGTGTGCACGTTCTTTACAACTGGAGCGGCGGCGGCCACTTTGGCAACCGGAGCAGCGTATTGGACCACAGGAGCAACGTTGGCATATTGCACTGCAGGAGATTGATATTGGGCAACAACTGGGGCTCTGTACTGGGCTAGTGCTGGAGTCTGGTACGGGGCAACCACTGGTGTTCTGTACTGGGAAACTGCTGGAGCTTGGTACTGAGTTACGGGCGCAGCGTATTGAGCAACAGGGGCAGCGTATTGTATGGTGTTCTGATACTGAGCCACAGGAACCGCATACTGGGCTACAGGTGCTGCATATTGTGCTACTGGAACTTCGTATTGCGCTACACCAGGCCCAGTTTCATGCACAATCTTCGTTACTGGTGAACTGATCGGGACGGCAGGGAGAGCAGCGGGGGCTGTGATAGCTGTGTACCGAGCCGGATTTATCAGTTGTTGCGGCTGCCTCAGAGCCTGTGACACTGCATATCCAGCTGCTGGAGCTGCGTACACTTGTGACACCACCGGTCCTCCGCTCTGGACTGCGCTGTAAGAGTTCAAGGAAGTCTTGGCGGCTGAACCAAAGGAATAACCCTGCTGCACATAAGTGGTCTTTGCTGGGGCTGAAGAGAATCTCGCTATTAACGGCGCCGCAGTAATCTTAGCTAGGATCGGAGCCTGGGCATACGTTGCTTGTGGCGTCACCGTTCGTCCAGATGCGGAGTAACTCGATAGACCTGCTGATGTCGCGTATCCGTGCACTTCGTTTTTGGCCGCTACTTGTTGGTTGAAAACGTAGTTGGACTGAGGATGTGCCGTCTGCTGCGAATACGCCACTGGCAGCTGTGGCAGGAAGCTGAAAGCTGGTTGCGCGTAGTTCACAGGTGATGGAGGCGGTGGTGCCGCGTATTTGGTTACACTGGGAGGCGGTAAGTAACTCTTGACATGGGCATAGTTCGGAATCGGCAAGATTTGCTGAGCGATGATGTTGGGTGCAACAGCTACTTTAACCCCTGAAGTAGTGAACTGGACAGCAGGTGCAGGGTATGAGTAACCATGTTGTCCGTCACCACAGTCTTGGAGCTTCTGAACTTGACTCAAATGGTAGTTGAGGTCGGGGTCGTGGTAGGCCAGCACGTTTGCTGCCAAAATCAGCGACAGACAGGCGCCCTGAAAAAGAGTAAAAGTTACATTAGTGGCTGAAAATAAACTGGCGGAATTAACAAATATATGCAAAATAATATATATTTTTTAAAATTTCGTATGTTTACTTGATTATTTGATATAACTTCTATTTCATGATAATAGTAGAGATTAAGAAAAAAAATACCTCGCGGAAAACATTATTTTTTTCCAAACAAATACAATGAAGTTCAATGGCAAATACTTACCAATATCATTTCAAGATACTGAAGGTAAGTGTTTACTAAAAATGTGTAAGCCTTAATTTAAATAATAGTTTAAATGTTTCGTTCAAACAATGTTAAGAGCGCGCGTTGTTTATTCGTGCGTCCTTCATCGAACCTTAAAATGTATCTGCCAAACTTAAGCGACAGTCGAAATGAGAGCAAAGTGAGCTTGCAAAGTCTTTTATAGCGATCACATGTGTGTAAGAACGGGTCGCGCAGCTCGTACTTTGAACGTTTGCTGCAGCGCGGTGGGCGCGGCATGTATGGTGCCGGCATAGGCGATAAATATCAACAAAGTCCTTTACTCTGAACACTTACGGGTCAGTGTTCGCAGCAACAAATAATTTGCTTGTTTCATGTTGGAATAAATTCCAATAAGCAAAATATATTTTGTACTTTAGGTATTTATTTACAGTAAGAACTATTAACGGTTTTGAATTATATGGGGCTTTACCTGCGGCGAAACTATTAAGTACAGTTTCCTCTCAAAGGTTGACAGCCCGCCTGTCATCAGGCACACCCATCAACAATTTAGCAATTTTTGTGAAATTTATCGACTCAGCAGTAATCTCACGTTCGTCTCAAGAAGCATGCATCAAAAAAGAAATGGGTAACTCTGCAAATCATTAGTAATGGAATTGTAACGAGTTATGTTTCCCCGACTGATCGATCTGTAGCTATATGCGTAACAGAGGAAGACCGCCCCCAATTCGTTATTCTACGTAGTAAAGCTATGTTAATCTTGATCGTCGTGTCAAATGCCCGAATTGTTTCATAATATTAAATTTATTTGTTTATTTCAAATGTGGATTGCCTAGAGCGCTTTGTTTGCAAACAACTTTCAATCGGACTTTAGAGCAAAATCTTAACTTAATGTCTGCAACAACCAGGCAATTAATTGGGTAGGCTAGATCGATATTGAACAATTAGGTAAGTGGTCGCATAAGTCTCAGGCAGGTAATGTCCTTCCTACTCCAACCCACATGTGTCCTAATAACTAAGCGTTTCAAAAGAGGTAGGTAACGGTACCTAAGTGCACTCCACACTACAACCGGCGGCTTGTCAGCTTGCACAAGGCACAGGCCCCTAAGCTCTTTTTACAGGTTTACACGCATTTGCGTAACCACACATGGTAATGTAGTCCGCCAGGATAAAATTGGCAGGCACTACAGATAAAATTGGCTATAGGCAATCTACGGCCATTAAAAGGTGTGAATTTGTATCTGTGTTAATTAAAAGGGGCTGTCAGCCATTCACGGTAGATTTATTTGTAGAGTGTAAACTCCGAGCGAAGGCCCGCCCTATCGATTCATAAGAGTCGAGTCGTGAGGGCTGGGAGGGCGCTTTCGTAAACAGCGTGAGCTATGCCGATTAATTAATTTGGGTTATAACGACAACATATTCCGATTAACACCTTTGAATTGACATCATGCTTGTGAATACTGACAATGTGACAGCTGAATAGATAGTTAAAACTTCATTTGTATGCTACTTACTTAATACATGGGAATTGTTGGAATTAAACCAGAGCGAAGTGAGTTCTACTTTTGAGTTCTACGTTCTATTTTTTAATAGGATATTTCTTGAAAAACTGAACTTGTGTACCTACTATTATACTTGTTATTGACTATAGTAGAAAAACTCAACCAGAAATTGTTACCTTGACGTCTATTGTTCTACTGAGCTCTATGTGATATTGCCTTTGTTCGCGAAAACCGTGACGGTGAACGATTTATGCCGCCACAATGACCCTGATATAAGACTGCTAGGACTAAAGACAGAATCCCAAGGGGTAGGATAGGAGGATCTTTTCTTCAACGCATATCCACCCAATGCATATCGCTGAGTGTAACCCAAATTATCTCGTACGCTAACAATTTGTTAATCTATTGTCAGTAGACGAAGTGTCTAGAGGTAAAAAAAGAAAACTGTCAGTTGTTAACAGTAGAATAACAGATGGGGCAATACCACACGCTAACTGTCAACGAAAACATCGTGAGGAAATCCGCGGCTTGGTTGGCTACGCACGTATTGACTTGTCTTTCCTGTGGGCTAAGCCGACTAAGCTGTCAGGATGGTAGGTGCTGGGCAAGATTACTTAATCTAAAAAAAAAACAATTACCCAGACACTGCAGCGTCCGAGTGGTCCCTTCACCCAAGTAGTGTGAGTAAAGGTGCCACTGGGTGCCGATGTATAAATCATCTCACTACGTTTTACGGCCAAATTTTTTAGTCATTCAAATTGGATGAAGGTAATTAAGACAACTGAATCCAGAATAACATTTTATATACCTACAGTGTTTATGAAAGTTATTGTTGGAGAGATACATGATTATTACTATCAATTAATTTGAATGACCAATCTTTGCAATTATTCCCTTGAATGTCTAATACAGAATCGTTTAGTTTTTGTAACATCTAAGTCAAGGTAAACGAGGGCCCAAATGTGTATCAAATAACGAGAGTGTACCTGCTCTTTTTATCGATTCTGGCCTCGTAAACAGTAGCATTATTTCACCCAATTTTATTGAGAGATAGAGTCTCGGACCAAGTTAAATCGAATTCGTAAAATTCAATTCAATGATTTAACTAGTTCCCATGTTGGCCACAAAACAATGATATTTACGTTCGTGGCGACATCTTATTAAAAAGTGCTCGCTTATTTTTTATCTAATTAAGTCTCCATACGAGGGTAAAAGGATTTTGTCATGTACTATTGCAATATCTAAATGTTCATCGCACTGTTATGTCAATTGTGTCCCCTAAAAACACGCAGAGGAGACCTGGCTTAAAGGCGCGCCTCCTCTTAGAAAACATTACGTAAAACATTTCCGGCCTCATTTATAAAAATAAGATTTCTCCAAACTACTCTAGGGCATTCCTAAGAGGTAGTTAGTTAATAAATTCCGTGTGGCGCCGGATTAAGAATAGCGTCACTCCATTTCCTTCCGTGGATGTCGTAGAAGGCGACTAAGGAAATCAATATCCAGGAGACGGGCAGCGGCGTCTTCCTGAGATTCCAACCGCATACTGCGATCGCCAACCCGCCTGCCAAGCGTGGCGATTATGGCAAAACCCCTCATGGTTATGAAAACCACGAAGGAGGCCTATGTCCTGCAGTGGGCGTCGAATGGCTGATGATGATGATGATGATGAGTTAGTTAATCTGTGGTTACGACTTTTTCTTGTGAAATCTCACCCACAGACTATTTTAATCGGCGTTTTAAGGAATCGTGTTTTTATAAATAAGACCGTTCATTCTTAATGCACAAAATATGACGTATGTTACTGGCACAAGCTAAGTCAAAACAACAATGTTGCTGGTTTTCATCAAACATTACATGCGTGCGTGCATGCAACGACTAATAAATGTTGAGGAAGCGAAAGTGATCTGTCAGGATCGTAGCAAGTGGCAGTCCCTGGTCTCTGCCTACCCCTCTGGGATACAGGCAAAAATCAAAAATGTTTGATGAAAACCAGCAATTAATAATAACCAGTCCTTACAATCCAAACACTACCGAAAACCTTAAATATGAGTTATTTTATTAAAGAGATAACGAAAGGTATACGCGAGATTTCTGCATGAAGTAACCTATCCAAGGCAGTGTTATAACTTCAATAGAGACCTTATGTAGAGCAATTAGTGCACAGGATAAAGTATAGGCGCAGGGTAGCTTATTGTAATGAGACATTTAGGCCGACCTTTTACCCTAGATACGCACTCCGCACTGCCCTTTAGTTTGATCTATCTATGTTCTCACGATTATTTACATCATGCCCCGATATGTGCCGATATCGTTAGAAATCTAGCTAGGTAGGTATTACTGAAGGAATGTGAAATTTATGCCGTTTTTGGTAATGCATGATTTGCATACGCCAACTGCACATGTGAGCCATTATATCATTCGGTTTTATGCAATTTGTGACCGTTCACACAATAGTAGGTCAAGCTTTATTCAGCCGTCAACTCGTTATCAGTGGACAATGAGTCAAGAACGGTGCTTGCATATTAATTTGTGCTGTTTGTAAAGCGGACCAAAATTTAAGAGTGCTATTTGAACATCTCATTAATACGTATCTTGCATTTCACCGTTTGAAGCCTAAATAAGAAAAGGAAAAAACAGGCATATGCGTGTCAAACTAGCGCACCGAGGGTTCCGTATCATCACATAAGTGGTTTATGTTACTGAGTGTATTATGTGTGAGTCCTACCCAAACTTTTCCGATATTTATTATTTGTCGTTACTTGTCTAATATATAAAAATATCGTGTCACAGGGTTTGTTATCGAACTCCTCCAAAACGGCTTCACCGTTTTTTATGTTTGTATTTGGTAGGTCGGAGAATAGGTCGTAGGATAATTAAGATGGTAAAACAACGTTTGCCAGGTCAGGTAGTTATACTATAAGTCTGCACTTTATTCGCAGCGAGTAAGCAAAATTTATTAGCGTTTTTTACCATGTAGCAAAAATAACAAAACCAAAGAGAATATACAAAACAAAAAAATATATACGTTTCTCGTCTGTCCCTTTAATTTTTGTTTTTCAGTATTATTTGTTGGACACTCCGCCATTCTTTGGACGTCAACTATTTATTACAGTTCGTTTAGTAGACAGACCCGGTTAAGGCTTAGTGGGGTGCCTTCGTGTGTGGAACCCTAAAAATATCCTACGGTTTCTTTTAAATTTCGCAATAAGGGAATAGAATAAAATAAGATTGGATTACGATTAATATTATACAATTACCTAATTTACAGTTGCTAAACGGCGAATTAAACTTGAATTTACTTTTATTGGTGTAAATAATACTCTGGAAATTTATGATTACTGGTTTTCCCGAAGCGGACAGACATTGCCATTTGTGTCATGCATTCATCCGTTCAACTTGTCCGTATCGACGCGCTACAGACCTACATTTTACTTCTAATCGACCAGTATACGTTGACGCATACAACCCGAGATTATCTCATACAGTCTCAGGAAGATCATCGCTAGTGCCAAGTTATATTGGACTTTATATCCTGTAACATGTAGTTGAACTCGAATCTCTAATATTTTACCCAATGATATCGATGGTTAACTAAGTGCTACATTAAATTAAAATAAGTTATTTTAATGGAAAGATGACGAGGAAGACGCTGGATGCAAGCCGCTACCAACCGGTCTTTTTGGACTTCTTGTGGCTGAATTATGACGATGATGATGAAAATATTTTCTTCAAAAGTGAATGAATTTTCTGAATTATAGTATTAAAATTTATAATTTTGTTTTTCAAGAGCATTTTTCATTAGAAAAAAGTATTGGCCTTCATAGCACTATGAAAAAGTAATTTATTTACAATGAAAGCAAAAACATGGTAAACCTAGAACCTGCTATCTTAAAGCTAACTAATAATAGCTAAACGATAGTTCATTTAATAAATAACGAAGACAGATTACGGTTCGCATTAAACTAAGAATGCAGCTCCACAAGCACTCACAATAACTAAGCCAATCACTGTAGGTTCATCTCTTGCTGATATCAAGGCATTCAACATTTTCATATCATCATAAGAATCTTTAAAGGCAGATCCACGAATTCTTAAGTTGGGATAATATCGAAGGTAGATTTGTACCTACCTAAAAGGTTATTTTGAAGCCAGCACTGACGTCATCAAGTTTGGGAGGCGCTGTGGTGCTACCGTATCCACTTTTGCAACAAGTAAGTAGAGTACCAACTTAGTCATCCTGTTTGCGAAACTCATGTGCAAAGCAAATCGTAATTGCAACGTATACCTACCTTTGAAATACGCTTCAGAATCCTATCCCATGGAGTACGTATTTTTAACGTGGTTTATCTATTATAACATTCTCAGCTCGGTCTCCCTCGCCATTGAGAGAGACAATGTATTAACAAATTTTACTCAAATATCAAAGTATCATGATATTAATAGAGTTGATCGATTGAGTTTTAGGGAACGGTCAATCAACAGGCCCTTAATTAAGGGAAGCCTGTAGTAGGTATTCAATGTTTTCAACAAAATGTTGTAGGTAGGATAGAAGGACTTGTTGATTCGTATGTAGTTCAATGTCAGCTATGGCTATGATTAATGTAGTGAGTGTAATAGAATAAGTAGACAAGTCGGTGAATTATGATTCTGTTTTATGATTTGAACTGAGTACTTAATGAACCTGTCAACATTAAGTTGGGAGCTTAAATTTATGTTACGTAGAGCAACTTAAACGTAGAATGCATCATCGTGGTTGACACCAACATGATCTAGTTTTTTGATGTCTTGACGGAGTCAGATATTGTCGACTTTCGTAGTCTATCATAGATCAACCGCAGATATATTGCCCTACAAATACAAATACTGTGATCAAACTCAGTTGATAATAATCAAATGATGACTTATGACTATTTAGGTCTTATTGGCGGAGATACGAGATGTGACTTAAAATTTTTTGCACGTTAGTTTAGTCAAATGAACGCATAATAAAAATATTTTTTGTCTTTTCAAGTTATCTGTCGGTTGTTATACTTTTGTTCAACGAATGTGTCATACATGCAAACGATTACGAAACACACAAGTTTCATAATAATATGTTTCAATCTCCCTCAGATCATTGTTAGTTGATTCATCCCTGAGAAAGGCCTTATGGCCTTGGATATCCTTTTTGTTTGACCCTTGACATGCTTCGTGCCAATATTAAAACAAAAGATCGTTATTAAATCGAAGCGACACTATTGTGTAAAGATTGTCATATCGCGCATTTCTAACCGTCTTACAACTGCAGTTAATACAAGGCGAAATGAACTCTATTATCCATGAATGACGATAGTGGTCTTGTGTAAAATTTCAATATGAAATTGTGGACCAGTAAGTTGCGGTGGCAGTTATTGATTGATTATCTCGTTCACGACCAGCGCCGCTGCTTAGATAACAGGTATTGCAAATTTGGGTACTGTGACATTATTAGATTAGCTGTATGATGTAGATAAGACGGGTTTTTGCTTAAATAAGAAAAATAGGAAGCTTAGGTAGATTACACAGCGCATGCTTCTGTTTTTTTTTAATTTTAATGCAGTGTGTACCAACGTCGTATTAGATTTCTTCATATAACTATTTGTAGGCACTTACTGATGACAAAAGCTATCGGGATGAATGGATATTCTTACTGGTAATTTCCATTTATCCCTATAGGCGCTGCGTGATTAATAAACTAAATAATCACCTACTTTAATAAATTATACTCGCTCGCTCAGTTTTAATAGCTGCATGCAACTAAACGCTCCGAGATGTTAAAATATGGTCGGTAATTACAATTAGGGAGTCATTGAAGAGTATGTGTTAGTCATTTAATACATTTTATGAGCGTTGATTTCTTTTTCGTTCATCGATTCTGCGATCTTTGAATTTGTAAAGCAATGTTTATTTGTGAACGTAAATATCGTAGTTACCTACCGACGTTTTTGTACAAGTATTTTTATCAAGTTCCAAATAACACATTACAAGAAAAGGAAAGGCAAACTATACACAATTTATATTGGGAATATTTGGCAGAATACAACAGAATAGGTGACGCCCACAAGTATATCGTGTACAAGTATATAGTACTCGTTTTGCCGACATAATGTGTCCCGTCACGTACAAAGGGACTCAATGCTGTAATACTAGCACCACCAATGGTAAAAAATCCGGAAAATATAATACAATTTTCAAGATTTTTTGGTGTGTTTATGCCTTACATATTGCAAGCACAGTGCTTTATAATATATATAAACATAAAATTTTGACTTGACGTAATTATTTATAAAACTGTATCTGTCATTAGTAAAGAAAAAGTTGATTTGCATGTACAGTACTGCAGACGAATAAAGATTGCTTTAAAATAGAAAAAATATTGAAAAATTAAACTTTTTCCTTTATCAACAAAATAAAAATACTGAGTTGAACGTGACTGTTCCTTATCAACTAGTGAATAAGAGCCCTGAAAATAAAAAAAATATGTCATGCACGATATCAAAATCTAGGTTTACTTCGTAAGTGAATGTCTAAAACAGTCTGCCTGAAGCGCGAATTTATCACTGATAGTAAGTGTAAGTGCAGTGTAATTACAGCTGAATCTGTTAGCTTCTCATAGCTTCAGCAGCTTTTTATATCGCTAAAAATGTGTTTAAATAGACTGCAAGACTCCTCACCCTAAAAAGTCATCCAAAAAAGTTAACGAAATTAAGCCTTTGTTACGCGTTGATGTCTTTTCTATGGGAGCCATCATACGGAGATAAATTGATTGTGTTTTTTGCCAAATATTCGGTGTAGAGTCGAATAAACGTATGTTTATCTAATAAGTGAAACAATTAGGAATGTATCTTCTTAAAATAAAATATCTGAGTACAAAAAAGGCTTGAAACTACTTACCAAGTTAAGTAAAATCAAAGAGGGCCCTGACACGTTTCCTTCGTTTTGTCAAGGGTTTCGCTGCGCTAGTTAGTACCTAAAGTACCCCACTTTGCAAACAAATAGCCAAATATGATATTTCAATGCTGACAAGCATGAAAAAAATTGTGTAACAGAAACGTGGCCCTCGCATGACGAAACAGGGGCATATTCACACGCTTATTTAAGATCATCTCGGCGCGACTCCACCATGCGATGACTATTGCAATATGCTGTGCTAACGGATACTAGATCATCTTTGGAATACACAGCAGTATGAAAATATAATCTGACAATCTGAAAAATATCTTGATTTTGTGTATAAGATAATCACAGCATCCACACAATACGAAACACAATAACTTGGCCATATTTTGTTTTCTAAGTCTTACTTGTACCCTTGAGTTCGTGAACAAAACAGTTTGTTTAAATAAGTTACCATGGTTAATGTACTGTCTATATTACACATTGTTATCTTTATAAAAAATACTACAACATCACAACACAACTCCGCTAATGACACGAGTCACACTAACAATAGATTACGCAAATAAGACGCAAGGAAATATTGAAGCGTCGATGCAGTACATCATTTGTGTATCTGGAGGAAGGTTTGCATTGAGTATACTGTAGTCTTCACTTCACATGGTGACAAATCTAGTTATCTAAGTTATCAAGAAGGGAGTATCTGGCTGGGGATCACCAGAATGTGGCAGTTTACCTTAAGTCCATATCTCACTGCGTTATAATAGTCGTCGTACGACTATTAATTATGAATGTCGATAACAACTTTGGTGACATGAAGTTTTTAGGGTTCTTCTTTATAATTGTACAATGCACAAGAATTATGGCGTCACCGATAAAATAATTACGATTTAATGGATCCCAAGCTCTACGGATAAAAACTGCAGAACAAAACATTCAAACTTCTTTTTCACTTTCTTTCGGGCGGCACAAGACCGGCAAGCTTAGAAAACCATGAGGGCCTATGCACTGTAATGGGCATCAAATGGCTGATGATGATGATGATGATGAAATTTTCAAAGAGTTTTCTAATCTAATCTTTCTTCACTTGTTTTAAAGTAGTTAAAACTGGCGTAATAAAAATAATAAACTCAGCTGGCGATCCGTAAAACCCTGAGCTTTTGTTTATTTATTTTAATAAATTAGCATGTAGTAGTCGTCTCACATTAAGATTGGAGACTACTAAGACATTGTTTTTATAGATTAGAGTGAGAAATTCTATGAATTATGTTTATGAAGAAGAAGAAGAAGAAAGACTTTTATTATACCAACAAGACACATCACAGAAACAAAATAAGCAGATAAGTAACATATCTATATATTTATAGTCTATTTAGTGTGCGCTAGAACCAAGGACGTACCTAGATGGATTCAAACAAGCTTTATAGAAAACCACGTACCTGTTGTCTACCTGTTTTTCAAATATATGTTCCTCTTTCTTTACAACGTTATTGCAAAGGATATGTACATCCGCCAATTGTGACCTCATGTTGAATTAATAGTGCAGGTAAAGCAACAGTTGTTAACATGTTGTGTTCCCCTGTGTTCATGTTTAAAAAATCTTTGAGCCTCGTTTTTTACCAAGTTATTGCAAATAATGGGTACTGTTATTCTGATGTCTGATCTACGAATTTATTGGTCAATACATTTCTTTAATAATATAAAGCAAGATGATTTGTAGGTTTACGCAATTACTTTAATACAAATACAATATAGATACCTCTCACGAACGATACAAACTCGAGCTTAAAATATTGCAGTAGTGCCCGACTGCTACAATATTTTAAACTAGAGATGCAAGCAGTGGGAAATAGGCCTTACGACTATACATTTGCTATTTTAATTGACAAGGACTCCGCATCCGCCGGTCAGTGCATTGTTTCACTTATCAGATGAGCCAGTCCTATAAGAGGGCCCCAACATGACATATTCCTTCAATCTCTTATACATTTGGTTTATCGACGTTTGCCTGCTCTGTTGGGTGACGAGTGCTTGCGATGGATATGAAATGTATAAAGGTGTGCGTCGAAAAATTAATTGTTCTATAAGTCGTAGTAAATCCATTAGTAGTTTTGTTTAATTAACTTATGGCTTGAAGAAATAGATCACCTGTGTGCGTGGTTTATTCTAAACCAAGATTCAGGCTATTGTTTTAGTAATGGAATTCTTTCAAGTGCTATATTATTTGAAGCTGTTGATGGCGTCAACTTTTAAACAGAATTTTGACTGAGGTGTTTGGATAATTTTGTATCGAGGTTGGCTCCTTTTCTTCGCATGGCAATAACTAAGTACATGTATGTGATCAAAAAGTAATACGATTACTAAAAAAAAATTCTGACCTAAATAAAGCGTTAAACTGACGCAAAAAACGTGGTCTAAAAATGTAGCCCAAACGGCTTAACTAATTTTGATGAATCAGATGTAAAACGAAGGCGCTTTAGGCTACAAGACGATATTTTTGACGCGATATCACAGCACACCAATTTTGTTATTATTCTTTAAATAATTGTAATGCCATCAGGCACACGATAGCTGCTATGCAAAAAAATATAGTCACTTTTACCTAAAGCCCTTTTTTGTATCTTACAGTTCCTCCTGCTGCTGAATAGCTGGATTATGACCGAGGCATCTCCAATGCACGCGACGTCATCGCAGAGCTTTATCATACATCAGGCACGCTCGCCCTCTCCACCATCCAGATTTAGTGGCGGGGACATTGGTAAGAATACGTGTTGCAGGATCTTTAGATAAAGGGGATATTTGCGAAGAGCCGGATAATAGAGAACCACAAAATTCTTGCTCTATCATCCTAGGCTGATAGATGTATCGAGTTCTGATTGGCTAGTTTAAACGATATTTTATATGAATGTTGTAAAATTTCGTTTGAACTGACAAATAAGCACAGATTGGTCTTTACATAATGCATTCTACTCATTTAAACCTTTGCTGATCATCATCATCATCATCAGCCATCAGACATAGGCCTCCCTCACTGTATACCTTTGCCTTTGCTCGCTACCGAAACTTTTGCTCGCTGTATACCTATAACACAGTGTGTCTAAGTCTCAGATCCTGAGGTCTAAGTCGCGTTATGCCTACATGTCATTTCCAATAAGCGTTTGGTTTATATCTCACATTGTCCATTTTGCAATACGACTATCACGCTTTTGGTGTATATCTCACATTGTCCATTTAGCGATACGATCATATCGCAATTGGTCTAATATATCTCACATTCCCCATTTTGCGATACGACAATGTCACTATTTTTAGGGTTCCATACCTGAAAAGGAAAAAATAGAACTCTTACAGGATCTCTTCGTTGTCCGTCTGTCTGTCTGTTTGTTTGTCAAGACCCTTTTGCTCGGGCCCCGTGTGAGATATCAAGTTGAAACTGATACCTCCTTTAGAATTCTATGGCCCTATGGTGCTGTAAAGATATCAGGCTATTAATTCAACGGGAAAAAACTGACTTAGGCACACTGCGTTATAGTATCTATACAGTGAGCAAGGAGGAATAATGTCTATCTCTTGAACCAATACTCAATGAACCTAAGTCTCATTAGGCCTTTATCGCTATTGAACTAAAAAGAAATTGACCTAAGTCACAATACGCCCACATCTCGTTTAGTCTAGGCATAACGCGATGCGAGATGTGGGCGTATTGTGACTTAGGTCAATTGCTTTTTAGTTATATATATATATATAACTATACATATAAAAATGAATTGCTGTTCGTTAGTCTCACTAAAACTCGAAAAAATCGAATAATTTCCGGGAAAACCCTTAAAACAGCCCTTTTCTATTTCCCATACAAACGTTTTCTGTGGCGTTACGAAGTTCGCCGGGACAGCTAGTTATAACTATAATTAATGACAGCACGAAACAAGACTTGCAATTGTCAATGTCAGCTTGGAATAGCCAATCAATATACAAATTATCCGTGTGGCGCCGGATATCCTTGTGGCGCCGGATTAAGAATAGCGTCACTCAATTTCCTTCCGTGGATGTCTTAGAAGCGCGACTAAGGAAATCAATAGCCAGGAAACGGGCAGCAGCGTCTTCCTGAGATTCCAACCGCATACTGCGATAGCCAACCCGCCTGCCAAGCGTGGCGATTATGGCAAAACCCCTTATGGTTATGAAAACCACGAAGGAGGCCTAGCAGTGAGCGTCAAATGGCTGATGATGATCCAAATTATCCAACTGTACATATGACAATTTGAGAAAAGATGGTAAGAGTGGAGTGTTTTCTCGCTGTCTTTTTTCCACTACAACTCGACCCGAAGACAGCGATAACATTGTAATTTGACATTCAACAAACAGCATGTAAAATTTTACTTTAAAACAAGTTTCTGATTTTCTGACATAAATAAGCATTCTATATACCTCTCCTTGTATGGCACTGGCCTTCTTTCTCAGATCTGTATGTGCAAGAAAAAAAAAATCTTTGATAAGTTTAAGGAAAAACATACCTTTTATATGATTATAGATAATAATCTCAAAAATAGAATACCTACATTGGAGAAAAAATTATTCCTATACTTTTCTTGCACTGCTAAGCGAACGATTAACTCTTGTTTCGTGATAAAAAAAATTGTATAAAAGTTGTGAAATTGACGGTTTTCAGGTATTCAATTACACATGTAGAACACAAGTTTTAGTAAGAGAGCTCGTAGTTTTCGTCCGTGTAATCTTAACTTGTTCAGTTAGCAAATAACAAGTTTACTTTTGTCTTTCGAAAACCGATTTTAGGTATGATTTTTTGAATTTCTCGTATGGGTATAATCAAATTAATTCTGAACTTGCTATATATAGGTACCTCTCAAACTGGGCCTCTTTCTACTTCTCCCTGATACAAGCATGATCTTATCTGTGTATGTGCGGGTTTTAAATGCCTATTGAGGTAGGTCAGTAGCCAGATGATTGAAATATATATACTGTTTTGGAGACCGTTCTAATTTGTGAAAATTACAGGTCCTTCAGGCATTGGCCAACCGAGCGGCAGTGGTGTTCAGGTATACGATGAACTGATAATATACTTCTTCAGATTTCCTCTTTTTCTATTATCCAATTACTCCGTCTTACAATCTCGCTCATTTTTTCAGTCTAACTACGAGTACAAATACGAGGTGTCGGACCACCAGACTGGCGATAGAAAGAGCCACTGGGAGACCCGAGAGGGAGACAAAGTGCGTGGAGCTTACACTGTGTATGAGCCAGATGGAGCATTACGGAGGGTCGAGTATTCTGCTGACTCTGTTCATGGGTAAGAAAAGATGTGCGTACTCTGTCTGCTGCTGAAAATAGGACTCTTCCAGAGCACATCACCTTACTTGGAACCATTAACTCTAAGGTAGTAATTATTTATCTCAAGGGGCATCAAACATTTTGAAGAAAAAAAATTATCCACTTTTCGGTATTCCAATTGAGAATTGCCCAACTATTTTAGATAGTGTTTTGGCAGAAAATATATCCACATTATCCATTCTTAGAAAAAACTCGAACTGAAAGCTAACTAGGAGCTGACACATAAATTGAAAGAAGAATATATTGCTAAACTAGGATATAAGTGGTTTACATACTCCCGTAAAACACATATCATCTTAATTCTAGATTCAACGCGATAGTGACTAGAAATGGCGAGTCCAAGCATTTCCCTCCTCCGACGCCAACGCAAGACCCGTACAGTCAGCGTCCTTCAGCGCGCGTCACTGAAGGCTTTGACCCCTCCAATAGAGGCTACATACCGGAACGCAGCACCACAGGATACGAAGCGGAGCGATCCAGGTATCTCGGGCAAAACTCCCTGGACACCCCTGCGACAGGCTTCAGTATCAGCCATTTGAAATCCCAGGGGGATCTTGGACAAAAACCGTATTAATATTTGGTTTTATTAAATTGTCATTTACTTTGCTGTAATGCTTCGGACTTGTGTTAGTGCTTGTAGATTTTCCCAGGTATAGGTCAACTTTGGAGTGATTGTTTCGATAAAGAAACTAGATATGTAGTGTCATCAATTCGGGTTATGTTATATTTCTACTTATGCCTTGTTATCAGTATTATAATTAAGTTGTTCCTTAGCGTAAAATATAAGAGAAGAACACTTAAAGTTGTTTATATTCTTTTTGTTGCACTAATCCGTGCTGAGGACAATTTTAAAAAACTATTTAGAGGCGAAAAATTCCACCCATGCCAGGACTTGAACCCGCGACCTCTGGCACGGCTAGCCAGAGGTCGCGGGTTCAAGTCCCGGCATGGGTGGAATTTTTAGCCTCTAAATAGGTTATACTTAAAGTTGTTGTTACTACTTTTATAAACAACCGCTGATTGGTACGAGATACGTTCTGAAAGCTTCGACTTTGCTCTACGGACGACGTCATCATAAAACATAAGAATGATGATTGGTTGGTGGTATGTCTACTGAATTGGAGGAGCTGAAATACAGCTTGTAAAGACTCGCAGTACTGCGCTGAGTGTGACCGTCGTGCATAGTTGGTTTCCGAATGGTGTTAGCGTGAGTCACCGCATTTTTCTTTGAACGTTTTTAGTGTCTCTTCTAAGCGTTACCTCCGTTATGGTAGCTTATAACATGGAGGCTAGTGCGTTAGTTGCATTAGATATTTCTTTTTCACCTCAATTTTTAGGGTTCCGTAGTCAACAAGGAACCATTATAGTTTTGCCATGTCCGTCCGTCCGTCTGTCTGTCTGTCTGTCTGTCTGTCTGTCTGTCTGTCCGCGGCTTAGCACTGAGACAAGTACCAGAAAGTTGAAATTTAGCACATATATACATATTAATTACGCCAACAAAACAGGAGGTTAAAATCGTATAAAATTTTTTTTTACTGTACCTCCTCTACACCTAAATTGGGTATGCAATTTTTTTCTTGCCTACACCATAATGTGGGATTGGATTGGTCGTTCAAAAATATTATGAGTGTCCGTGTGTATCCGTTTGCGAAACATTAAGCTTTAAAGCGCATTTTTTTTTTTTAGAGTAGGCCTACTCCTGGTTAAACGGTTTATTGTAGAAACGTAAAAAAAAATCAGGACAGTAGCACATGTAATGAACTTAAAAGGAAAACTATCACGGCTAAGTAGGCTTGACCAGTTAACAAATAATAGAGGACCAACTTATAAAAGGAAAACTTCGTACAGATTCTATTGAAAATTACTCTGAAGAAGTTGTTAGTTCCATAAATCACGTAGAAAACGCTTTTTCTACGGAACCCCACACTGCGCGTGACCCGGCATGCACTTGGCCGGTTTTTCTATTTTGTCTTATTTGACAGTGAATTACAACCTTTTGTAATTTGTATTTCAAACTATACTAACACATTGAATTTTCAACAATTTCGGTTTGGTACTTATACCTGGTTATCGGGTTTTGAGTCCGTATCGATGTTTTTGTTCTTGTACTTGGAAAACACCCCCATAAGGTTTGTGGTAGTGGAAAGGGTAAGTGAATTTGCTGATTTCGTGTTTGTAATTTTACGGTGATATTTAGTGGTACTATTTGGATTTTCGATGGTGGTACGCCACTTATATTATTTTTTTCACTTTTTCATTGGACGATACTGGCAGGGGATTGGGGGTTGGCATGATGATGAAGAGGCTGCAACTAGCTACACAGGCTGACGACTATTCAACAATGGCCCTTCAGCATCTTCATGGGTAGGACAGATAGAAAGTTAGACCCTTTCCGACCACAATAAATAATTTGTCATCGTTTCTGAGATCATAATTACGTAGTCAGGTTTACAGCTTAAAATGAAATCCAACCATTTATATTTTTTTTTTTTATTGGAGCGCTCCTTTTTACGGCTATAGATACGTATAGATAGTAGAGGATTGAGTTGTCGAGATCCAAGAGAATCAGTCTTCAAATGATTAGGTTGGGAGCTAATAGTGATGATGATGATGCGGGATCACGTGGTGATGCGCGGTGGAGTGGTGGACACGAGCCTGGAAACTGAAAGATGAAACAAGTTAATAACATTGTAAAAGACGTTAGTTAAAAATTATTAAAGCGAAATGCTTTGTGAAAACTATGAAGAAAGAGCAACGAAAAAACCAGTATAAGGCTGAGTAGGTATTTCCTACATAATTTTGTCAGCACCAAAATGAAGGTTGAGGTTGAGCAATAATTTAATAATCTAATCATTGAATTAATCAGTACCCCATGGTTAAAGGATTTCGGAGATTAAGGTCAGATTTATCTCACATCAGTGTACAGGACACCTTATAGTTTAGCAATCGTCGTTGCTTGACCATGGTAATTATTCCGGGAACTTAAGATTAAAATCCAAAAAATCTTGAACTCAGACCTGAGACTTTCACACTAGGCCTCATAGTCGGGCTAGAAGAAATATTACTAATTTTAAAAATTCAATGATACTAGTATTTCCTTCAAGAACAACAGGCAAGTTTAGTTGACTCATATTGAGTTTTTGTGATATCATCTTCGACTCATCCGCGTCGTTGATCGCGATAGATATATCCACATAGATTATAATCCATCTCTCACATGCGTGAGGATGTGAATTTGAATCCCGGCGGCATGTACCAATGACTTTGTTCTCTAAATTACGTGTATTTGTGAAGCACAGTCGTATCATAATTAGCATTTTCCTCGAGGTGTTCGATGACGGTGACTAGCGGGAATTCAGAATGACTAGAGTGTTTTTCCGAAGAAGACTTAAATAGTATTGTGAAGAAGGGCGAATCTCCAGCACACTCACCCGCGGTGGCCGTCGGCGGTGTAGTGCACGGAGCGCACGTTGCCGTCGGGCTCCACGAGCGAGTACTGGCCGCGCACGTGGTCGCCGTGCCGGCTCTCGTGCTGCGACTTGTGGTCGCCGGTATGCGGGTCGTTCACGGAGTACGCGAACGCGTAGTTGGGGTAAGACCAGGCCTGGAAGAGAGTGACAATCAGGTGACAATATACTACCATGTTATATTCTTCAGTGGATGGTAGGTATGAATAAAATAGCATCAATAGTGGTGGCCGAGAAACGGCCGTCCTTAGGTGACATGAAGAAGGCGGCTGGAGATATGAGATTGGCAGGAGACCAGGGGCCTATTTCATAGAAGTACAATTCATGGTGTACTGTGGCAATTCAGTGTACACTTAAAAGTCGATTTACCGGCTACCCAATGTACATCGAATTGTAATAATAAATTATGAATTGTAGTTTTATGAAACGCGGCCTGGGTGACTGGCGTGACGGTTAAGAGGCTTATCCCAATTTTGGGCGTCTTTATATAGATAGAAGGATGAAAAAGTAATTTAGGAAGATGTGACTGCGTAACTGCGAAAGCTTAGTGTGTAAGTTAATTATTAGGTGGTAAGCTACGAATAGAAATCACATACGTGGTACGTAAAGACTTACAGCCTTATTTATAAAAACATGATTCCTCTAAAGCACTCCTATGTGGCAGTTTATTTAATCTGTAGTGACGGCTTTTCCTTGTAAACTCTCCACCACAGACTAATTTAATCGGCGGTTTAAGGAATAGTGTTATTTATAAACAAGACCGTTTATCTCAAGCTAGACTTAACTTTACACTTACATGGTCTATAACGTGTCCTCCGTGATGACCGCCGTAATATCCGCCGCTATGGGCCACGTTGCTGTAGCCCAACGGGCCGCCCCAGCCGCCGTAGCCATGTTGGCCGTGATAGACCACTTGGCCCAAGTTGTGGCCAAGGCCTAAGTGGCCTATTTGACCGTAGCCGGAGTGGCCTAGATGACCATAGTGGCCATCGACGCGGTTCTGGTGGGAGACCGCTACGGAGTGCGCGTTCGCACTTAGGATAGCCAGGCAGAGGGTGACAACCTGGGAAATTAAGGGTTAGTTTGATTGTATCCTCCACAAAAATCCATGGGGGCAATTCTCCTGGCAGACACCGGTGTTGGTTAAATCCTTAGCTGGACAAGTGTTGGCGCCTGCGCTACGTTGCACTTACTTGGAACCACATGTTTGCTAGTTGAAAGTACGTACGATGGAACTCGACTACGCTGAAACGTGAGAAGCCCCCGCTTATATGGAAGAGTTTCACTACCTCTAGGGCCACCACGTGTGTGTGAGTGATGACACAAATCATATCCTATAATAGTGTAATAGTTCAATTACATACGATTAAGAATTTACTTACTGGTAATTTTGTGAAACGTCGGCGGACGCTCAAGGGTGTCATGGTTCAATAAGCGCATACCTTATAACTGGTGTTGGTTATTAGTATTGCAATTAGTATTGTTTCAAAGCATGCAGACATATTGTTTAACGCAGGCTGATTATAAACGTCAAGGTTTTTAATTGGGAGCTAAGTATCTAATTTAAACTCGAACAGGCACTCGTTGCCAAGTTTGATGGACTAGCTTCAATCTAAACGGATTAGCACCAAATTGTTGCACATCTTCAGTACAAATTGTGCCAAGCTAGAGATTTACCAGTTTTGTTGGTGCTGTGCATCAATAGTGTATGTTGTGTTGAGGGTCCTTTTGGGTTGCCACGGAGGCACATGCTCTCTAGGTACTATAGATTTTCTTTTCTATTCCTCGCCCCTTTTGTTTGTTTGTGATTTTAAAGCAATTTAAAGTATCTTAAAAATTGTCTTCTTTATGGGCTGAGGTTTGTTTGTTTACATATATAGGATATGGGATCGATACTTAAACAAGAATGGCTTGTAACGTAATCGAAGCATTTGCTACCTGTTAAATGCCAGGCTTTGGGATACCTGTCTTGTTGTATTTAAGTTTCTATGACAATGAACAATTTGCCGATAATAGTTTGACTAGTGGATTATTTTATGTTGCATAAAAATCGCGAGTGACAAATTTGTCAAGAGGAAATATTTACAAATATGTCGACTTGTCATGACAATTCGAATGACATGGAATAAAAAATAACGTTTTTTTCTCAAATATTTAAATACAGTGTTCTAAGTCAATCAATCAAGCCGTCTATATTTTTCCATTGCTGGTCATAGGCCTCCTTCAAGGGACGCCACTTCTTTCTTTTGCTATTCTCTGCCTCAGATCGTCGGTCCAGCGATCTAGATGGCGTCCAACGCTGCTTTAGCCAGTACTCTGGTGTACAATAAAGAATATTTTAACCTTTACCATCGACCATCGGTTCTTCGGTAGAAAATCGCGCAGTTCTCCGAATGCCATCAAATGCACCCAGTTGGATCATTCTCGCGGACTCTTTCTCGAAGTTGCCTCTGTTCAGTTGAATAGTAGATGTGTCCTAGGTATACATACCCTGAATGGCTTCGAAGACCACATCACCGATGACGACAGCTTCGGCATTATTCTATCGTTGAGCAAAACCTTAGTCTTGTCTAGGTTCAAGCCGAGGCCCACACAAATTCCTGCGTCGATTCTGCCATTTAAAACCTCGACAAAGCGTAGGTGTGTGATGTATTCACCGTCTAGTCCAGTCCTCTGTTTTGAAGAAATGTTCAATGTAAATAGTTTCAGAGATATGCCATCTCGTCTCAAACCTCGTTGCAGTTGAATAGGTTTATTATGCGAACGGTGGTATTTTTAAAACACGATTCCTCTAATACACTCCTCAGAAGCAGTTTAAATAATCTGTCCGTTTTTCGCTTCATCATAGAAAAACATTGCTCATAGTAAAACTTAAGGCGTTTTTTACGTCTGTAAATTTGAGCAAGTTGATGAGCGAGACTGTTTGACATGGCAAGGGCCGACGTTTTTGGCCTTAGCCAAAATATAAGTTAACCTAGTTCCTTAATGTTTAGCGGCTAAGCCTTAGCTACTAAACATTACGAAACTAGGTAAGTTATTTTCCACTTTTTAGGGTTCCATACCCGAAGAGTGCGAACGGGACCCTATTAATAGGCTTACGACGTCTATCTGTTGGACCGTCTGATCTATAAAGAGCCTTTCTTTTGAAGGGTTATAGGTATCCCGTTGAAATTTTCGCATAATATTTTATTTTCTTTTTGTTGTCGAACAATAACTGCCGGAGTGAGTGGTCTGAGGTGGCTCAGGACCGAAAACTCCAGACTAAATTGAAGGAGGCCTTAGTCCAGCAGTGGGAAATAAGCACAAAGAGGCTCCGTATAAAAATCTATGTTGTTATGGTGGATTGCCCAAAAATCAATAAAAACAATAAGGGTTATATGCCACACAAAAATCGCGATCTTTAACGTGATTTTTATTTTTGATCTATCGGAAAAAACATACATAACAAGTGTCAAACTTAGTGTCATTGTACACTCCCTGTAGTATAACATCGAATAACAAAAACCGGCTAAGTGTGAGTCGGGCTTCCGTTAGTCCTGAACTTAATGAAAGAAACACATTTTTGTTAAATATGTAATGTTAAATTCAGATAACCATCATTATCTACTTGATTCCGGCTTGCACTTGGTAGGCTTTTGGTGCATTACTAATAAAAGCCTATTTTTTTAGCTCTAATTTATTTTTAGATCCTCTTTATTGCACTCCATCCTACTAATATTATAAATTTGAAAGTTTGTGAACATGTTTGGATTTTTGGATGTTTGTTACTCAATCACGCAATAACGGCTGAACAGATTTACATGAAACTTGCGTACAGTACTATACTAAAATACTTTCTCCAAGTAATGGCTGTTAAAATTTATAACAAACTCCCAAAGCACCTTAAAGACTTGAATAAAGACAACAATTTCAATAAAGATTTAAAGAAAATACTAATTTCGAAATGGTATTATAATATAGAAGAATATTTAAAGGATAATATAGATGCAATGAGGTAAATAATTATATAAATATAAATTTTTTAATATAATTAAATTGCATGATTATTAATTCAATTAAATATTCTAATTTTAAGTTACATAAATAATGCATATTTTAATACAGCACAAGCAGTAAAATGTTGCGTGCCCAACAGGGTCCACAATGGTAGATTGTTAACCGAGGGCTGAAAGGCACCCATTCCTGACGAGATGTTTTGGCGCTCGAACGAAGTGAGAGCGCCAATAGTTCGAGGTAGAAATGGGTGCTATCACCCGAGTAAAACACTCTACTTTTCATTACGAATACGAGGAAAGTAAACACAAGCCAGTTAAAATCAAAATTATTTTATTAAAAAACAAAGTCACTTGAAATCAAAATTATTTTCTTCCAATTACTTGCCTCACACATCTACCTCGTTGGTAGTTCAGAAAAAATCGGTTGCAAATTATCGGGCCGGAGTTGTTGGTATTTTTCCACCACCAGAGCGAATTCTTCACGCACCACAAAAATTCTGTCAATCTTTGTTTTGGTATTTGGAAGTTTTATTAAGTGTAATTGGCCATGTTTTTCCATGTTTTCTATGGTGAGATTTGTAAGCTCGATGCACCTACAGGCGCCGCTGATGCCCAAAATGAGTGCAACCTGCAAAAAAATACGATAACATTAAAATTATACCTTACGACAAAAATATTACGACGAGCCCAAATTCAATTAGATTACGTTATGTGAGGTACATACGTTAAGTTAACTATAGTTGTAATCTTTCTCTTACCTTTGTTGCCAAATATATTTCATCGGGGGCTTGATTTAAGAAGGTTTCTACTTCTTTTGCAGTAAAAACCTTCGACTTTTTGCATTTAAAAAATGATATGAGCTTGGTTTAAATCGCCTGTAAAATCTCAAATATTTAATTTAGAGATTTTTTTTAGGGGGAAAAGTTGCTCATTTTGATGCCCCCCTTTGATTAAAAATATAAAAAGAAGGGGTTACGGGGACCCTATTTTTTTTTTGCAAAATTTTTCTAAGTGTTTTTTCCCTTGCACACCCTTTGCTACACCCTGACCGTAGTTTTTTATATTGACGTCGTGTTTTGTATTTATTACCGATCTCAGCATAGAAAATATGCTCCATAAAGTTGAAGGCTGAAGTTTCTTTGATAGTTCACTGAAATACGTAAGGAAAACACTTTCCGATAGAGATTTCACCCTTTTCTTGGCCCGCCACTTTATGAAATCATTATACGATTTCATATATCATTCCTTAGATATCGTTGGCAAAAGGATTTCTACGACAGCTTGAGGCTCTTTTCTTATAAAATCAGGTGTTAATTCAATTTCAGAACCGCTAGAACTCATTTTGTTATATTAAACTCAATTTCGAATATCACAAACACAGTCTAATGGAACTTCCATAGAAAAAATTGCACTTTTTTATTTAAGGTTTCCCGCCAGTTTACTTTTTTAATACCAACGCACACCCTGCACGGCTAGCACAAGTCGGCGCGTGAGCTAACTCGCCGAGAGATAAACTATCCGCCCTACGACTGCTCAAAAATTTATTTTTTTAATTAGTATTTAAAAAATTAAATAATATAAATTAATTATTAATGTTAATCACTAAAAGATAAAAACAAGTTTAAAATATAAAACTTAAGGAAATCACGCCGAAACAGACGGATGGTCTAGCTCGCGGCGAGATAGCTCGCGCGCCAACTTGTGCTAGCCGTACATCACAATTCGCAAGATGGCGCGCGACCGCGAAAGACGGCCATTTTGAATTTGCGTATTTGGTGGTTTTATCTGTGTCTTAAATATTTTTTTTTAATACTTTTCTGCTTTAGAGCAGGCATGTACCACTTTCAGCACGGTGCCTGGATGAACAATGCCCCCCTTTCAGAGTATGAGTAATGAAAAGGTCTTATCAAACAACTGTTAAGTTAAAATGTAACAACCCTAAAACTTGTGGAATGCAATAAAGTATTGAGTATCGAGTAAGTAGGTGCAATAGATTGCATAATTTGATAAAAAGAAGTAAAGAAACAAGTATGTAAGTGCAGTTTTTCTTACACAACGCTTTAATTTCGGAGTAAAGACAGGAAAATGATTTTATTACCACTTAATACACTTTCAAACATGATATCTCAAATATTTCTTAATTATTTTTTTTATAAATTAATCAGTGTTCACGGCCTCAGCTTTGAGGGGTTTATCTTTCGCGGCTTCAACTACGGGCTCGGCGACCTGCGTTTCAGCCTTGCTTCCACGCGGTATGCGCTCGTAGCTGTACCCGTAGCCTTCCCTCTTTCCCGCCAAGCCTTCTAGGCCGTAGTACTCGCCCTTCCTCTCCCCTAGAATATCTCGGCCATAGTCGCCCTTCCTCTCCCCTAGGATCTCACGGCCGTAGTACTCGCCCTTCCTATCTCCGAGTCCCTCACGGCCGTAGTACATGTCCCTCCTCTCTCCTAGACCTTCGCGCCGGCTCTCGCCCTTTCCGTCACGCCGATAGCCGGCGTATTCAGAACCAAGTACTACGACGCGGTAGGGCAGCTTGCCACGATGCTCTTCCTCGATCTGGAGATCCTCAATCAAACGGTCATACGAGTTGTGGCCGCTTTGGTCGACTTGCTTAACGCCGCGCGGCAGGATGATGATCTGACCACCAGGACCTTGGGTGAAGGCTCGGCCGCCGCTGCGCAAGAATCTGTAGTCGACGATGTACTCGGGCTGGTAGTACGTCGGACTGTAGGTTTCACGGACAATCCTGCGAAACAATTAATTCGGAATTAGTCGAAGTTGTTAGTTGGTATCGCACCGCGCGTGCAGTTAATGGGGGTGTCATATTACTTGTTCTGAAGTTCTACGTTGCCACTGTGTCCCTGAAACAAGCGAAATGTAGGTTAGATATTATTAAAACACTTTTTACACGCTGAATAGTGAAGCCTGTCAAATAATGTAACATAATATAACAAATCTTCACATTCAAGCCAAAGGAAATTAAGAGTATGCACCGATTTAACAAACGATTGGTCGAATACTTATGCGATTTTTCTTTTTATATAGGTATGTGAATTGTCTATTCCATTGTCCACCAATTTTGTGTCCACCGTCGAAGGACAGTTGTTCCCATTTATCCAACCGACTAATTGGGGGACATCGAGAAGTTAATAAATCTATAGGTATAAAGATAGTTTTTAGGTACAGTCGTCAGCACATCAACCCTTACATTTTAGTTGCAAAGGCATCCGTAACGTAACTGAGTAGAGTGCACGTATGTAAAGGTAGATGTGCTGTCCATTGTACTGTCAGAATAATAATAATGACTTCAACACAATATAATCACTTGACCTGGTCCCAAACTAGGATACCCTGTGCTATGGTAATCAGGGAAGGACGTCACGAACATGAAAATACACTCAGACTGAGGTCATTTGTACAAATGTACGGCGGCCCCCAGTGGAAATCGAGCCCACGACCTCTGTTCTGGTAGCTAAGCGCCTTAACGGCTAGACCAACGAGGCAGTCAAGCTAATAAAGAAATACAATCGGTTGGCTCTACAATAAAAGCAAGGCAAGCAAAGTATATTCTCTAGCACGTCGATAGCTAATCAACATTTACAATTTGTCGCTCGTAACGTCTAACCGAGTAGAGTACGCGCATATAAAGGTCGATAAGCTATCAGACAGTAGGGGACTACATTATATTGTCCGGTGAGGGGCTGACTTACGCAAACACTCCATAACGACTACTTACATTAGATAAAACACCCTTCGTCGGCTCCACCCACGGCACGAGGGAGTAGCCGTATCCTTCGTAGGTACCGTGTCCGTTGCCATACCCGAGGTGTTTATCTTGCTGGAGGCCGTATCCGATCGGTCCGTATGAGCCTTCTTTTCCGGCACCCAGTCTTTCCCGCTGGAGGTGTTCTCTTTCTAGCATTCTTTCTCTTTCGAGGCCAACGCGGCGGTACCCTTCCTGCACCCGATCGAGGCGCCAAGGACGGTTCTCTCGCTCTTTCTCCCCCCTCTCCCTCCCGCGCAGCTCGTAGGGGTTGTCGACGGGCGGGTACGCCAGTGACGCTGCGGACGCCGCGACAAGTGCGAAGGCTAGCAGGAGCTGGAACTGGTGGAGGTTGGGAGAACTTGTAAAATTGTTTACTTTGTTAGAGAAAGAGTTAGGGTGATTTTACTGTGTGATTGTTCAGCTTGCATAGTTTTTAAACTATATTTATGCAACGTCAGTGATAAACATGTATACTGACTGTGGCCGTGAAAAATACTCCTACTGTTACCAATGTATGTAGGTGCAAAATTTAAACCATCTTTATCTGTGCCAATTGCTGATTAAATAGTGATCATTTCGTACAATTCTGATCGTTTCACTGTATATCCTTTTTAGGGTTCCCTACCCGCAGGGTGCCAAACGGGACCCTATTACTTCTACAAAGACTCACTGTCTGTCTGTTTGTCTGTCACCAGGCTGTATCTCATGAACCGTGATAGGTAAATAGTTGAAATTTTCACAAATGAGGTATTTCTGTTGCCGCTATAAGAACAAATACTAAAACAGAATAAAATAAATATTTAAGAGGGCTCCCATACAACAAAAGCTCGCTATTATTGCCCGATATTAATAACGGCAACAGGTAGACGTTTGAAATATTCACAGAATATTTAGTTCTATATTTGCTTAAAAAATAAATAATAAAATTAAAATAAAAGAAATATTTATATTTAATGATGTTTTGAGGTTCTCTCGATCTTTGTATCTAATTTTGCATAGATATTGATTGATACTTCATGCGCAAGTCCGACTCACATTTTTTCGGTTTCGGCCGGTTTTTTAGTATTTTACAATGCGTTCTAAAGTTTCAATAAGTTTAATGCTATTGAATGGGAACTTATGACTAAGGCCGGCTTGCACCACTTCTTAAATGTCACTTAAGTCGCCATTTAAATCAACTTTTGTATGAAAAATTTTAGTTAAATGCTGTTTGAGCCATATTTAAGAAAGTGGTACAAGTCGGCCTAAAACATTAACTAAGTAATTATTTCTGACTTATTGCTCTCAGTTGTGACGCAAGTTTAAATACAATAACAACAGTAGACGTGGTATTCAATAAATGAAATCTTTGTTAAAGTATCTATGTTTTCCTTGGAATAAAATTTGTAAATTAAGTAGCTTTCAGTGGTATTTTATCAGTTAAATTTGAGAAATTTTGTCTTTTATGAACTCGTAATCTTGAACTCGCTGATTCTTGTCACTTGTGAAACAGCGATTTGTGTGCCACATAAATGTAGATTTTCAGAATTTTTTTGTCATCAACACCGAGAAAGATATTAGTATCTAATATAATTGTTTGGCTTATAATTAAATACAGGCAAGTAAGTATCTGTAACTTTAATTTCAATTAAATCCCGGAAGAATGTAGCTGTAACTGTCACTCAATAAGAACGCTGAGGATGATGATAAATTCACACGTTATTGATATAACCCAAAACCTAAGTAACTGTTTACTCGGTATGAAAATTTGAAAAACTGCTAAAAAAACTTTTTAATTTTCTGACAATATGACCTTTTCAGGACCTGATTCATGAACCATTGATTCATCAACCAAGATGCATGCTCATAAAAAAAGACAAAATTGATAATATTTAGCTTTTCCTTAATGTGGTTTGATAGTCGATTACACTAAAGAAAAGGTTTTCAGGTTTCGTTTTATTAAGTGCAATAACATAATAAAATATTATAAAATCATAAAATTAGATTTTTTTCATTTGATAATCTTAATTTATTACAACTCACATGAACCATTTTGTCTCGGTCAGCAGTCGGTATCGAACTACTATGTCTACGTAGAGAAACGCATTAGATAAATGAAGAATTATGTTAATTATGTTACGAAAAACATAATCGTTTAGGAGGATGCGCGTGCAAACTGACGTTTTAATAACTAACTCAAATTAAAACTACTAGTCCACTGGTTTAGGTTGTGCGTTGTTTATCAGTCAGTCACTCAATCTTGGTAATGTTGTATAAGTTTAAATTTTCACAGGGTTTATAGTTAGGATCAGCCTATACAGGGTAATTTTTTAGGGTTCTATCCCTTACGTTACTTGAGGTTGTCATTTCCAGCTTTTGCTGTAGGACTTTGATACACTGTAAACCTAATAAAGGGTTGTGAAGTAACACGCTTAATGAAATAAAGTAACTGAACAACTATTTGTCACGGTCACACAATACTACCTACTGTCTTTAATTGTAGACAAAGACCTGGGGCTCAAGTCACATTCTTCAATAGACCGAAAATGTATCGATCATTGCTGTCTTAGGGATCCGTAATCAAAAAGGAACCCTTGAAAAAAAAGAAAAAAAATGTACTTATTATTGGAGGATTACAGAAACCATAAGTTTATTAAACTAATTAATTATTAAACTAAGAAATGGCGTATTTCCCTGTATGCATCATCATCATCATCAGCCATTTCACGCCCACTGCAGGACATAGGCCTCCCTCATGATTTTCAAAGCTTCCCGGTCTTGTTCCGCCCGCATCCAGCATGCATCAAAAAAGAAAAATTCTTATATTATATCAATTCAATGATTATATAAAAAAGGGATAAGAACAAAAACAACGTTGCCCTGTCGACAGTTGATCACTTATAGTTTCGCCATGTCCGTCCGTCTGTCTGTCTGTCTGTTTGTCCATCCGCGACCTAGCTCAGAGACGATTCGTACTACAAAACTGGAATTTGGCATAGTCATACATATTAATCACGCCGACAAACCAGTAGAAAAAAAATCTTTAATAGTTAATTTAATAATATAATAACTCCTCTACACCTAAATTAAGGATGCATTTTTTTTCTCGCCTATACCATATAGTGTGGGGTATCGTTGGATTAATCGTCCAAAAAATATTGTAAGTGTAGGAACACCATTTTTCGATTTATGGATCGGTTTGGGAAATATTAAGCTTTAAAGCGCAAATTTTTGTTAGAGTTGGGCGTCCGTCCCCCCCTTCTCACGGTTAAACGGTTAATTGTCGAAACGTAATAAAATTTAGGGCAGTAGCACGTGTAATGAACTTAAAAGGAACAATATCATGGCTAAGTAGGCTTTACAAGTTAACGAGTAATAGGCGACCAACTTATAAAAGGAAAACTTCGTACAAATTCCATTGAAAATTAATTTTATGAAGTTGTTAGTTCTGTAAAGCAGGTAAAAACCTCTTCTACGGAATTCAACACTTCGCGTGGCCCGACACGCACTTGCCCAGCTTTTGTATTATTTGCTGACCATGTGTTGCTGCTCATTTATTTGTTCTGCTGTCCAATATAATTGACTCGAATGGTGTTTTTGCTGATTTTTACAATGTTGCTAATCAAATATTAATTTTACTGGTAATTTAATTTCCCAAAAACTTATAATCTGGGCAGAGTTACATAAAACTACAATTCGCTGTTTATTATGACAATTCGATGTACATTGGGTAACAGAGTCTTCATCATCATCATTATCAGCTGGACATAAATAAATAAATAAATAAATAAATAGGCCTCTCCTATTGCACGCCACTGAGCACGGTCCTCGGCAACTCTCATCCAGCTCTTGCCAGCCGCCCTGCGGAGATCATCGCTCCACCGAGTCTGACGACGTCCTACACTACGTTTACCGATCCGCGGTCTCCACTCAAGAACTCGTCTACCCCATCGGTTGTCAATTCTTCGGATGATATGGCCGGCCCACTGTCACTTCAGCATGCTAATTCGTTGGGCTATGTCGGTGACTTTGGTTCTCTGTCGGATCACCTCGTCTCGAATTCGATCTTTCCATAGCACGCTGAGCGACTTTAAATTTGTGGACCAGCCCCATCGTGAGTGTCCACGTTTCGGCACCGTATGTCATGAGCCTTACTACTTTTTAATCTCTGGGCTAACCAACTTCGCAATGTAAGTCGAATTATCATAGTAAACCATAAATTGTAGTTCTATGAAACAGGCCCCTATTAATCATGTTTAAACTGCTGTACATTGGAGGAAGTCGGGACACAGTACATTTTAATCGAATTCCTCCCTCACTAAACAAGTCGCGGACACAGCATGGAATAAAACAAAGAGGCTAAAGTGCGTCAGAGTTTATTTGTTTTTAAAGTACTTCTTAATTTGTCACTGTGTTGGTGACAAATTCCTTTTCATACACGATTTTTTTAAAACGTTGGGTGAGTTTGACGCCAATGTGTGTCTTTAAATCTACGTGTATATCTGACTGTGGCATTATAGCACCCAAACGGATGCACTGATCTGAATCCGTTTTTTATGAATGCCAATTTAATCGGGATTTTTCCAAGTTAAGCATCTGATGAGGATATTGTAAAGATTCTACACAAGAAGGTAAACAAGTCCAAACTCTTTAATTGCCGTTAATTTATCTCCAAGTAGCCTTCTCTCACAAGCTAATATGGTGAAGATCCAAGTTGTGCAAAGAACCATGTAGAGGGCCATGCTAAGCATTTCACTCGTCGATCGTGTACGCAACGTCGTAATTCAGCTGAAGCCCAAAGTCGAAGAACCAATTTAAAGTGGAGATAGGCAGAGTATGGGGTTAGGTAGAAAGACGGTCGATGGACTAAGGCGGTCACAGATTGGTGAACAAGGTTGGTTGGGTAGAACAGCGACCCGATGGGTCGATGACATTACTAAAGCCGTTGGAGAGTGATCGACGTGATCGACAGGAGAACGAAAGGGTCGGCACGACAAGGAAGAGGCCCGTGCGCAGCAGTGGAATCAATGGAATCTATTCATAGGCTGGATATATGTATAGATAGATGGACATTGTTTCAGTAATTTCTAATATCATTAGCTCTGATTTAATTAAAATTTTCTTGATCTCAAACAATGTAGCAACTACTAAAACCCATAGATGAATCTTAAGTGATGATGCTTAGTTTTATTATTGTTTTTTACATTCGATAACGCACGAGTCTAGTGATCTCCAGCTCAAGAATATCTAGATCTCAGACACTTTTGTGACTAAAAGCCTATAATTTGAGATGAAATATTAAGTTGCATTGTTATTCCGCACATATGAAGATCCGAGAGGCTGATGATAACCAGCTCAAGAATACCTAGATAGAGAACTCATTCTATCTATCCAACCAATCCATGAATAGAGCCCAATATTGGGCACACTGGGAAACTTTAAATAGAAGTAAATAAAAAAGAACCCGACAGCTTCCTTAACAAGAAAAAAATAATAGCCACATATTATTCATCGAGTAATTAATTGCAAGAGAACTTACGTATATTGTGAATATGTACTTAAAAATGATACAATTTCATTTGTGATCATTCAATCTTAGTGTTGTTCTATTCTGTTCCAAATTTGCTAATTTGGACAGTCTATTTTGGGTACTTCTGTTAGGTCCTCCGACGCATTTAACGGTCAACAAAAATAATGTTACTATTATTTTTTACTTTTTAAGAGGCATGTCATGACCGCTTCCAACCGGTCTTTTTGGAAATCCATGGAGGAGGCCTATGTCCAGCAGTGGACTTCTTGTGGCTGAATGATGATGAAGAGGCATGTCAGCGGTGTTGGAATTTTTCAAAATAGGCAGCTATTTTTAGGATTTTTCACAAACTGATTTTTTAACTGCGTCTACAGCGGACGCGGACAGGTACCTGATAGATATGGATGTAGTTAGATGTTATTTTCCATACGTTGTTCTTACGGGTAGTTTGATTATTGGGTAAAGGAAATAATACAAGAAGTTGAGCTCTGTGTAGCTATTTGCTTCGTGAACTTTTTGAATAGTAAAAACCAATTTCCTTAATAAAAATCACACAAAAAAAATTATAAAGCATAGTAATAAAAATAGTCCAAATAGCCGAGATCTAAGTTAATTTATCCGCTGTTTAGACTTTGCATTACGTTTTTATTATTCTCTAGTATTTTCATCGAGTTCTGCGACTACGATGGGGCGCTGCATCTTATCGTCTCTGTTGAACCGAGGACGATGCTCCAGACGGTGCGGGTACCATCCGTAGGACTCTTCAATCTTAGGCTTGTAGATCGGGACGCCTTGGCGCTCGCGAGGCTCTTGAGATCTAGGCTCTTCGATGATTCTCGGGCCCTCATTGGGCCGCCGCAGCTCCTGTTCAAGAGAATGTCTTGGCGAGTGATGAACGATGGATTCGTAGTAGTTTCTCGGCTCATGATGAAGTCTTTCCTCGTTTCTGGGTTCTTCGTTAATTCTACGCTCCTCTTGAGGTCGCTCTTCCTGTTGGTTTTTGCGCTCCTGCTGGCCTTGCTCTCCTTGTTGGATTCTGCGATCCCGTTGAGCACGCTCCTCTTCTTGTATTCTACGCTCCCGTTGAGCTCGCTCTTCCTGTTGGGTTCTACGTTCCCATTGAACTCTCTCCTCTTGTTGGATTCTGCGCTCCCGTTGAGCTCTCTCTTCCTGTTCGATTTTGCGTTGCCGTTGAGCTTGCTCCTCTTGTTGGATTCTGCGTTGCCGTTGAGCTTGCTCCTCTTGTTGGATTCTGCGTTCCCGTTGAGCTTGCTCTTCTTGTTGGATTCTGCGTTCCCATTGAGCTCGCTCCTCTTCTCGGTTTCTACGCTCTTGCTGGGCTCGCTCTTCCTGTTGGATTCTACGCTCCCGTTGAGCACGCTCTTCTTGTTGAATTCTGCGTTCCTGTTGAGCTCGCTCCGCCTGTTGGTTTCTGCGTTCTTGCTGAGGTTGCTCGTTCTGTTGGTTCTTACGTTCCTGCTGAACTCTTTCATCGTTTCTTTTAGGCTCTTGTTGGATGTGATGCTTCACTGGGTGGTGGATCCAGTTCTCGACACGCACTTTACTGATGGCCTTATGTTCTGGCTCGTGGTGAGGAGCAGGCTCCTCGACTACCGGCACGTGAGTTTTGCGGGGCTGAGGGATGTTGATATGGCCCTGGTGCTTGGAGTTGTAGACTTCGGCGTGAAAACTGGAATGAGGAAACAAGACACGATAAATGCCAACGAATTAAATTCAGTTGCTAAGGCCATAAGATAAAGAGTTCTCGTTTTTAAAGTAACAGGTGAGTCTTTACAGTTAAGATTGGGTATACCAAATAACGTCTGCTGTACTAGTGCTTATGGTAGTTTAGCTTTGTCAAGCCGTAAGAAAATCCTATCTTACTATCCTACTTACATAATATTATAATTGTGAAGATGTTTGGATGTTTTTTACTCAATCACGAAATAACGGCTGAACGGATTTACATGAAACTTGGCGTACAGATAGATAATGACCTGAATTGAGACAAAGCAATACTTGATATCCCGGTAATGCCTTCGCGTGGGATAATATTTATTTTAAGTTTAAAATAGATGGCGTTGTGCGAGCGAACGTTGTTTTAAAAATAGATGGCTTTCTACAAGAATCATATAAACGCTTCTGTGGCGGTACGAAGTTCGCCGGGACCGCTAGTAGTCCATAATAACCCTTCTTACCGCGGTCCACCTCTTGAGACCGATCAGGAGCTTGAGACAGGAGGTGGACCATGGGTAAGAAGGGCATAATAACACTTACCCCGACTTGCTGTCAGCGTGGTATTTGACAGTCCGCTTGTTGCCGTCAGGTTCAATCAGCCAGTACTCGCCACGGACCACGTCCCCGTGCCTCACTTCGTGCTGCCCTTTGTGGTCATTTGTATGGGGATCCGATACTTTGTAGGCGAACTCGTACGAGGGATACGACCAAGCCTAAAACAAGGAATGTATATATTATTCTTCTTCTTATCGTGTCGATGACAAAAATTAATTAGATTTTATTGGCCCAGAAGCGTCCAGGGCCTGTCCTTCCGAGTGCAGGTGAACGGATACACAGAGAGGTGCGCTTGAGTCTGAGGAGAGTTTCTGTAATAGCAGTGGTCCTCATCCTTGTAGATCCACCTGCATAGGTTGCTTCTGCATCTGTCGACCTGGTAGATGCAAAAGCCTTTGCCGTATGCAGGAAATCAACCGCATTAAAAATCTATGAAAAATAAATAAATAAAAGTGGGAATTGTAAAATTTAGTATTGACGCCTGCATTTATACTTGTACCTATTTATATTCGATCTTCTCGATCATAGTTTGAGAGCTTTGTAGGAATCACAGTTGTCTAAGTAAATAAAGTAAAATAAGTAAAACAAAACAAACAGACCAATATGGAATAGCAGACCAAAGCTTATTGACTTTACTTTTGAAGCATCGCATTTGAATCAATGCTAGACATAGGTGAGTGTTAACTATGCGAATTAATTATAACAGGGTTCTAAATTCTAAGAACATATGATATATAAATTTTGTCGCCTAGTAGAAGTTTCACACAAGAAAGAATTTGCTTGATACTATTTGCGCACCCATAAGTTACAGGCGCTTTGGCAAGCAAGCGCACATAAAACACCAGGCATAGCATGCCATCAGCAATAGAAGCCCTCTACAACGATCCAATTGTTTAAGATGTAAAAACTAATTATAGGAAAGAAAAATATATCTTAAATGCCCCTGCTTTTACTTTCTCGGAACGACTCAGACCAGAAAGAATTATCTTACAACAATTAAAAATAACAGAATGTGCGAGCAAGAGGGATGGTTGCCTTATATAAAAGCAGCCTTTAAGACTATCCACATTCGGGCATCCGGGAGCCACAAACTCAAACTAAAATAAGCCTTAAACCTATAAGTTTAGAGACCACCCTGTGAAGCTCAGCGGTGGTAGCCTAACGGTAGCACCCTTACCTAACATGCATGAGGTTGTGGGTTCGAATCCCGGCATGAATATTTGACTTTTGATTTCCAAGCTGTGTATCTATTTGTTATTAATTTCTAATTACAATACCTTTGATACATTGGAAAGGAAACCCACGACCTAGTTGTGTCCGCACGTATTGTGTGGATGAAGCCAATGAAGCTGAGCTTGACTCTATAAAAAAAACGACTTCAAAACACTACAGAACTAAAAAGTTAGAAATAAATTAAAAGAGTACCTTTAAATTAGAAGTACGTATACATGTAGGTATTGTAGACGTATAATTTGGTGTCGCTGCCCAAAATATAATGTTCTGGTCATGAAACTGGGCACCGACTACAAATTATACTTCTACAATACCTACATGTATACGCACTTCTAATTTAAAGGTCATCATCATCATCATCAGCCATTTGACGCCCACTGCAGGACATAGGCCTCCTTCGTGGTTTTCATAACTATGAGGGGTTTTGCCATAATCGCCGCGCTTGGCAGGCGGGTTGGCGGTAGCAGTAAAGGTCTTATTTTCAAATTATTTCTAACTTTATTGTTCTGTAGTTGATGGAGTCAAGCTCAGCTTTTTATTAAAAAAATATATATTTTTCATTTATGGTGGAGTAACGCGAAAAATAAATTAAGCCCCTTATAACCATCATTTACCCTACTTAATTTTTTGCTTTAAAATTTTAAATTCTCAATTTCCATCCAGGAAGTCTTCACCAGAACATCACCAAATTACCCTGGGACTACCTTAAAGCCATATTTTATAAATACTTACTGAAGGATGGGCCCCATTAGGCCTTATTTACTGCTGTCCATTGAAGAGTTGCGTTCTCCATCTCTGAAAGTCTTCATTACATCTTCACCAAATTAAAATGGCACCCAATGGGATGTTGATGGGAAAAAAAGAATTGTCGAAATCGGTTAAGATTTGATGGAGTTATAGAAAAATAGCAAGACAGTTATAGAGACATAGCAAACAAAAGAAAAGAAAAAGGTCGGTTAAAAATAAGAAGTGTCTAACGCCTTTAACTTAAGTAAAGGAGTAAGCCGTAGTTTAGCCAGACGCACTCACGTATTTTTCGTGATGCCGAGGCGCGTGTTCCCCAATGTGCGCCAGCTCGCCACGATGCTCCGGATGATGAGGTTGGTCGTGGCGATGGATGTACTGCTCCGAGATCGCGTACCGGTGGTGGCGGCGGTCTTGCTCTCGGCAGGACGCGATCAGAGACGCTCCTAGGAGTATTAGCGCCTGGAGAGGAAAGGTGGTTGGATAATATTATTTTCAGGGAATCCGCACTGGGGATCTTTCTTTTAAAACAAAAGCGTAAAATATAAAAAGAATTAATGGATAACCATTGACTACGACAGATGTTTTTTTAGCGGCTACTCGGAGCAATTTGTAAAAAATTATATCGTTATTTATTAGATCTTACTCGTAATAATGACTGAATGTAGAATCTACAGCATAGAACGTAGAGCCCAAAACTTTTAAAACATTTTTTGTTTTATAAAAAGTATTAAACGTATTATAAAAAGATGATATTATAAAAATAGAAACCTATCGAAAAAAATATTTTCCTTTAAAAATCGTTTGGAGCCCTTTAACAGAATTCAGGATCTGGAAGTCAGTTACAGACCCCGTCCTCTCGACTTTAAATTAACCATATGGCTTTATAATTGAATGCGTTTATTTAATAATTTTATCCAAAATTTTTCTGCTTAATGGTTTTTAGTTGACGCTTGAACACTATTAGCCATGAAACACTCCAATAAAAAAACACGCTCATTTTGGTAAGTACATAGCACGATTAACTTTCATATTTTCCCCTGGACTATAAGGTATGAGACAATTTTTATTGATTGATAACACAATAATTTAGTACCTTCCAAATCATTGTCTTAGCTATTGATTCCTAAGTGATAATGGTTACTGTTATCGATAACACAGCGGGTTTATATTGAATTCAACTACTATGCGCCTAAAAACTTAACACGTAACTTATTTCCTGTAACAATTAAGGTGTAACTGTTTTAGTTTCGGAATCCAGGCGCAGAGAGTGCTTAAGGCCAAGTTCTCAACTGGCCCACACAGTGCATCCCCACAAACATCTGAACATGGGGTATTCTACTCATCAATTATCACTTTTGTTCAACAATTTCACAAAACTTTGAAATCGTGGAAAATGTATCAGCTGACACCAACCTTGGAGGTTACCTGTGGCATTAAAATTAAATAGCACAATGTTTACGTATGTTTCGTGTTTATCAACTCATTACTTATTTCCTGTCCCAAAGTTACTACATATACGTATATCATGAATTTTTTTGAGACAAGAAATTGGCCCGTTTTTACATCCATGTTTTGGTGGGAATCAATAATTATGTAGTAGGTATTAGATATCGATATTGAGTTGGTATCTAAAAAATATGGATTGCTTCTCTGTAACTTCTGACGCGTATATCCTAAATTGTCTGTAGGGATGATTAATTTTATTGCTGGAAAACATGAACGAGGTGTGGCTATAATTGTTTGAAGCAAAATTAACATTTATCACTTGTTTGTAATGGAAGTAAATGAATGTAGGCATTGTTAAATAAATTAAATTGTCCCTACAGATTTGGCCATGTACTAACGCCTCAATATTACGATAAAGCAATTCATTTTACGCCGTAGGTGTCTCTATGAACGTCAGGCACTACCATGATGTGAGTGAAATAAAACCCTTTCTATTATCATTACCGCTAATAATATATTTGGTTTTCTTTTAGAATTGTTTAGACATAGAAGAATATACTGGGTGGCTGAAAAATGATAGGCCATCACCTCTAGGCCACCCTGTATAAAACGTCGATTGACAATAAGTATTTTGTTCAGACAGGGATCAGTCTTGCAGTGAGTATCGAGCCAGGGTCCGTGGAGCGAAGATAGGTGTCTCCTCAGTCGTTTAGATCTGATGATGGTGATGATGGGCCAGATGAACGTGATGATGAGGCGAGGAGTGATGCACAACGGCGTTGAACCTGGAATGAGTAATTAGACGACTGTAAAAGCATGCGGCTGGATTATGGAAATCAAAACGGAGGTATGTGCCCATTTATAAATGAGTTCTACGTTACGAGTATTAAACACTGTATTTATGGTTCATCAATAACAATATTTCGAATTATCATCATAAAATTATGCTCGTAATTTGAAAATTAAGGATGACAAGAAATAGTTCCTAACTTAGCGAAACAACCAGCCAGTTAGCTGTTTGTGATAATATTGGTAATTGACTTTCGAGACTAAAGCGGCGATGGACTACACCTAGCGAGGCGCGAATATGACAGGTGGACCAGGCCTGGGGCCTGTTTCATAGAACTACAATTCATGGTTTACTATGACACTTCGATGTACATTGAAAAGTTAATTAACCCAAAGATTAACAAGTAGACCTCCAAGCAGTGTACCTCAAATTATCATAATAAACTACTTTGTAGTTTTATGAAACTCGGGCCTGGCTGTATGAGCCCTATTTCGTAATGCGTTTCGCTCTTATCCGCTACGCAAGCGTGGGAGAGGGCGATTCTTTCCCTATTTCCCGTGCGCGGGATCGGGGTTCATGTTACCGGTGCAGTGCAGTAATGGAGCGGTTGTTGAGAACCAGACGGCGATCATTGGGTAGTGGAACAACTTGAGCCCTAATTATGCGCACCAAGTCCTGTGTGATTCCAATCGTCTAACTGTCAAATTCCATACTAAAGTGCTTGTTATTACGCGCTGAGCTGACTATAGGAGCTGATAGACGATATGGTGAAGTCAGCCTAGGGTCAGTGGATGCAAATCGCTAGAGACCATGAAAGATTGCGTGGCAGGGAAAGGCTAGCAGTGGGCAGAGGGGAGCTAATGAAGATGGTGATTGGATTAAATTTGATAATTTCTCTGTGATTTTAAGTGTTGCTATCTTACCCAGTGTGGTCGTCAGCCTTGTACTCGACCTTCCTCAGTCTGCCGTCAGGCTCGACCAGCTCGTACCCGCCCTTGACCACGTCCCCGTGCCGTATCTCGTGCTGGCTGTGCACGTCACCCGTGTGGTGGTCGTGCACGGCGTACTCGAACTTGTACTCTGGGAACGACTGGAAGAGGGAGTAAACATTTGCCAGAATAGTGTAGATACTCGACTATTGAAGTTTCGCTCTAGTGACATTGGGACGGTTTAGTTAATAAGTGTTGAAAGATTGACGTACCAGAAACCCGTGAATCTGCTTAGGAAAATAAGTAGCTCTAATTCATTTTATACCTGGGTATTTAGTTGGCTACATTTTATCTGCAATAAACTTATTGACTGGCAAATTCATTTGGGATCAGGACTAGTGATTGTGTGGAAATTATGCTAATTTATGTTTTCCAAATAAAGGTCTGACGTTAAATAACAGAGCTGCCTGTGCTTGACATTGTGATTTCTTAAGACTTTATTTTATCAGTGATCTAGCTTTCGAAGAGCGTTTCACACTTTTTTTCGCCCATTCTCAATCATCAAAAGTTCTAGATTAATATCAGCCTTACGGGTATTGTGAAGCTGCGTGGGGTATATTGAACTTATTTTTAGTGTTTCATTTAAATGAATATCCATGATGAATTGAAATTTTTTTTTTGAACGCTTCACTTATCTGATTGCTGCACAGTCATCTAATTGTCAAGGGGATTACGAATTCCCCTGTAGAGTTTTTCTTGTTTCATATAAAATGAGACCCTCGCGTACTTAGTACGTTTCGGTACTTACGAAATGATCATGATGGATAGGCACATGGTGAGGAATGTGATGGTGGACTGGGGGCGGGATGTGAGGCACATGGTTGAAGTGCGGCAGGTGGTGGACGATGGGCACATGGTGGTAGACTGGGTGGTGGTGGCCATCGTGCTTCTGAACCTCCTGGTGCGAGATGGCCGGGTGGTGATGATGGTGGTGGAACAGCGGGAAGATCGCCTGGCAGGATGCCACTAGGGCGAAGAGAGCCAATGCCTGGAAAAGCACAAGTAATTTTAGTACATAGTCATAGGCAAATATGTTCGCGTGGGATTCGAATAAATTAACGTGTAAACGGGATGAAAGGATGTAGGATTCCGCAGTCAACAAGGTACCCTTATAGTTTCGCCATGTCTGTCTGCCCGCGGCTTAGCACAGAGACGACAAGCATTAGAAAGCGAAAATTCGGCACCGATATACATATTAATCACGCCCATAAAATGGTGAACTAAATATGTAAAAAAAAATTTTTTTATGGTATCTCTCCTACACCTAAATTAGGGATGTAATTTTTTTTCTCGCCTATACCATAGTGTGGGGTATCGTTGGATTGACTAAAAAATATTATTAGTATAGGAAAACTATTTTTCGATTTAGGTATCCGTTTGCGAGATATTAAGCTCTAAAGCGGATTTTTTTGTTAGAGTAGGGCGTCATGAACTGTTTAGCTGGGAGGGAGGGAAGGAGGGGGGCCCTCCTCGAAAAAAGCATTCACACGCTATTTCTTGAGTGACATCAATATCGTCATCTTTTTATATCGCTTCCCGATAAGTAATTTGGATCTTCGATGCAGATCAAACAAAGTATTTAAATGAGATAGGCAGTATGTTAAAAAGTAAACACTCACTTTTGCTAGCATTTTGTCTAAATTCACTTAGCACAGCGTATGTAGGTAAATGTCGTATTGGAAGCTAAGACAATAGTGTACAGCATGTGCTCCACATCATTAGCTTTTATAGGAGGTAATTGTGGGAATTAATAGAGCAAAAAACCATTGATCAATTTCTCAGGGTTTGCTAACCTCCCTATCGCTATAGACCGACGAAGTACTCAAAGGATTGCGCACATAATAGTGAGCCAGGAATGAAATTAATTTGCTGCGATCGTCGGCGATAGACTATCGAATCAAGGTCGTCGATCGATCCTAATTGCCAATTAGTTGTCGAGTTATTTTTGCATGACAGCACCGCACTGTAGCGTGACTTTGTAATGAGGATTCCTTATATTATTATTGATATACACATTGTTTGATTACATTTGGTGCATTTTGTCTAAATAGTAGGCTACATTATGGGTAAGTGATTAGAGACATAGATGGTATTGAGATTAGAGACATAGATGGACAAAAGTAAAACCTGGATTTCCTAAACGCTTTGTCTATTCATACGTATCGAGGAACCGCGCCATAAGAAGCAACTTCCGGTACCTACCTAGTATATCCATGTTGTAACCGTATAGATTTCACCGACAGAAGGTGATCGACCGATAGGATGGGTGGGTACCAATCATCTTCACGCTCAAATTACAATTTCCTTTAATTTGTTGCTGTTCTACTTAATTTGGAAAAAAATATGCATAAGTACGTAAGCAGTATAAAACAAAAGATTTGGGGCGTTGGCAATCAGTTTATTTCTATCCCTTTGCTAAACATGACTTTACTTCTTCTGATTGGACTTACAGCGATACATTTACGAATCCACGAACAAATTTTTAACACGGTATAATATAATTTTTGGTTGGTTCCTTATTGGTATGCCGAATGGGCTGGCGCCTGGTGAGTCGAAGGTGTACGGTGTACTACAGCGTTGAATCTGTAACAAAATTCTTGATTAGTTATTCGATTTATAACTAGTATACCGAAATGCGTATAACATAAAATAATACCTAACACGCGAATTTAAACTAGAACCGTGGAGAGAAAATAATCGTTACCAATACCTACCTGTTAAAAATAACTGACTGTTATTTTCATAACGCTAGTTATTGTGCGTAGAAGGGAATATCAACATTTTTAATACTCGCAAACTTAAATCTCGATCAAACTCGGTTCATCCCTTTCTGGCATTTTACTCCACAACAGGTTAGAGGGAAAACTGGTTAATATGCATAGAATCACCCCTCTCAGCGAGAAAATAACGGTCTGATAAAAATACGAATCCAATAAAGCACTCCTCAGAGGCAGTTTGTTTAATCTGGACTGAATTTTGGTCGGCGTTCTTGGAGTGTTTTAAGGAATCGAGTTTATATAAATAAGACCTTAGGTGTTTCTCGTTTTACGCGACGCGACTGCAAATAAGGGTTATATTTTTCACGCGTAACATAAAATTTTAATTTCTTGCCAAACATAAACTCTGATAAGGTGTCTCAAGAATTGGGCATTTTAGAAATAACCCTGTAATAAGTAAGTATATACATAATACCCAGTTAGGCTAGGCTATTCTGTGCCCTACCAACTGAAAAAAGAATACAGTACGTTTCAACTTTAAAATACTCCTATCAACACAAGTGCATACGAGAGGCCTCGTATTTGATTTGTACAAGGGCCTCAATCAATCAGCCTGTACTCGTCTACTGTTGGACATAGGCCTCCCCCACTTCAGTACGCCAGTTCTTTCTGATGGCCTCAGTCTGGGTGTATTTTCATGTTTGTGATATCCTGGCCTGGTTACATAGTACAGGGTATCCTAGTTGGAGTTCAGATGAAGTGATTGTGTTATGCCGTGGGGTGCCGGCTTTAGAATAGTACCCCCCCATCTCTTCCCGCGGGTGCCGTAAAAACCGGCTAAGGGACATTACCAGAAGGTGGGCAGCAGCGCCTTCTGCGAAAATACGATATACTGCGCTCGCCAACCCGCATGCCAAGCGTGGCGAGTAAGGCAAATACCCTCATGGCAATACACCAAAAAACCAGGCCCCCAGTCCCCGGCGGCTCCGCTATTCCTGGCTACGGTAGCGGCCACGGTAACGGCGGAGCAAGGGGTGCTAAGAATCTCCGGCAGAGATCTGGCTACCACCCCCAAAAACGAAAACGACTGGCCCTGGTAACACACAACATTCGCACATTGAGGACAGACGAAAAGCTAATTGAGCTGGAAGAGGAAATGGGTAGGTTACACTGGGATATCCTAGGGTTATCTGAAGTCCGTCGAGAGGGCGAGGACACGATAACCCTGAAATCCGGTAACCTGCTCTACTACCGGGAGGGCGAGCAACAGTCCCAGGGTGGTGTCGGGTTTCTCGTCCACAAGTCCCTCGTAAATAACATTTTGGCCATCAACAGTGTGTCGAGCAGGGTACCTAATACTCAGAATATCTAAGAGATATTCGCTGAAGGTCATTCAGGTATACGCACCGACCTCGTCACACTCCGATGAGGAGGTAGAGGCGATGTATGAGGACATTAGTAGGGCCATACATACCTCGGAGACCTATTTTAATGTGGTTATGGGGGACTTCAATGCGAAGCTGGGCACAAGAAGCGAGGGTGAGATGAGAGTGGGGCAATTTGGTTATGGGCAACGGAACCCGAGAGGACAAAGGTTGGCAGACTTCCTGGAGAAAGAGGGACTCTTTATGATGAACTCTTTCTTTCAGAAGCCACCTCACAGGAAATGGACCTGGTTGAGTCCCGATGGTTCCACGAGAAACGAGATAGACTTCATCCTGACCTCCAAGAGACAAATATTCAATGACGTCTCTGTGATCAACATGGTGAAAACCGGAAGCGATCACCGAATAGTAAGAGGCACATTGAATATCAATGTCAAACTTGAGAGGTCTCGTCTCATGAAGTCCACGCTCCGACCTACTCGTGCCCATATCCAGAACCCCGAGAACTTTCAACTCGAATTGTCAAATCGCTTTGAGTGCCTGGAGAGCGCCGCATCGGTGGACGAGATCAATAACAGGTTTGTAGAAACTGTCCGTACAGTGGGCTCGAGGTTCTATAGACCCAACCGTACGAGTAGACCACAAAAGCTCTCAAACTATACTCTCGACCTCATGGCTAAACGTCGCGCGTTGCAACTGCAGTCCTCCGAGGATGCTAAGTCATATAGGCAGCTCAATAGACATATCTCAAAGTCTATGCGGCACGATATTCGGTCCTTTAATACCGAACGTATTAAAGAGACTATAGAGCGGAACAAGGGCTCCAAAGTGTTCGCAAAAGACTTGTCTATTGGGCAAAGCCAGCTGACGAAGCTGAAGAGAGAGGACGGCAGTATAGCGTCGACCAAATCAGAGGTGCTGAGGGAGATTGAGAGTTTCTACGGACAGCTATACACCTCAGTCGCAAAACCTGTTAGCAGTTTGAACAAAGATCCGAGAGCCAAACTGACCCGACATTATACCGAAGACATCCCGGACATCAGCCTGTACGAGATTGGGATGGCCCTGAAACAGCTCAAGAATAACAAGGCACCAGGAGAGGACGGAATCACATCAGAGCTACTGAAAGCGGGTGGAACACCAGTACTTAAAGTCCTTCAGAAGCTCTTCAATTCCGTCGTGCTCGAAGGAAAAACGCCAGAAGCATGGAACAGAAGCGTGGTGACGCTGTTCTTCAAGAAAGGGGATAACTCTCTATTGAAGAACTACCGACCCATCTCGCTTCTGAGCCATGTTTATAAGCTGTTTTCGAGGGTCCTCACGAATCGTCTCGAACGCAGGTTTGATGACTTCCAGCCTCCCGAACAAGCCGGTTTCCGAAAGGGCTTTAGTACCATAGACCACATCCACACGCTGCGGCAAATTATACAGAAGACTGAGGAGTATAATTTGCCATTCTGCTTAGCGTTTGTGGACTATGAGAAAGCCTTCGATTCGATCGAGACATGGGCAGTGCTCGAGTCTCTCCAGCGTTGCCGTATTGACTATCGGTATATCGAGGTGCTGAAGTGCTTGTACAACAGCGCCACCATGTCGGTCCGAGTACAGGAGCAGAATTCGGAGGCAATTCCATTGAGAAGAGGCGTGAGACAGGGAGACGTTATCTCTCCGAAACTGTTCACGAACGCACTGGAAGATGCCTTCAAGCTTCTGGAATGGCAGGGACGCGGCATCAATATCAATGGCGAGTACATCACGCACCTTCGATTTGCCGACGATATAGTAGTCATGGCAGAAACGATGGAAGACCTCGGCATAATGCTCGACGACCTCAGTCGAGTTTCCCAACGTGTGGGCCTTAAAATGAACATGGACAAAACGAAGGTCATGTCGAACGCTCGTGTTGTGCCCACCCCAATAACATTGGGGAACACGACTCTCGAAGTTGTAGACGAATACGTCTACTTAGGACAAACAATCCAACTAGGCCGGTCTAACTTCGTGAAAGAGGTCAATCGTCGAATCCAACTCGGCTGGGCAGCTTTCGGGAAACTTAGAAAAGTCTTTTCGTCTAATATACCTCAATCGCTCAAGACAAAATTATACAACCAGTGTGTGTTACCAGTGATGACTTATGGCACTGAAACGTGGTCTCTCACTATGGGCCTCATAAGAAGGCTCAAGGTCACGCAACGAGCTATGGAAAGGGCTATGCTCGGAATTTCTCTACGAGATCGAATCAGAAATGATGAGATCCGTAGACGAACGAAAGTCGTCGACATAGCCCAGCGGATTAGTAAGTTAAAGTGGCAGTGGGCGGGGCACATAGCACGCAGAACTGATGGCCGATGGGGCCGAAAAGTTCTCGAATGGAGACCACATATCGGCAAGCGCAGCGTGGGACGACCAGCCACAAGATGGACAGATGACGTCATTCAAGTGGCAGGAAGACGCTGGATGCAGGCCGCTTCCAACCGGTCTTTTTGGAAATCCATGGAGGAGGCCTATGTCCGGCAGTGGACTTCTTGTGGCTGAATGATGATTGTGTTATGTCGAAATTGGGAGTATTTTTAGGGTTCCGTAGTCGACAAGGAATGTTTCGCCATGTCCTCCGTCTGTCTGTCTGTATGTCTGTCTGTCCGCGGCCTAGCTCAAATTCGATTAGTACTAGAAAGCTGAAACTTGGTCACGCCGATATTAGTCACGCCGACAAAATAGTAAAATAAAATCTTAAAAAAAATTCACCTACACCTACATTAGTGATACAAGTTTTATTCTCGCTTACTCCATAGAGTGGGGTATCGTTGCATTGGTCATTAAAAAATAGTGGGTGTAGAAAGACTATTTTTCGATTTAGGGTTTGCGAAATTTTAATCTTTAAAGCGCAAATTTTTGTCCGAGTAGGCCGTCTCCCCCTCCCTCTCCCGGCTAAACTGTGGATTGTAGAAACGTGAAAAAATTCAGAACAGTAGCACATATAATGAACTTAAAAGGAAAGCTATCACGGCTAAGTAGGCTTTACAATATAACGAGTAATAGGCGACCAACCTATAAAGGGAAAACTTCGCACAAAATCCATTGACTTTGATGAAGTTGTTAGTTCTGTAAAGCAAATAAAAACCCTCTTTCTGCGGAACCCTATTGTGCGTGTGACCCGACACGCACTTGGCCGGTTTTTTATTATTCGGGGTTTTTATCGTAGCTTTATGAGTTATGCAGCTGCAGTCCAGTCTACCCACAGTCATCGGTATCCTGTGTAGTATATAGTCAGCGAGACTCACGACTTATTAGTGGGTAGACTTTATTCTTAATAACATCAGGGGCCTCATTATGCGCACCAAATCCTGTTGGAATCCTGACGTTTGCGATAGCAATTAGTATGACATGTGGCAGGTAGATGATTGGAATCGTTCTGGATTTGATGCGCGTAATAATATAGGAACAGTATAATAAACGTTAAGGGATATCTACGCAACAAAATCGTGTCAAAAGTAGATTCACATTTGTAGATAATAAAATCGCACGAGACGCGAGGTCGGCGTTGCCCAAGTCGAGTCACAGGCCTCGTTATAGTTGCATTACATTGTGCTCTGAGTTGCTGGGTGAAAAACAACGACAATGAAAGTGTGGTATTTGTTGCAACAGGGCATATGTTAACACCTCTTGTGTTTATAAGCACCAACGAGTTATTGATGAGGTGATTTTGTTTCGATTATTTCGAGCGCGCGTGTTACTACCATTTGCGTTAGAATAGGATTAAGTACCCATTTAACTAAGTGAGTGAACGAGGCTAACCCCCAGTTTCTCGTACGCGAACACGCTGTTAATCTACTGTTAACAGCTGTCAATTGACCAAATTGCATACAAAAAAACCACTGACAGCTGTTAACAGTAGATTAACAGTTTGTTAGTGTACGAGAAACCAGGGGTAAGGGTCGTCTACTCAGCGTAAATACCCATTTAAAAATTCTTCCATTTTCGCTACAGTTTCTGTTAGTCTCTTGGTAACAGATGTTGTATCTCCGCTGAATATTCCGCTCAACACGTGTATATCCTGATTTAAACAATGGCAGGCGGCATTGTTTGAGGCTGCTGTTACGTGGAGCATGCTGTCTCGCTCGCACAGTTGTTTTTTTTTAAATATTGTAATTATATGAGTAAGCTTTTGATAAATGTGGTCTGAGGGTTTGATGGATAATTAAGTAGCGCATATTCAAGGCATGTTTTTCTTATCCTGAACGACAGAGGAAAAAACCCTAAGATTTTTATTGAGAAAATGTGATTCGAAAATTTGTAATTTTAGAAACAACTTTTCTTTAATAAAAACTACGTATCGGAATACAAAAATATATTTAAGATGTCCGTAATTTAATTATGCATCAAACCCTCAGACTACATTTATCAAAAGTTTATTGCAATAATTAAAAATTTATGCGAGCCAGACAGCATGTTCCACGTAAGAACAGTCTTAAGACCAAACGTTATGTTCTTAATTTTATCAAGTCTTTTAGGATGCAAATAAGTTATTTTGTGCAAAATTGTTTCGGCGTAACTTGAAATACTTAGCTAAAAATATCGTAGCGTCGGTAAATCAAGTTGGGAAAGCTAATAAACAGAGAATATTATTGTAATACTACAAGCGAAGGTGCTATTACCCGCATACTTGTAGTTTATTTGCATATTGCATTACAAAATGCTATCTCGCAATGTAAACATTAACTTAAACGCGTTTAAGTTTTAAAATGACTTAATTTACATTAAGATTAAATAGATAGACATACTTGGTCATTTTCCTTTCAATTTTCCGTTGTGAAATATTTTGCGCGTTTGGATATACCTACTTCACATTTAAATCTGACATCTACCCAAGATATAAGATACGGCTACCTACGCATTATTCTAATGTTAGTCAGAAGATATTATACTATACTTATCTATAATAAAACTTTTAGAAACTGTTAAATTACAAATATCATCTTTTCGAATTTAAATATTTACCACTCAATTTCATTAATAAACTACATACATGCCCATATGAAAGTGGATTCAGTAAACCGCCTCTAACTTCCAGAAAAATTACGAATTGCATTTAGATATTTCAGAAAAATCTCGGTCCGGTAAATCTCTTTCAAAAAATATTGGCAATATAAAGAAATTTATTAGAGAAAAATGCGAGAAATCGAATAAAACTTTTTCGGTGTTGACAGCAGATTGGGTAGTTCCTCTAGCTGGTCTATCTCAAATTACCACTGAATCTCGAATTATCCGCTAAATAAATAAATTAGAAATCATATCTAATCATCATATTTAGCGGATCCGATTATGACCATTGTCTTCTTCAGCGTTTACGGATAAAGGAATTCAGGGCTATTTATGGCTACTTTGACGGAAAAATCTTACCCGTTCTCATCATCAGCGGTGTACTCAACCACGCGTACCGAGCCGTCTGGTTCTATCAAAGAGTACATCCCTTGGACTTTGTCGCCGTCCCGGCTCTCGTACTGTGACTTGTGGTCGCCGGTGTGAGGGTCCGAGACGGAGTAGGTGAAGTGGTACTTTGGTGGAGCCTAGAATAGAGGACAATGTTTGAGATAACGGTCTTATTTGTAAAAACATGGTTCCTCTAAAATACTCCTTAGAGGCAGTACAAATAATCGGCGATTACGTTTTTCCCTTTTAATAAGCACCCTATATACGTCCCACTGTAGGGCAAAGGCCTTCTCTCAGGGAGAGAGTATGGGCTTAATCACCACGCGTGCCCACCGCGGATTGGCGATTTCAAGCGCTGTGGTATGTGAATAGCTCAGACACTCAGGTTGCTACTATAACTTTACAAATGTACATAACTTAGAAAACAAAGTCATAGGTACATGCCCGCACTGGGAGTCGAGTCTGTGTCTCTCGCTGCCGAGTTCAATGTTCTACCCACTAGGCTACCACCGCTTCACTTTTTTAGACTGACTCTGAGGAGCGTAGTAAGAAATCGTGTTTTTATTAATAAGACCGTAAGACTATATTTCTTAAAACTACCGGCTATAGTGAACATGGAGAAAAATAACAACTCCTTTTGACTTCCTTAGCGCTGTAATTGAGAGTAAGCGCTAAACCCAAATTCATTGCTATCACATTAGGTGGTACAAGATTTTTATAAACTATAAACTCGCCCAAAGACCCAGCGGGTAATTGTATTCCACAAATGATTGTTGCACTTAACCGTTTTTAGGTCAATGTGCATGGTCGAGACAAAAACGAAACGGACTTGAATACTATCGACGATTAAAATAAAAATACCTTTTATATCAAGGTCACTGCGACTGCGCTGTTTATTGTTACGTGTCTACGAGTTGTTTTTTATAGTTACGGCACTCACAGACCATGAATTGCTCGTTGACCACTCATTTTACGTGCCATTCAAAACAGCATCATTGATAGAAAAGTAACTGGGTAATCGAATTATAACAAAGCGGTTTACGCCTCATTTGAGTTCAAACGGGGTTTTTCTTGCGAAAACGTAGTAAAGTATTGAAAGCTACAATAGGTACTCACATAAGTTTTGAACGTAGGTGCGTATACAGCCAAAGGCTGATAGTCGGGCTCGTAGTGTGATACTTCATATCCTTCATAACCCGCGTCATCAACATTTAGGACCGCTTCGTGTTGAGAAAATTGTGTTGGCGCGATGTCCGCGTGAATGTCTTCTTCCCGTATTATAGTCTGCGATGAGACGGCTTGGCCGACGTCGATGTAACCAGCATGACATAGGGCTGCTGCGGCGCTTAATAGAACAGCCTGAAAATTTAAATAGTAGTTCCTATGTCTTATTGATACACGCATCTTTATTATTATTATCATTAATACGTTTATTACACATAAGTAAAAAATACAATGGCAATGTGGCGGACTTAATGCTTCCAGTTTTTAACTTTCAGTTTATGTTGAAACTAATTTTCTTTTGTGTTTGATGTGAAGAAGATGGGATAGTTAATTCTCTTTTCACTTTCATTGTCCACCTGTTTTATGAGCAAAAGCATTATTATTAGCAAAACTATTGCAGTTAATGTCACCGTTACAGCACACTTGTGATCACGGGTAAACTGTCTGATGCCGATAACAGCATTACGTTAATAGTTACTATCGCCCATAACCAACAATACGTTTTAGATATGTAATAATGATGATGTCTAATACTTACTTTAACAAACATTTTTTTAATATGAATAGTTCCTCTGACTAGTAAAACTTATTTTTGAGATCAGTTGAGTTCGTGTGTCATGGTGCGTATAGAATAGTTTCTTTTTATATCTTAGTAGTTAAGTTGCATTGCAATTCTAGTACGTTTTGATGCGACGTCACAGATTCGGTAGAGTGCGTTTCATGTCAGGGTTACTCAAGCTGCGTCCGTTTACAGCTCTGCCTGCACGGACTATTTACTACCTTAGTCCTTTTTAGGCCTTCGTATTGCCAATTTTACTCCAAGCAGAGTCTAGCTCTTATGTCATTGCTAACGGAGCCCGACATAAGTAGGTATACGGCTTTTCATTATCACAGCAAATACTCATATTTACGTCACTATTATTATTGAAATTCTTTATTGGATAAAAAATAAAGACAAGCCTAATGTTACTATGTAAACTATAGTGTTTCTTTTAAGCCATAAGCCACCTTAAATATTTTCGAATAATTTCCGGTAAATATTATACCTGTATCTTGAATGATTCAGTGTCAGTTACACAAATTTTTGAGATCGCTCTGCTCATGAGCCTGCACTTGGCCTGTACATAACCTGACAAAAAACGTACATATCCTAACAAAAAACTTACATAACCGTCAGCTAATAATTAGAGTTTTTTCTTCTTGCAGTTACTGACATAAATATGGAGAAATATTAGACCCTGCTTTGCGTGGTTTTTCGTGATCTCACATACTTATTTTGCCACACCTAATGAAGGTGTGGCAAAATAAGTATATATTGTGCTAGGGCCTATTTTTTAACCTCATTGCATTTTGTTCACTCACCGTAAAAAAATCTTATTCCGCTTCCACAAATTGTGCAGCTCTGTACACAATACCGCTTGTTGGATGGACAGAACGTCCTCGAGGTTTCCTCACCTACGCGTAATTACCTCATGTTTACAATAAAATGAGAGTGCTCCACTCGCGTGAGCATTCTGTGCTGCAATGACACAAACAATGATTTATGGACAAAGGGATTTGTTCCAAGGACCGGGGTCTTGATTTAGAAGACATAAATCAAGTCTGGCAATAAAATAGTTTATTCGCTGTTCGCCTATTTACAATAGACGTGTCATCATAAGATATTATCGCGAGTGTCGAACTAAACTCGGAATCTATGGATGTCGTATTATCGTGATTGTCGAACTAAACTCGGAATCTATGGATGTCGTTGTGAATCGAATTAAATAATACTAATAGTATTATTATAATTATGTTCGTACTGAAAGTGCGTGAAGCCAGTACGTTCCAAGGATAAGTTCCTTGGAACGTACTGGCTTCATTTTTCATTCTTCATATTTTGATGAAACAGTCTAAATAATCAATGGTAATCAACTATAAATACGGACATAAGGTACTATAAATGAAATAAAACCAAATCCAATCAAGTTGTTTCACTTCACTTCAATTATTTTTTTAAAGTCGTGGTGTACATTTGCGACTAATGCGGTGTGCATTAGTCAGAGTGTTTATTTCGACAAACTAATAAATGGGGAAAATATAAATATTCTGGCTTTGCCGTTTTCTTGAATCTTTCAGCAAGTAATTATATTATTTATATTTGTTGAGTAAAGGAGTAAGTTCTCGCTTGCCAAAAAAAATTATAACTTTATAACTACACAACACAATCACTTATCCTGGGTTCAAACTATATGATACTTTGTGCTATGATAAGATATCACAAACATGGAAATGCACCCAAACTGAGGCCATTTGTACAAATTAAGAACTTGCACTAAAAAATGTTTTAATATAATCGGAGGGACTATTTTAAAAGATAAATAAACGTGGTATTTTTTTTTCTCTACGACTAGTACTGTTCATAATATCTTTTCATAACCTGTCCAAAAGTCAATATAATCACAAATCGGGCTCAATCTACGACGTCACAACTTGTATGTAACGCCTTATAATGTTTGAAGCGTATATTGATATTTGAGTTATCTCGTAAAATAATGTTTTTATCTCATGTGCACCGCTTACGTTTGAAAACGTTTATAATTCAATGAAAAATCTAAATCTAATAAGTTTTTTATTATTAGAATAAATTATTTTTTTGCCATTTTTGTGACCCACGAAAAATGCACAGTTATGGGGTTATTTTGTAACTTTTCCTAAATTTCGATATATCTTCTATGCTTTTAAGCAATGTCACTCCAATCAAAGTCAGACGCAAGTTCTCCATTGAGCCCACGAACTTTGGTTTGATAGTCAAGCGCGTTACCGCTAGACCAGCGAGGTAGTCAAATAATTTCACATTGCAGTTTCATTCTCCATTGAATACTTTTGTATTTATACAAGTATCTATGACGTGTACAATCGACAGCACATCAACCTTTACATGCGTACATATTAATCAGTCACGTTAAAGGTACATGACCAGGCCGAGTATCTGTTATTGTTCTATAATAGAATCGAGGCCCAGGGATTGCGCCGTTCCTGAGCACACGTAGCGGATGAGACGGGATCGCGTGAGGTTTTGTCCATTCTTGTCTTTCTCAAGGCGTGCATGCTAAGCGATCAGGCTGGCACCGGACCGAGTAGCATTCCACGAGATGGAGGAGGCCTTCACACGTAAACATATTATTTCCAAACAGAAATTAAGACTTCTTTAGGGCCTATTAATTTGTAAAATAATAACTGTGTTTAGTTAGCATCGCTATCAGTGTAACGTAATAAGTTGGGTGCGGTTTCCGACCGGAAACATGATCTGTACTGTATAGCTGTTTTTAACAACTTGTTAAAGTCTGTTTTTCATCCGTAATACGAGTAAATCCTTTGCAGAAAAATGAAATTTTGTAGGAAATCATGAAAAAGCTACAGCCAAAGCTCTTCAGCGCCACACATAGAACGAACTGTACAAGTGTAGAACCAACTGCCGATTTTCCCTACTAATCTAAGGTACTTATGTAGGTACATTCACAAGTGTGACATTTGCGACAGTTTCAGTTCATGTTCATCAAGGTCCCGACTACACCTAAGACCACATGCAATATGCAAATGCGACAGTGTATTTTTTTAATTGCAAAGGTTTTTTCTAGGTCGCGCAGTAATCAGGTAGATACAGTGGCGGGGTTGCGAAAACTCTCCTCGCACACACACTCAGACAATGCTGCAATTAATGTACAGCCAACTACTAAAGTCTTTAAAATACTTTAAAAACAATGTACAGAGTGCTCCAGAAAGTCTTGTAGAATTTCAGGGGGTTATTCTACTTATCAATACAAACAGCTTTTATTCTCTCTCTCTGTCTTCTTAAACCTATAGCCATCAATGCTGTGGGTAGGTCTCTTCTAATGCATGCCATTCATTTCGGTCTTATGCTCTCCGAATCCAGTCTTTTCCTGCCACTTTGACCAGGTCGCAGTCCATCTCGTTGGTTGCCTGCCTACACTTCTCCGCCCGTCTCTAGGTCCCCAGACTAACACTTTTACACCTCATCTTTTGTCATGTCTATGGTATATAACAATATGGCCTGCCCATTAAGACTTCGTACGGGCAATCCCCTAGGCTATTACAGGACAGCTTTTATTATAGGACCAAATGTATAGTCGCGAAAAGAGCTTGAAATTGAGTATGGAACAGCAGATATTTTTTTCATGATTTCAGAGTCCCAGAAAGATTTCAGGCCCCGTAATGAAAGTTATTTGCCTGATAAGTGGATCACACCTCTTTGCTCCTACACGACCGATCTAGCTATTCCCGTTAAGATTACAGTTGCGATAACTCACGTGAATTGGCAGTAAAAAATTATAAATGCTCACTAAAATAGTTAAATGATTTCCAAAATCAAATGCTCCAAAATATTGCGTGGTATTTTTTGCAAACACAATTTAGTGAGAAATGTAAAAAAAACATTCATAGCGATTTAGATTTTTTTTGTAAACGCAATCTGATAAAAATATATCCGTTTTGGTAAGTATTTGGGTTTGGATACTTGTGTAATGTTAAGAATAACTCTATTTGAGATAGTTCATATTTGAGATAATCATACCAGCCGACTTTTGGAGTCGGTTGTACCAAATCCCTACTCAGAAATGCGCGGGCGCCGCACGCAACTACGCGTGCTCGTAACTAGTCTAATTATATATTCTGGTATTACCGTACAATTCAAGGTTACATCGTTATGTTTGATCATGTACTTAAAAATTATTAAAAATTGCAATAAATCTTAGAATTGTTGTTATTTTGGAAAAATCTTAACTGTCACCATCGGCTTACGGGATGGTGACAATTTTCTCGTTTGCCCAATAGGGCAAAAATGGACGAATGAACTAAAAAATTAAAAATGTTATCGATATTCACAGACAATTATCGATCACCATGGATTTTTATCAATGTAAAATTTGATATATTTGCCCGGCAAGTAATCGTTTTAAAGTATTTTTGGTATAATATTTTGAGTAAAATCGGTCAATATCGATATTTTCAAACTATTTTGTTTGGCCAACACGTTAATGCGTAAAAATCCAGATCGAGACCTAATTTGATACTAGAAAAAAAACGATTTTTGATATATCGAGACAAGAAATATTGACAGTAAAATCGATTAAGTATTTTTCTTAAAAAAATATAAATTGTCAGATAAATTCTTTATTTGCACTTTCATATTTAGGTACATACAGCACGTCAGACTCTACCCTCCTCTGAATATCGATATTTTTTACCAAGCCTACTTATTAACAAACACTTCTAAGTCTCTTCTTCATATTAACGACAATAAGTTCTCTCCGCTTATTTGTACAGCTGATGTCAGCAGCTGAGTGAACACACTAACTTCTACATTTTAGTTGCAGTCTCCTGTAACGTATCTGAATAAAGGAAGAGTAGTTGCAGTGCCACAAGCGAAAAATAAAAACCGGCCAAGTGCAAGTCAGACTCGCACACGAACCACCATTATCACCATTATCTATACAACATTAGACACAAAGGTCGAGAAAAATCGACAAAAAAACATGTTTGTTGTATGGGAGCCCTCCTAAAATATTTATTTTATTGGTAGTGTTTTGAAGTCGGTATTTATTTTATTGGTAGTGTTTTTAAGTCGGTTTTTATTTTTCATTCAAAACTTTTTATTTTTAAATTTTTAGTGGCGGAATGGGAGAAAAAAAATTAATTTCCTTATAACCACAATTTACTTTACTTAATTCTTTGCTTTAAAATTTGAAGTTCTCAATTTCTATCTCCGAAAGTCGTCACTAGAACATCACCAAATTACCCTGGGACTACTTTTACGCTTTATTTTATGCAACAATATTACTAAAGTATGGGCCCCATTAGGCCTTATTTACTGTTATCCATTGAAGAGTTTTCCATCTCTGAAAGTCTTCATCAGATCTTCACCAAATTAAAATAGGACAAATGGGTTATATCTATTCGAACAAAAAAAAAAAAGAATTGTCGAAATCGATTAAGATTTGACGGAGTTATGCGAGAACATAGCAAAAAAAGGGAATATATCGTCGCGTCCTATTAGACTGAAATTCAGCAAAAAAATCACATTGAAAATGCTGTGGGATATAACGTTATTTAGATTTCCTTTGTCACGATATCACTTAATTTGTAATAGGTAAGCCTCGAGCATGAACCTTGGCGATTCAAGGAAAACTGATTAAAAGTTCTTGTAGTGGACAATACAGATATGTTTGTTGTTTGTACGAAATTGTGACTAAAGGCGCCTCCTATGTTAAAATAAGTTGGTGCATCTTAAATGCTAAATTTGATTTGATAACTATGTTAGACAATTTTTTCTTAATTGCTTTTTGTAAAAACAAGCAATTATGCTTGTTGTCAAAAATCAAAATCGATATTGTAGTTAAAAGTACCTGGAACTGGTGTACGTACACCGGCATGCAACGACTAATGAATATTAATGAAGCGAAAGAGATTTGTTAGGATCGTGGCATGTGGCAGACCCTAGTCTCTGCCTACCCCTCCGGGCTGGCGTGAGTTTATGTTATATTTTGCTTGTTGTCATATCCCGATCTATCAAAAAGTATACCGTTATCAATAAGTATACCTTTTAGTTATCATAAGTTTGTGACACCGAGGGTACGAGAATATTTTCCACTTGGCCTAAATATGAACATAGTAGAGCAAATGGTGTCATTCTCTCAGCCAACGCCTGTATTTTTGATTTCGTTATTTTTTTTCTCGAATAAAATCATTCGCCAAACTGCGTGGCAGTTTGTTGGCGAATTATAGCGCACTTCTTATCTTAACTTCTATGTTTGACAACCCCCCTGCCCGCCCTGCGCCTGCGGTTTGGGATCGGAACAGTGCCACGCAATATTATTGTTGCTAATTATTATTTTAAAATGGTAAAATTGCAAAATGTCAATCTAGTATGAGTATTTACCTAGTAATCAGTCTGTTTATTTCAATTACTAGGTCACTAATTGAAATAAATAGCTTAAAATTGGCCACTAAGCAATAATTGAAATGTTGATAGTCCCTGTTAATGACGTTTGGCATTTTCTTTAATTTATAGTTTTAAACAAATCTAGAAAAATACATCGAGCGTGTTATACACATACTACCGTGGTTTAAAATTAAAAACCATGTCACGCGCTGTGCGTTTAAGGGTGCGTTATAGTATGTTTTGCTTACTAAATATAGTCTTCATATAAAACAACAAAAGTTCAGCAGCTGAGTAAGTATATTTACATTTCGTTCAATCACATAAAAAATACAAAACTTCTCTACACACACACAGGTACACGTACTCGTTAAATATCACATTTATCAGTCGTCATCAGGCATCTTTTAGCTAGTGTTGTTCAGTAATGGAGACCATGATGGGCCAAGGGGGCGGCGTGGTAGACTGGGGCGTGGAGCAAGGGGGCGGCATGGACCACGGGCGCGTGGACCACCGGGGCGGGGTGGTGGCCGGGGGTCTTGTGGACCACCGCGTTGAAACTGTGAACGGGTAATGATGATTTTATCTGATGTAAATGAACTGAAAGTAGGTTGCTTTGAGGTATATTGAGAGGATAAATCAGTTTTCTGAGTAGATGCCATTCTCTATCAGCATGGAAAGCTTCAATTTGATTTTGGGATCCATTTTACCTTTGATATAAATTTCGCGGAAAAAAATAGGGCACTTTAGTGATCGGTGGTAGCGCAGCGGTAGAACACATCGCATTCGAGAGGTCGTGGGTTTGAATCCCGGCATGTACCAATGACTTTATTTTGTAAGTTATTTGTACTAGCAATACCACTCGCAAACTGTGAAGGAAAACATCGTGATGAAACCTAAGTATCTGAGTAGTTCACATACCTCAGCGCTTGAAATTGCAAACCCGCGGTCGGCAAGCGTAGTAATTTAGCCCATACTCTCTCTCTCTGAGAGAAGGCCTGTATTCTGCAGTGAGACGTTTATAGGCTATATAAATGAAAACAAGGCAAAGATTGAACTTAATTTCGAATTTTTCTGTAGATAATTCGTCTCTGTAGGAAATTTATGGGAGAAAAAAAAACTTACCCATGGTGGTCGTCAGCGGTGTACTCTACTTTGCGGACGGAACCATCGGGCTCGACCAGGGAGTAGCTGCCGTGGACGGCGCCACCATCGCGGCTCTCGTGCTGGCTCTTGTGGTCGCCGGTGTGCGGGTCAGCCACGGAGTACGAGTAGTCGTATTTCGGGTGCGACTGCGAAAATAGGGGAACTGTACAATTAAGAAGTTGCTGACTCGGTTACCGCTTGTTAAAGGTATTGTGGACAAACTATTATTAACTTAACTCCGGATTCACTTACTTGATTTTTGTCGGAAGAGTCTCCAACCAGTCAGTAATGTGTAGTGCTTACGAGAGTTTTAGTTCGGTAAACTATTGTATTATAATAATAAAAATAATAATTTCCACACAACACAATTATTTAGCCTGATCCCAAACTAGGGTACCACATCACAAACATGGAAGGCTGGTCCTTGGCATTTGAGGCCCTTGTACGAATAAGAACAGTGGCTTCCAGTGGGAATCGAACCCACGCCCTCTATTTTAGTAGTCAAGCATGTTAATCGCTAGACCAAAGAAACAGTCAAGACTATTGTTATACTTAGATCCCTAAGTATCTTTGTTCTAACGCGTTTATAAGGATTCGGATTTTGCTATAAAATAGTCAGACAGCCACCACGTAGTAAGAGGCCTAATAAATGTAATGGGTTCAAGAGTGACATTATTTAAGTACTCACGTGTTCGACGTGTCCGTGAGCGAGAGCAACAGGGGCGGCGTGGACGACGGGGGCGGCGTAGTGGACGGGGGCGGCGTAGTGGACGGGGGCGGCATGGACCACGGGGGCGGCGTGGACGTAGTGCGCGGGCGCATAGTGCGCAGGCGCGTAGTGCGCAGGCGCGTCGTGGCGGATGATGCTCTGAGAGGACACCGCGGCGTGATGGACGGGCAGCAGACCGGCGTTGGCGAAGGCCAGCACGGCGCTTAGGGCGACCACCTGGAACAGTCGGAATAGGTGTGGTTAGGGTATGTTCTGTTCTGAAAATTCGTATCTTCATTGGAGTGTTTGAAGTTTAATAGGCTGGTGATGTTTTTACGGTAAAGCGTTGCCACTGCTTTCAGTTTTTATGGTTGACTGTTGGGTTTCTTGTTATGAAATTATCATCTGAATTTGATTTTTTTTGTTAGTTTTTTAAATGTGTCAAACTCACTTTGGTGAACATATTGCACTAGATAATCGGAGCAGTTGACTGATACAATTATTGGTCGCGAGTCCGACTTTTATATGAAAAGCAAAACGGACTCAGCGGTCCTTTGCCGCGGGAGTGGGGCGATGCGGTCACTTCAGTTCCGTAACTTTGACACGGCGAGGTCACATACCTACGGCAATACCATTTTACCTATAGGGAAATTCATGCAGGCACGGAGGACCTTAGCTCATTGTGTGAGAGATCATATTGGTGTAACCGGGCTCTTGTATACGTTTGTCTAGTTATAGTTAATTTACCGGCGCCCTGAGCCAGGTCCGGTAATTGCTATCTTCTGAAATCGATATTGCGTGAGTAATGTCGGAAAGTGATCGTGTTTTTACATGGACAGACTTTATTCAAAGAAGCGTGGTGTTCGTAGCATGTCATTTAGTTAGGGCAAAAAGCTGTAACGCTATTTAAGTTCCTAGTACTTAGCAACCCAACATTATCATGTTCATGTTCAACGTAGACTTCGTAATAGTCTGTTCTTCGTGTCTATGTCTTACAAAATTTACAAATTCCGGATGAAAATGACACAAAACGTAAAGCCTAAAAGAATGTAACTTTTTTTAATTTAGAGCTTGGGGGATCCTGCCTTTTCGCAGAAAATTGTTACGCTGATTATCACTTGCCAACCAACATTTCACCTATTTTTCACTTTGACAACAAACGATTTACAAATTTTTGTATGGCAACGTTTCATTTGGTAGGATTGTTGTTAAGCTGATTATTATAATGAAACAAAACGTTTTGGGTATTTATTATTTTTCAAATCTTTTACTAGGCCAAACAACTATTAGATGAATAACGTTTCGTCTGTGAAACAGTTCCCTTTTCGTAAATAGATATAATATATAAAAAAAAAACTTGAATACAGTTTTTTTTTTTTTTGCAAACCTATAGGTTAGGTTAGGTTAGAACTGTGAACAACACACGCACGAGCCGAGCGAGCGAAGCGAGCGTGCCGCGGCAGCGGCCGGCGAGTGCTAGGAAAATTCTATCCATTTTACTAGGTTTTCCTAACCTTTAGGTTAATCTATAGGTTTGCTTAACGAAACTTAATGCAACATTTGGTATACAATAAACAACTGAATGAATATTACGCTAAGTAAAACATACGCTACTTAAAAGTTGGCATTTTGAAAAAATGTCATTATAAAAAGCAAACCAAACAAACAGTTGGCAACTGCGAGGTTGGGAAATAAAAAAAAATAATAAGAAAAGTTGGCAAATGATTATTCCGCAAAATAATATTCTTCGAAACGTTAGTTGCCAAATGAAAATCGGCCAAAAATGTTTCTGCAAAAAGGCAGAGAACCGTCTAAATCCTGCTTAAGCAAATTTCGAATTCCGTAGCCTTATCTGTGAAAATGGTATTGAAATATTTAAAGCATATTGCTGCTGACCTCAATTTTTTTTTTTTTATTGGTTATTATAATCGTAAAGGTATGACCGTAAAGCCTTTATTTGTTTAAGTATGCAAAACGCATAAATGTAGATACATAGACGCGAAGACATACCAAGGGATCCGTACCCAAATGGTGTCAACTCTTTTTTTCTCATATATTGGAATGACCCATATATATATATATATATATATATATATATATAATTGCCGGTTATATATATATATATATAATTTTTTTATTTGGCTATGTTCCTCCATAGCTCCGTCAAATCTAAACCGATTTCCACAATTCTTTTTTTGTTCGAACAGGTATAACGTCCCATTGGTCCCATTTTAATTTGGTAAAGATCTGATGGAGACTTTCAGAGATGGAGAACGAAACTCTTCAATGGACAGCGTAAATAAGCCCTGTTGGGGCCCGTTCTTTAGTAATATCCGTATGTTTCATAAAATAGCGTAAAAGTAGTCCCAAATTAATTTGGTGATGTTCTGGTGAGGACTTTCGGAGATGGAAATTTAGAACATCAAATTTTAAAGCAACGAATTAAGTAGGGTAAATTATGGTTATAAGGGACTTATTTATTTTTCTCCCACTCCCCCACTAAAAATTGAAAAATAAAAATTTTTAAATAAAAAATAAAAACCGACTTCGAAACACTACAGCACTAAAAAGTCAGAAATAATTTAAATAAGTAGAAGTATTTATACATGTAGGTATTGTAGAAGTATAATTTGGAGCCGGTGCCCAAAATATATGTGCTGGTCTTGAAACTTGGGTGCTGTAGTGTTTCGAAGTCGGGTTTATTTTTTATTTAAAATTTTTTTTGGTATGTGTATGCATATTTATCACGCCGACAAAGTTAAAGAATAAAGATGAAAAAAAATTTTTTGTACTGTTCCTCCGACAAGAAAAGTGGGGATGATATTTTTTTCTTGTCTACCCCATCATGTGTGACATCGTTGGCTTGGTTGTTGAATAATACTGTGGTGTAGTAAGGCCATTTTTTGATTTAGGATTCCGTTTGCGAAATATTAAGCTTTAAACCACGAATTTTTGTCCGTCTAAGGTGTCCCCTCCGCCCCCCCCTCCCTCTCCTGGCTAAATGGTTTATTGTAGAGACGTAAAAACATTCAGTTTATAATGAACATAAAAGGAAAAGTATCAGGGCCGAGTAGGCTTTACAAGTTTATCAGTAATGGGCAACTAACTTATAAAATTAAAATTTCATACAAAATCCATTGAAAATGACTTAGATTAAGTTGTTGGTTTTGTAAAGCAGATAAAAAACCCTCTTTCTATGGAACCCTACATTGCGCGTGGCCCGACACGCACTTGGCGCCGGTTTTTTAGTTAGATAGATAGACAGATAGAATCTTCTTTATTGTATGTACACCAGGTTTATTTAATTGACTGTACTTGTGTGAGTGTGTTTTTTTTTTTTTTGGTTCCTTTATTCTTATGTTTTTTATATTTTTTATTTAATGAAGTAATGATGTAATTTATTTATATGGTGGTAATTTAATTTAGTTGTATTGTTGTAATTTATTTTGTGCTGTGACATTTCTAATTAATTTGACATCATTCTTTTTCATTAAACATGGCAATACTGATCTATAAGTGTGATAAACATTTTTCAATTTTAATTTCGAAAAGTGTATGATACTATCCAGGACTTTGTTTATCCGGTGCACTCAGCGACTTTTTTCAATACACCAGGAATCACATATGAGAATTTAACAATAATATAGTACAGTACAATTGGCTGCCTTATTACTAAAAGTAATTTCTTCCAGACAACAACTGACGGTAAAAAAAAAATGAGAAGCTAAATGACGGGTAGTCGGTGCAACTATACGTACAATACTAAGAAAGATATTTATATATTTGATACACATACATAAACGGTACATAAAGGTTTCTTTTGTTATTGATGAAAACGATGAATGAGCAAACTTTAACTAAAGTAAAAAAGTTAATCAGCAGCTGTAGACGAAAGCAGATCAATCTATTTTACTGCCTCGTGGATCTATCGATATCACATTGGATTACCGTTACAAAGATCGTGGGTTTCAGTCCCGTTGGGGGACACCATTCTTTGATTTGTACAAATGGTCTTTTCTGGTGACCATATCACTTGATATCCTAGTCTGGGACCAGACAGCTGATTGTAACGTTATCCTTACATTGTTATTACGAAGTCACTCAAAACACAACTGAGGAAAAGTTGACGTGGTTTCGACTACTGTGTTTAATCAGAAAAGCTTATCATCTCCTCTTTTTAAAATAACCAAAGATCGATATCTGTATTCATCAAGAAACATAATTACAATGTGTGGTTACGACATTTCAATATCAAATGCACTGTGACTTGACGAATACCGCAAAGTGGTCACCGTTGTCCGTACGATTCAAGTCTTTCATGCCTCGCTATCAGATTCATTCACATGGACCAACGTTTCACAATATCGGTCATCCATCATAGACGCTGAAATAAAATATTCAGAATTTTTTATAGTTGTTCGTATGAACGAGAAGTTACCATTTCGGGAACATGAGATAATTTTGATTTACCCTGTATAAATCCCTGATCGTACCAAGTAGCAAACCCTGGTCTCTGCCTACCCTTCCGAGATCCAGGAGTTAGTTTATGTAAGTGTTTTTTTGGAAGAGATAACTTTTAGTGATGAGGCCGCCGTCTGTACTCTTAGATTAAGAAAATGTCATTGTAATTTCCTTACTTATGTTCTCTATCTATCTATGTATGTATTTTTGTGAGAATCTATCACGAATTCAATATCTATCTATCACAAACTCAAGTTTCACCAGGCGGTTCACACAGCTAACGATATGTCCAGATGGAGAGCACTCTACACTCATCCTCGTCATAGCAGCCACGATCCTCAGTATTGAGGGACCGACTGATTGGATTGGATTGAATCACGAATAAAGTTGCAGGTACAGCTATAGAAATATAAAGACAGAAAATAACCATCATAAATGAATCTCGGATGACTATAACTTTAGTGAATTCTGTTTTGGTCTTTATTTGATATACCGAGAACTTTTTATTGTAGACAAGAGACTGATTAAAGAAGTTGAGGAGGTGTTAAAGATATACAATAATGTTAAAAACTTAAATATTATTATTTTCACAACATATCTATATTCCTAGTCCTAGACTAGTAAGGCTGGCTGGCTGATCTGATCACACTATCTGTTTATCCATGGGTATCATCATCATCATCATCATCATCACCATCAGCCATTTGACGCTCACTGCAGGACATAGGCCTCCCCTAATGGTTTTCCAAGCTTCCCGGTCTTGTGCCGCCCGCATCCAGCGACTCCCCACCACCGTAACCAGGTCGTCAGCCCATGTGGTCCGCAGAAGAACCCGAGTTACTGATATAGCTCGAAGAATTGCTCAGTTGAAGTGGCAGTGGGCGGGGCAGCTCGGAGAACTGATGGCCGTTGGGGCGAAAAAGTTCTGACCTGGCGACCGCGGACCGGATGATGCAGCGTGGACAGGCCCCCCACCAGATCCATGGGTAAGCTCTATCCAATGAATAAGTCAAAAAATGTTTTACACCATGAAATTTGCAGAGCTATCCATAAATAAATTGTATGACTGACAACCCTGTCAATCCGATATTTATTCGTTCATCCCTGGATATGTATTTATCTATTAATTTAAGTATTTATCCAATAACTTACCACAAGTTACCAGAGTAAACCACTTCCAACCTATCATTAAACATTGCAATTCGAATATAAAATTATTCGTATATTTCACAAATGGAAAACTGTAACCGGTCAGCTGTGTACTTAATTTTCCATAATTGCTGTTTTATCAAAGGCAGTTATTACTGATACGATTATTGTCGCAATCGACTCAGTCAACAAAAACAAAGAGGCCTTTTATATATAGTTAAGTTACCAACCCATAGGAGGACTGTTTTACACTTTACTACTTTGGAGGCTAAACAAATATAAATTAAAGAGAATGAAAAATCCTCCTTAAAGTAAATAAATTGCTCACTATAATAGGTAAATGGTTACAAAACTGTACGAGGGGTGTTCAATAAGTAGTGAGAATGAGGTATAAACTAATTGGATAGAGAAAAAGAAAATACTGGCCGGCGGCATAGCCCAATTATTTGTCGACATAATACAATAAAAAAAGTTTGATGCTCTTTTGTTTTTTCAATCATAGAAGGTTCTTAATTGTGTTCTGTCGCAAAGAGTAATCAAAAATGGAGAAAATTCAAGTTTGCGTGGTAATGAAATATCTATGTTTGAAAATTTTTACTACGGAACAAGTTAATCAAGACTTGCAAGATACGTTAGGGGTTCATGCTCCTCCTTATTCTATGGTTGGTGTGCTGAGTTCAAGAGGAGCTCATTACATCCACTAATGAAGACTCGCGCTCAGGGCGCCCTACGACTGCAGTAACTGAAGAAATGATAAAAAACGTTGAAAAATTTGTTTTAGCAGATCATCGTACTACTGTTCGTTTTAGAGCTGAAGAACTAAAGATTTCAATAGGGAGTGTTCATAATATAATACATGACCATTTGGCCAAACAAAAACGAACCAGGCTGAGGATTTCACAAAGCTGTTTGGAACTGTTACAACAAGATCATGATGGGTTTTTGGCTAGATTTCTAACTATGGATAAAATATGGCTCCACCATTACGACCCTGAAAAAAAAAACAATCCATGACTTGGAAGAGACCATCATCACCGACCCCTAAGAAATTCAAGTACATTCGATCCGCCGGCAAGATCATGGGTTCTCTTTTTTGGAACAACCAAGGGCTGGTGATGATTGAATACCTCAGTTATGGCGCCACTATTACGAGGAATATGTACGTAGAACAAATCAAAAAGTTGCGTGACGAAATACTCATAAAACGGCGTGGCGAACTTGCTGAAGTTGTTTTGTTTCATCAAGATAACGCTCCAGTGCACAAGTCCAAAGTGGCGATGGCTACCATCAATGATGCTGGCTTCGAATTAGTAGAACATCCTTCATGTTCTCCAAACCTTGCTCCTAGTGTTTTTTATCTATTTCCGATATTGAAAGAATATCTAAGAGGCCAGAAATTCGACGATGATGACGCAGTGATCACCGCAGTACAAGGTTTTTTTTAGAGAATCAAGAAAAAGATTTTTCTAAAAAGGAATTTTAGGTTTAGCCAAAAGATATGCTAAGCGTATACAACTAAAAAGGTGACTATGTTGAAATCTAAAATAAAATAAAAATAACATTTCATAAAAGTTAAGTGCATCTTATTAATTCTCACTAGTAACTGAACCCCCTAGTATATACCTACCTACTACGGGTTTTTTTATATAACAAGTTGGTCATAATCTGTGCGTTTTGATAGAGATTTGGATGCTTTTGATAAGCATTTATCCGTTTTGGTAGGGATTGGATATTCTTTGGTAATCACAATTTGATGAGATTACGAGTACCTAAGTGGATTGTTTTGATAGTAGAGTCGACAGCCCATCAACTTTTACATAGGTGCACTTTAATAAGTTATGTTAAGGGCGACTTTACAAAAAAAATGCAAATGTTGACCTGCTGTCGACTGTACAACAATATAAGTTTCGCTATACAGCGAAATTCCTTAACAACAAAGCCGTAATTAAAACACACCAAAATATATATATACAAATATATGTAATAGTTAGATTTTACTACAAAATTCACACAGCACGCACACCCCCCCCCCACACACACACACCTTGTTGGATTGTTTATTGATAATTTATGTAATCGCATTAAGAATAAATCAATTTTCTTTTCCCTTTTCCGCTTAATTTTACATGAAATTTATTTTTATTAATTTCTTTGTTCTTTTTAAGCTTTTATTGAAAAGTAATATCAAACTGTATCGTACTATTTAAATAAATTGTTTTTCGAAACGGAAATCGAAAGAGCAGGAGTTTCCGTAAGACAGGTTTTTACAATTTATATAAAGGACCCCGTACTAGGGTCCCCTTTATATAAATTGTGAAATTTCGTAATAAATAAGATTTTATTTATTATTTACTTATAAATATCACTAAAAAGGATGTTTGTATTTTATCTTTTTCTACGTCATTGTAACATGCAAAATACATTTAAAAGTGGATCGACAGCAATAAGTGGTTTGATAGTTTTAAAGGGCAAAGGGAAATGTATTTATTATATAGTGTAATAAATACATTTATGAATCACGGATCGCCCTAACTACCTCCTACTTGGCGATTAAAAGTACTGATAAGTGTAACTCAATATGTATAGAAATAATTATGAGATTTCTGTGCCATGAATACTTACAGGCGTCAGGCGGTTCCATTAAATTATTCATAAAATTAAATCTACAATAATAATACAGAACAATCGTTTTACGATCGTTATCGAACAAAGTTTTAAGACGACAGTTCAGAGCTTTATACGGCTTTATAAAGCGGGGAAGAGACATAGAGCCCCCGCCGTCTTAAGTTTAGTAACAAAGTCCCTGGTTTTAACACTTGAGCTTACGGTGACACCTTCACGGTCCATTCGGTAAGTCTTTGGACGCACTGCCACAGAAAATATGCGCTAGTCCCACAATTGCTGCATTTAGGAAGCAGTTAAAAGAGCACTATCTATCTCTATCATAACTTTGAGCTATATATTTATGTATTATTTACTATGTATGTATTTGATTTTTTTTTACAGGTAAGTACTTACCTATTTAGTTTATGTAGTGTATTTATTTTCTGCTTAATGTTGGTTATGGCGAATGATTTTTGTAGTTCATGTAGTTTATTTTGTACACGTATTTACACGCGGTTTTTTACCGCTGTTCCGACTCTCTAAGGTTTGCTGGAAGACATCTCTAACAGAGATAAGCTCGCCTTTGTACATGCTATTCCTTATGTTAAAGAGGTCAATGTTTCGTGCGCAATAAAGTATATAGTAGGTAAAGTCTCCAGGTACGGAATCGTAAAAACATCCCACAGCTTAATTCGTTGACTTACACCCGCCGCTACACTAGAGGCCTGTTTCATAAAACTACAGTTCATAGCTGTTTACTATGACAATTCGCTGTGCATTGCATGGTCGTTTAACCCACAGATTAATAAGTAGCCTACTATGCAATGTACCATAAGAAACTCGGCCTAGTAGTAGCCACGATTCAGTAGTGCAAACGGATCGCGCTGCGACGCCTCGACCGCAGGCGCGGAAGCGTGATACTTTCGATATAAAGTTCGCAGAAACATTACCTTTGTTCACAGCAAGGCTGCTGAGGTAAATGTAACATTTGGCTTCTAATTACTGCGCCCGTGTTTAAGATCTTGATACACGAATATTGATTTATGGAGGAGTTATTGGTTAAGGGCTTCATGATATGTAAAAGATATGAACGAAATCATATTTTATTTTACAGATCATTTTTGTACAGTGTCTGAAAATTATTTTAATCATGATTTTTAAGACTCATCGATCGCCGAGAAGCTAAGGCAAAAGATCTAGGACTGAAAGACGATCTGCGATCTGTAAAATTGAGAAGATATGATTTTTTTCTTTGGCGCTAGTGAACCTCATGGAACTGGTTATTCGGAAGTCAAAATATTAGTTTAAAACTACTGATTTCTGAAAATCTTTAAACGAAATTATGAATGCTTATTTTGCATCGATGATTATTTGAGAAGGTATTGACATGCATTTATATTATTATGAATAAAGTAATCTAATCTAATCAATAAATAACTTCCACACAATACGATCACTTATCCTGGTCCCAAACTAGGATAATCTGTGCTATGTTAACCAGGCAAGAACATCACAATCATAGAAATACGCCCAGACTGAGGCCATGGGGACAAATAAATGTACGGCGGCGCCCAGTCGAACCCACGACCAGCTCACACCTTCTCTCTCACATCGCCTCTCCAAAGGATTATTTGGTATATTTTTTTATATATGTTGTCGAATAAGACAAGTAGGTACAAACAAAAAATAAAATGGCGTGCAGTGTATGCGTTGATTCTAATGGAAAGGGTAACTGAATCCACTGATCAGAGGTTACTCACCGATATGACCGTGAATGGAAACTTGGAAAGCTATTAATACTAATCATAGGCCTTTATTGACAGCGCATGTCGGTTTGTCTGATGTTTTGGCCAACTGGCTGAGTATCATTTAATGGAACCTCGAAATAGGTACAGTGTTATTGTTAGTTTGGAACAATGGACATGGGTTGTGGTCTAGGGTACGGTCTGTCTTGGAAATAGAGCTATTTGCTACGAGTTGCAAGTTTAAATAAAAAAGTTTAAATAGTAAAACCTGCTCGTTTGTATGCCAACCACAGGATGTGGTATTTATTTAAAACGCAAATATAGTGTGGTATAATGAACTTAAGCTGTCCTTTCGATTTTTACTTCACTATTGGTATCTATTTTTAATTAATATTTCATGGACTACTTTTTCAATGGCATGTTATGTTTTGCTTCTTTAAATTAAACTTTTATTTTTATGGTTTAAGTTACGATGAGCGTCCACACAATAATAAAATTAAAAGCATTCTCCTGTGGTAATCGATTGCATGACCTTTGTGTGAACAAGCGGTGGTTTGCCGCTAGACCAACGAAGCAACGCTTATAGTATTTTCGCATTTTTATCTTGAGATCGCTTTATTACCAACTAGCGTTTTATCTATTACAAGTTTATCAGGTTAGTCATCAATGTTACACTAACTTTAATTAAACTATTATATCTAAACCTATTATTAGTTTTTTATATTGCACCGAGAACCTTGTATTCCAGTTTCTTTTTACCGCGCTGATAAGAGTTAATTAATTTCTTAGCAAAATGTGGCTAGTGTACCAAGTGAACATAAAAATATATTAAAAGTATCCTACTGTCCCCCTAATATAAGAAATGAGATAGTTTGTGAAGATGTTTGGATGTTTGTTACTAAATCACGCAATAACGGATTTACATGAAACTTGGCGTACAGGTAGACAAAGACCTGAATTGAAACAAAGTTGATATCTCGGTAATAAGTTTCCGTGAGATAATATTTATTTTAAGCTTAAAATAGTTGGCGTTGTGCGAGGGAACGTTGTGTTTTAAAAACAGATGGCGTTGTTGGGCAATAGTTGTGCAAGAATCGTATAAAAAGATTCTGTTGCTGTTTGAAGTTCGCCGGGACAGCAGTTGAGAATATTTCTAAGAACATCCTTGTCTCCGAAACATCCGGAAGAAAATTATTATTTCTAAAACATGTTTGGAAAGAGCATTATTTCGACAATCTTCTTCGAGATAAATCGAAATTGCTGCACTGGCTGAATACATGCGAGCAGCGGCCAAAGTTGTATGAAAAGTAAATATAGTAAACTCCTCAGAGCTTGAGATATCTGTGGTCAACTCATATCTGATTCTGTCGTACCTATAATTTTAAAATGGAACGACCTTTTACTCCGAAACTTGGCGACCAAGGAGGTAACTTATCAAAGGTTTTATTTAAATTTCGAACTGGCTTGCAAATAGAAATAAAAAGTGCCGATTGAACTATCATATCTCGGTTATTTATTAACAAACTTCTTTAATTTTATCGAAACAACTCTTAAGCAACACTTCATAAAATGGCACTTAAAATCATAACATAAACTCACGCCTGTATCTCGGAGGGGTGTTCAGAGACCAGGATCTGCTACTTGCCATTATCCTGGCGATCTCTTTTGCTTCATCAACATTAGTCCTTCTATGCACGCACGCCGGTTTTGGGTACTTAGGGTTTGTAAAATAATCGTTCATATGTATTTTCAATGACATTTCTGTTTTTAAAATATATTTTTTAAAAAAATTTTCACTTTATTTCAGAAGCCCGTTTTATCTTTTTTAGGGTTCCTTAGGCAACAAAGAACCCTTGTAGTTTCGCCATGTTTGTCTGTCTGTCTGTCGGTCCGCGGCTTAGCCCAGAGACAATTAGTAAGTATTCTTAATCCGGCGCCAAACGGATCCATTCCACAAATTCCATTAAAAAATACTTTTTTAAAGTTGTTAGTTATGTAAAGCAGGTAGTTAAAAATACTTCTTTCTACGGAACCCTACACTAGGCGTTGCTCGACACGCACTTGGCCGGTTTTTATCTTTAATTCGTATACACTCTGAGGCTTGTGTATCGACAGTCTCTTAATTTCAGATACCTCGTCTGAAATAGTCGACTACATCAGACCAGAAAAGCTGAATGAAAAAATATCTTGTTATGTGTCGTAATCTTCATAAACTCGGTCACTTTATGAGCACTGGTCCCTACACTATTACGATAATAGGTACCAGGTATCACGCATAAGTTAGTAGAAGAGGACTTCTTGGATTTCTTTATCATCATCATCAGCCATTTGACGCTCACTGCAGAACATAGTCCTTCTTCACGGTCCTTAGATTTACTAAAAGTATAAAATTTAAAGAAAATACCTACTCATTACATAGGTGTCGTGCTAGCACATTGGAAATGAGACAGAATTTCAAATGTTTGTACTAATCTTTAATGACTATACATAAATATAAATGAAGATCACAGTGTGAATGTATCAGCTATGGGCAGAATCTGAACTATCTCCCACGGAGGTCAGAATAGAGATCTAGTAGTGATGATGCTGGGAAGAGTAGACGTGATGGCTGGGACCAGAGTTGTGCACGACCGCGTTGAAACTGAAAAAAAAAGCAGCACATTAGAGTAAAATATGAGAAAGCCAAAAGGGAGAAATAGAAGTCCTGGCTAAAAAATATACGGGATAAAACTAGAAGCCTGTTAAAATAAAATATGAGAAAGCCAGAAGGGACAAGGAAGAAGTTCTGGTTAAAAAAAAAAAAACGACATACTTATATCTGGAATTACATGTGCTATCAACAGAGATAGAGGGGCATGTTCGAAGTCTAATCCCAGCGTTTGCTAATCAGGGAGGCACTGGTAATGAATAAATAAAAAAGTGGTGAAAATGATGATTGGATCGAGATTTGACACTGTGAAATTGACAAATAGAGATAGATTAGAGATAGGGAAATGATTGAAACTTTCCAGTTTTTAAGATTAGTTCAAAAGAATTTATATATGTAAGGATTGTTACTTTACAAGCAAAGTAACAATTAAATGTTGTGAGCTTAAGAATAAAAAATGCAGCCTAACGTCGCACTGTGTGGCGCAGGCCTTCCCTTAGAAAGAAAGAATAATTTAAACCACGTTTAGTTTGGCAATTTTTGACGATTGGCAATTTCAAGCGCTCAGAGTTGTGAACCTCAGGCACTTAGGTTCCTCACGATGTTTTCCTTTACCGTAAGTGAATGCTATTGCTACTTCAAATCCACAAATACAATCCATAAAAGCATATGTTATTGGAAATGCCAGGATTCGAACCCACGACCTCTTGGATATTAGGGAAGCGGCACCACTGCTTTAAGCATGGGTCAAAACAATAGCGGCAACAAAACGAAACTTGTTTCGAGAACACGTTTGCACTCCGGCACCTGTAACCAACAATTTGTTGATAACCGGTAGCAGTAGATCGGTAGAGGTCATTGCTCATTCAGCACCGGAAAGCGGTTCCACACCGGTTTGTCCACCATATGACTCAAATCTCATAAAGTTACGAACATGTTACGTAATCTGTGCAAACTCTTTTCTCGAGAAAGCAAACACACCTAATTGCACGCGTACGTAAAAATGACTTCTTTATGCAATGATGCGAAAGTAGCTGTATCATCTGGTTCCTTAGCTAACCTACAAAACAACCTATTCATTGCAGAAAAGACTCGTTGTAGTCCTGGAAAGTTGCGGTTATAAGACGGAGTGAACGTAATCGAGAAGATAAGAGGTTCCCAAATTTTTTCAAAGAAAAACTTTTTTTAGGTTACTTACAGGTTAAATAAAATATATTGTCTCAGTGCTCATCTCGAAATATGATGTGTACAATATGACATTAAACAGAGAAAAAATGACGTAAAAAGTAAGTCTCCGGAGAAAAAAAAGCTTCTTACTTTCTCTCTTCGACATTTTGAAGAGAGAAAGTAAGAAGAAACTGGTAGAATATCTTACCCATTGTGGTCATCGGCAGTGTACTCGACCTTGCGGAAAGAGCCATCGGGCTGCAGCAGAGAGTACTCTCCCTTCACGACATCACCATCGCGACTCTCATGTTGAGACTTGTGGTCACCGGTGTGGGGATCCTCCACGGAGTAGGAGTACTGGTATTTAGGGTGTGACTGTAAAATAAAGTTTTGCTTCTATAAGGAGCTACAAATTATTGAACATTTGGAGCAAAAACCATTTTTGAAAGAAAATGTTTTTTTAGGTCTACCTATGAGGTTTCAATTAAAACACAGAAATAAAATACTGATTGATAAGAAGTAAAAAAAAAATTGGCAGCTGCAAAAAAAAGTTTTTCTTCAAAACCTTCTTTTCACCTAAAGAGTTCTGAGAAAAAGAAAAAATCGTGACTGGAAAAAGCAATAATAAAAAAAATTATAACAGAAAAAAAAAGTTTTTATGCGAAACCTTTTTTCTAACGTCTGAGAGAAGTTATGTAATAGTACGTAAAGAACTTACGTAATAGTCATGGGCATCATGGTGAGCAATAGGGGCGGCGTGGATGATGGGGGCTGCGGCGTAGTGGGCCACAGGAGCCTCGTAATGAGCCAAGGGGGCAGCGTAGTGTTCATCATGCTGCACCAAGTTGTGCTGGGAAGACACGGAGTAGCCGCCGTGGCCGAGGAGGCCGGCCTGAGCAACAGCCAGAGCTGCGCTGATGGCGACGATCTGGAGACAGAATATTGTAAATTATGTATTGATTGCGTGTTTGGTTTTTTAAATTTTTATCAATACTAGGTTTTTGAATGAGATTTTTTTAGATTTTTCTACATATCTACATTTTAGATGTTATTATTTTGAGTTTTGGTTTTAAAGTATAAAATATATATTTTTTTACTTTTTGTGATACTGTTTTTTGTGTCTTTGACTTACTTTGGAGAACATTTTTTTGAATCTGTGTATGCGTGAATGACATAGATTTGATAACCGCCAGTGGGTTTTATAAGAATGTTCTTTGCGAGCCCGGTGGGGCGTCGAAAGCGCAGAGTCCCCGGACGGCAAGGTCGCTGGCGCTTTGTCTTAAACAATCTCGCCTCACATACCCACTGTCAGATAAATGATTGTTACTTAACTATATACTTCTTCGACTAGGTCAATGTGGGCATGATAACGCTTATTGTACTTTTTGTGTTCACCAACTAATACGGGGCCTTTTTTGTTTTTGGGTGTTGAGCTATGCAGGGTCATCTTATCAGGTTATCTTAATCGAATGTTTCTTTCTTGTAGGTCAGAAACGCATTAGCTGGTAACCTTTTACATAAGGCTGAGCGATGACTTAGGATACGAAAATTATAGGTATCGGTGCTCATAAAAAATCGGAGCGATGAACTTGTATCTGATGCAAGCCACTTTTAAGTTCAATGTTAGATCTGTTTCCTCTTTTTGTGTTTGTAAACTTGTAGTGATTTTTTTATTATGTTCCTTCTATGTACGTGTACCCTATGAATATTCTCTATCTATTTTGTATCATATTCTAATGAACCACGACGGGATCTGATCTTCTAGTATATTGTACTAGCCCATTTCAATTAGGGTCAACTTATATTTCAAACGTCTTCTCTAACACATTTAATATTTTTAATAAAATAACAAATAGACCGGTATGCGACAGAACGAGGGGACAACAACAATGAACTTGCCCACGCATATTGTATGAAATATTTTAATTCTAACCCGACAATGGAAACTTACGCCCTACAAATCTACTCAGTTAAATACACTGTGATATTCGCATCGCGAAGCCATTTGGCTTCTATAACTCTACAAAAAATACACACATAAACTCACGCCTGTATTCCGGAAGGCCAGGTAGAAATAAAATACATAAATACCACAAAATTGGCTCCTTTATCTTTTTACAGTAGGGTAAAACATATCTTCATTTAGTAAGATGTTATAATAATGCTGACATTCATGAGCATCTCAATAACACAATTTGCTGCTGTGGTCGTTTGTCACGCCTGCTTAGTTACGGTGGGTATTTTTCTATACATAATAAACTGCGTAATGACAACAGATAAACAGCCTTTTTGGTAAGCAATAACTAAACCTAATTAGTTTTATAGATACTTAGTAGTAAAAGTTTGCGAATCTGCAATTCGCAAATTAATGTAATAATATTGATTGATATCAAAGGTGCGTAAAATTAGCCATCCCATTTCAAGAAGATCAGGGTACGTTGAGCACGTTGTCGGTTTCGTAGAAACACGACTACTTTGATGAAATTCTAATACTTAGCTTTTTCAAATGCTGCAAAGTGACCACTTACACTTTGAAACCCTAAAACGTGACTTCATGCATCTATCCAATGGGCACATTAGCACTTTGTAGTTTAGTCTCATTGTCCTCTTGAACGACAGCTCTTATAAGCTTGAAACGTACCCAGCCGCCCATTATATCGCAGATTTAACATTTCTTGGGTGTCCAATGAGACCAATATCAAGATCGATTGTGGACCCGGCTTTGCTTAGTCACGAGTTCACGATGGCATTTCTAAATGTGCAGGTATTTCGGAGATTGCGATAGCATTTTGCTTTGTGTGGGCTACATGCCCTCATTTCGAGGACTGCACCCTTCTTGGTGTGATTATGATCTCTGCTCTTATTGTTTATATAATGTACGGTGTTTGGGATTATGGTAATATGTAATTGTAATCCTGTTACTCTACTGGGTACAGATTTGATCAGTTTTCAACGTTGTTGAATATAATTGACGTTCATTGAGTAAACATTCTGTTTTTATAATGAATAAAAATATTTGAATTAAATTGAATTGAATTAGATGAAAGAGTTTTCATTAAGACATGTGAAGTTTCCTGTTTTGGTTTAAAATTTCAGTTTTCATATTTGACTCTCATTATCGCAATTTTTTACGCACGAGAGCGATAGTTGAATGAATGTAAAAAATCCAGTCGAGGCGATACTTCGATTTTCATAATAATAAAAGCCAAGTTCAATTTTGAAACTACTTATAGTGAAAGGAGTATGAAATAATTTTAAACTGGTGGTTGCAATAATAGACTTGCCTCATACGAACATTGCTGAAGAAAACATTTCAAACTCTAACTTCACTGTTATAAATTTCTTCATTTTTGCAATTGGTACATTCTAAATGTAATTAAATAATGTATCATTGAGTGGTACAAATAAATATTTATTATAACGCCCATTAACAGATATAGGTTTTTAATAGTGATGGTACTCCGGAGCGGGATGGAAAGAAGGCGCAGAGTTGTGCACTACAGCTTGGAACCTGTTAAACAAAAGATCATAGTTATGATTTACGAAATGAGTTCAATAAAAATGCAATAAAACGAGACAACCGGAAAATAACTTAATTTACAACGGAGGTGTATTAGATCGGTCGGGCAATCACTGCGAACAATCAGTGAATGAAGTGTTTTACTACGGCTCATGCATTTATGACGTTAGGCAATATCCTTGGAATTATTATTCAAATTATCTCTTGCATTACGGCTGTCCAAGATAGGCAAGAGGGTCAAACGGTATCTTCAGTATTTAGGGCAATTCGTTTCTACATTCCTTTGTACGTCATACACTACACCACCGATCTATTTGTAGATATCTATTTCAGAAAAATTGTAAGGTCAACAAAAAAGTTCGTGCTTGCTATTGTATTGGTCAGTTGACACTATTTATCAGCTTAACAAAAACATACCTTCTATTAATATCAGGGAGAGGAAGGAGAGCCTTTTGCTCCAATTACTACGCCTTAGATTATGTTGCTGGTTTTACTTTTCAAAGCCTATACCAAACACACAGCTATGATATTGAGCTCGTTTGTAAGTTGGGTAAACAATAAGGTGGAGGCGTATGTCGAGAGACAACTTGACGAGTTTCAATGCTAGTGTCATGTGATATAAAATATGAACACTTTAATTTTTTTTATAGTAAGTACCTATATAAGTAAAATTTGTAAATTCTGTCAAGAAATAAAGAATTACAAGCAATAAGGTGTATCTTGTGATATCGCTGTTTATACCTCTTAGTCTACTCACCCGTTGTGGTCGTCCGCCGTGTATTCGACCTTGCGAACGGAGCCGTCGGGCTGTACCAGCGAGTAGTAACCGTGGACAACGTCACCATCGCGGCTCTCGTGCTGCGACTTGTGGTCACCAGTGTGCGGGTCCGAGACGGAGTACTCGAAGTCGTATTTGGGGTAAGTCTGGTGAAGGATGTCGTATGAATGGGATTAATTCCTGCTAAGATCTTTGAAAATTTAACAATTTTTTCGCAGTGTTGTTCATATTACTTATTGAAAATAACATTTGACCGTTATTTTCAAACTATACTTTATTGAGTATTAATTTACTAACGCGCTTCCCACGTATCATATTAACAACAACAATATGTATAGGCAAAATAAGTGTAAATATCTATCGAAAAAGGTTATTCCCGGGTCTTTACTAAATTGATTCGAAACGTACGTGTTCATCATGCCCATCATAATGTCCTTCGTAAGCAACAGGAGCGGCGTAGGCTACAGGTGCAGCGTAGGCCACTGGGACGGTATAGGCCAATGGCGCGGCATATGGCAGGGGAGCATCGTGGTGGCCAAGGGGGGTGTAGGCACCTTCATCGTTTCGGACTATGGTCTGGGACGAGACGGCACCGTACCCTGGGTACAAGCCTGCGTGGGCTGCAGCAACCATTGCGCTGAGGGTGAAGATCTGAGGAAGTTACGGTTAAGGTTACGTTTATGCAGTCATATGCGTACGTACTAAAGTATCAAGGGTGTGTATTATATTAGAACGGTTTCCTTTAAACGAACTGTAAATGGATTAGCTCACAGACAGTTTATTTTTGACATAAGATATTTGGAGGAATTTTGAATTTATTTATGTATTGTCAATTTGTAATTTATTTTGAGGATTAGTGGTAAATAGTAAATAAATTTTTTTCACTTTCATATTTTAATTGACCGCGGGCGTATCTATGCCGAATCGTTTACTGGAAACCGCTATTAGTGGTGTTTGGTATTGATAAAATCACTGTTTTCTCAAATGTGAAATTATTCTGATGGACTATGAGAGAGGATGAGAAAGTATACTATCGAGCATTTGTCAAAATAGACTTTCTAGTTTCCACCGACCCGTTTTGAATAATTCGTTATTAATTTATGAGTGATACTCACTTTGCTGAGCATGATGGTGCTTGTATCAGGTTCAAAGTTAACAACTGATTGATGTCAATAGATTGTTGACCGTCGGTTTTTATAAGACGTGAAGAACCAACTAAGAGTTAGTGGGGCATACAAATCAATGCATTTTGACCACGATGTGGCACTGAGCTTAACAAAAGGTCGATGTAAAAAGTTGCTTATGGAATCGCAAATGTGTCATGGCATATCTAGCTCAGTCGTTCGACCATGATTTTCTTTAAAACTTATAATACGCATTTATTGTCTCCTGTGGGAAATCCCGTGGGTAAAATATAGGAAGTTCTGATGAATATGGGGACTTTATTGTACCCTGTATATGTGCAGGGTGTATATTTTTTACTTTATTGACTATTTCTTCACCTGTCTCCCAAAGTTTTTTACTTCTTTGAGGCATGTATGTATGAAAGTTTCAACGCAAACGGATCTTTGTGACATTTCCAATTCCTCTACTACACCAAATTCAAAAGTGATCCAGTTTGGATAAGCCAACAAAACTAACGCAAATCGGTGGCCTATTTATGCGACCCAATTCTGAGCGAATGCAATCGTCTAACTGTCAAATTCCATACTAATTTGACATTTAGACGAAATGATTGGGATCGCTCAGGATTTGGTGCGCGTAATATAGGGGCTGATGTTAGTCAGTGATGTCACAAATTTATTTGCAACGAAATTGTAACATTTACAAAAGTACATTTGTACAAATGACCTCAGTCTGGGTGATGTCCTTGCCTGGTTACCATAGCACAAGGTATCCTAGTTTAGGACCAGGACAAGTGATTGTGTTCTGTAGAAGTTATTATTATTATTAAGGAATCGTATTTTTTTTAAATAAGACTGTAAATGTAGATTGATCAGCTCTCGACACTGTTTTTCCATATCATGTCATCACAATCACCAAATATACTCCCAAAATTTTTATTTTTTTTTGCATGACAGGACTCAAACTGTCAGAAAAGAGTATCTTTGCCTATTACTGCTATTCATGTACCTATGTAATCATAACGAGAGCGTTATACGCAATTTCACGCACTATACTCACACATACGCAGATGGCGCTACCACAGTATGTGCAATAAATATAATTACGCTTCATGCAAGGGGCTCCAGGGAGTAACACGCGCCACCGAGGAAAATAAAATTATATCTTTTTTACAGGTCGTATTTTCAAAAAGTGTCTGTACAATCTCTCAATCATGTTAACAGTGATTTTCAGGATCCACAACAAAGAACCTAGGATTACGAACCTGGGATTAGGTAGCATTTATGCCAAAAACGGCCGTTTTCACTGTCACTGTTAACATGATTGAGAGATTGTCAGTGACATGACATGACATCACTACAAAAACAATGGCGCCAACATAAATAAAACAAATTTACCGGTGTGAAGTTAGCTGACAAACTTAGCTGACAAACATAGCTGACACTATTACACGACCAAATAAAATGGTCGTTTTTAAAAAAGGCTTTCATAAGCCAGTAGGTACGACAAAATGCCTATGGCAATAATACATTTATAATGGTATTAAACGGTCAAGACCGAAAACCAAATGTTATATTTAGAATTAAGAAATACTGTCCCATCAAAAAATATTCTGAGATAAGCTCCTCACAACTAAGTTAATTTGGGGAACATTCTGACCGTAAGTAATTGTGACGATAAAAGATGTTAAAACATATCTTAATTATGGCTCAATACCGTGGCATAGCAGTGAAAACGTGAAGAAATAAAAAATATTCGCAAAATTTTCAGTACGCGTTTATGTTTCTTATTGGGATACTAAAAAAATTAGAATTTCTAGAAGGCTGAATCTTAGTTATTACGGTTCCTTAGATACTAAGGAAACTGTTAAGGTATAAATAGAAGCCTCAAACCCTTCAGTTTTTGTGATAAAGTGGAGCAGACAAACAATTTGTGAGAAAAATCTCTCCGGAGTTGCGCCCTCGACGACATACCGCAGAAAACAGAATTTCTACCACTTTAGAAATACAAAATTATGATTGCATAGACTCTAAAGTATTTTAAATAAATCAATTTATACCTTCAGACCATTCAGTTTCTCTGAAATCGGGCGATAGACAAAAATAATGGAGAAAATTTCAAAAAGCCCTTTATGATTTTCTTGGGATATACCAAAATAACGAATTTCTAACAGGCTGGATTTATGTTATTTTGGTTTCATAGATACTACTTAAACTACTTATTTATAAATTAAGACATAAAACCATTCAGTTTTTGTGATAAAGCGGAGCTGACAAATAATTTGTGAGAAAAATCTCTCCAGAGATTCTTTCTGGGCGACGTATTGCAGCAAAACGAATTTCTACCACTTTAGAAATGCAAAATTATGATTGCAGAGACTCTAAAGTATTTTAAATAAATCAATTTATACCTTCAGACCATTCAATTTTTCTGAAATCGGGCGATAGACAAAAATAATGGAGAAAATTTAAAATAACCTTTGTGTTTTTCTTGAGATATACAAAAAAAACGAATTTCTAACAGGCTGGATTTATATTAAATCGGTTCCTTAGATACTACTTAAACTACTTAACTATAAATTGAAACATGAAACCATTCAGTTTTTGTGACAAAGCGGAGCTGACAAATAATTTGTGAGAAAAATCTCTCCAGAGTTTCTTTCTGGGCGACGTATTGCAGCAAAACGAATTTCTAACACTTTAGCAATGCAAAATTATGATTGCATAGACTCTAAAGTATTTTAAATAAATCAATTTATATCTTCAGACCATTCAATTTTTGTGAAATCGGGCGATAGACAAAAATAATGGAGAAAATTTAAAATAACCTTTGTGTTTTTCTTGAGATATACAAAAAAAACGAATTTCTAACAGGCTGGATTTATGTTATTTCGGTTCCTTAGATACTACTTAAACTACTCAACTATAAATTGAGACATGAAACCATTCAGTTTTTGTGATAAAGCGGAGCTGACAAATAATTTGTGAGAAAAATCACAATGGTCTGAAGGTATAAATTGATTTATTTAAAATACTTTAAAGTCTATGCAATCATAATTTTGCATTGCTAAAGTGTTAGAAATTCGTTTTGCTGCAATACGTCGCCCAGAAAGAAACTCTGGAGAGATTTTTCTCACAAATTATTTGTCAGCTCCGCTTTGTCACAAAAACTGAATGGTTTCATGTCTCAATTTATAGTTGAGTAGTTTAAGTAGTATCTAAGGAACCGAAATAACATAAATCCAGCCTGTTAGAAATTCGTTTTTTTGTATATCTTAAGAAAAACACAAAGGTTATTTTAAATTTTCTCCATTATTTTTGTCTATCGCCCGATTTCAGAAAAATTGAATGGTCTGAAGATATAAATTGATTTATTTAATATACTTTAGAGTCTTTGCAATCATAATTTTGCATTTCTAAAGTGGTAGAAATTCGTTTTGCTGCAATACGTCGCCCAGAAAGAATCTCTGGAGAGATTTTTCTCACAAATTATTTGTCAGCTCCGCTTTATCACAAAAACTGAATGGTTTCATGTCTCAATTTATAGTTGAGTAGTTTAAGTAGTATCTAAGGAACCGAAATAACATAAGTCCAGCCTGTTAGAAATTCGTTTTTTTTGTATATCTCAAGAAAAACACAAAGGTTATTTTAAATTTTCTCCATTATTTTTGTCTATCGCCCGATTTCAGAAAAATTGAATGGTCTGAAGGTATAAATTGATTTATTTAAAATACTTTAGAGTCTCTGCAATCATAATTTTGCATTTCTAAAGTGGTAGAAATTCGTTTTGCTGCAATACGTCGCCCAGAAAGAATCTCTGGAGAGATTTTTCTCACAAATTATTTGTCAGCTCCGCTTTATCACAAAAACTGAATGGTTTCATGTCTCAATTTATAGTTGAGTAGTTTAAGTAGTATCTAAGGAACCGAAATAACATAAATCCAGCCTGTTAGAAATTCGTTTTTTTTGTATATCTCAAGAAAAACACAAAGGTTATTTTAAATTTTCTCCATTATTTTTGTCTATCGCCCGATTTCAGAGAAACTGAATGGTCTGAAGGTATAAATTGATTTATTTAAAATACTTTAGAGTCTATGCAATCATAATTTTGTATTTCTAAAGTGGTAGAAATTCTGTTTTCTGCGGTATGTCGTCGAGGGCGCAACTCCGGAGAGATTTTTCTCACAAATTGTTTGTCTGCTCCACTTTATCACAAAAACTGAAGGGTTTGAGGCTTCTATTTATACCTTAACAGTTTCCTTAGTATCTAAGGAACCGTAATAACTAAGATCCAGCCTTCTAGAAATTCTAATTTTTTTAGTATCCCAATAAGAAACATAAACGCGTACTGAAAATTTTGCGAATATTTTTTATTTCTTCACGTTTTCACTGCTATGCCACGGTATTGAGCCATAATTAAGATATGTTTTAACATCTTTTATTGTCACAATTACTTACGGTCAGAATGTTCCCCAAATTAGCTTAGTTGTGAGGAGCTTATCTCAGAATATTTTTTGATGGGACAGTATTTCTTAATTCTAAATATAACATTTGGTCTTCGGTCTTGACCGTTTAATACCATAATAAATGTATTATTGCCATAGGCATTTTGTCGTACCTACTGGCTTATGAAAGCCTTTTTTAAAAACGACCATTTTATTTGGTCGTGTAATAGTGTCAGCTATGTTTGTCAGCTAAGTTTGTCAGCTAACTTCACACCGGTAACAAATTTGCACTGTGAAAAAACTCACAATGCTCAATTGCGTCAAGATCCTGTAACGGAGGACCCGGGTTTGGTTATCAACTATTATTTGAAAGTTACCAGAAGATATCTTAACGTTAAAAGTAGCAATTGTAAATATGGTTTGTTTCAACTGAGAGAGAGCGACTACTATATATACCGTATAAGATGACGTTTAAGAATTTTAGTTATATATAACTTTGTACGGTAGCTGGATGCGGGCGGCACAAGACCGGGAAGCTTGGAAAACTATGAGGGAGGCCTATGTCCTGCAGTAGGCATCAAATGGCTGATGATGATGATGACGATAACTTTGTATCCATTGAACCTCTAAACGACTCACACTCATATGATTCACACCCACTTGATTCATATACTTGATATGAATCAAGTAGGGTGGGGCGGACTGGCGAACGCGATTATACAAAATAGCGTCAAGGGTACCCTCGCGGTGTCATCGCATCGTGCTCGCCGCGCAATCGCTGCGCAATCGCATCGCTTACAAATCGCTTGCAAATCGCTAATGTGATAGGACTTGTAAGTTTCATAAAGAAGAGTTCGTCCAGATAATCATTTGGACAATTACACACATCGAAAAATAAGAATTCGGTCCTAATCGCCGGCATCGTTATAGTTGGAAATCTCAGTTTCAAAGTAAATTAAAATATAATATCTTTTTGTTACTGTCGCCGGAATCAAACCAGGATTCTCCGTATCAGAATAACACGTCACTAAGCTAATGGGACTTTTTAGAATTTTTCAAGTCCATTTCCTCTTCACGAATTTTTTGCCGCTTTTGGTAAACATTGTTTTTTTCTGTAAGCTATAGATATTGGGCTATCTAAGTGTATCTAGTATATTAGGCATTGAAAATTTATGATCGATGTTAAAATGCATAGTCGAGGCAGATTACTGGCAGTGCTGGATGAGGATAACCGAGTACGGAAGAAAATGGCGTGCCTTGGGGGAGGCCTATATCAGCAGAGGACGGGTACGGATATAAATGAATAAATAAATAATAATTTCAGTAATATGCGATCTTTGGAAATTTTACTATTGAAGTTCTGCAGGTTTTTCGTTTTCACGATTGATATTACAATGGATTTTTGAAGAAGATAATGAAACAATTAATAATAATAAGTCTATACTTATTTTGGTATCCATTCCTTAGTGCTAAATATGGACTCATTCAGAATTGCGTTTAGTTGTTTCAGTTGTCAAATTTAAAATACCTACCGTAGGAGGAAACGACAATAAAGGAAACGTAAAATGTAACATTTGAAATCCATTCACACATTTATTTACAGATTCACACGCACAAAACATTTGTCTCGTTAATATTTAAAAAAATTATAAATATGACACAAGATGGTTAGTTCTTCAAATAGCCAAGGGCGGGTTGATGGAGTTAGTAGTGGTGATGGTGCTCGGGAGCGGCGTAGTGGATAGGGGCGGTGTTGTGCACGACCGCGTTGAAACTGGAAAAGAAAAATAATGCTGTAGAATTATACCCTCGGAGAGGTAGACGAGATATTGTCGCTCGTCTAAGCAGTCGCCCGCCAAGCCGGCGCAAGCTGCGGCGATCGTAATGGTGAACAAAAGCCGTAAGTGTGTAACCTGCTATAAATACCTACAGGTTTACGCCTTTTGCTGTGGTCAGTGTCATATGGTCATGGCAAAACCCCTCATGGTTATGAAAATCACATAGGAGGCCTATGTCCTGCAGTGGGCGTTGAATGGCTGATGATGATGATGATGATGCTGTGGTCAGGGGATCCAAGGGCTGGTGCCTACTCGCACAATGTGGACAATGCTGCCAAAAATTAAAGCAGTAAAACATTCCGCGGGGCAACGCTGCCAGGCTACAGGATACCTTACCTGCCGACAGTAGTGATTCGGCCACAACTTTGTATCTAAAATTAATCCCAAATATTGCAAATGAGTCGTCTTACCCATTATGGTCGTCAGCGGTGTATTCGACCTTGCGGACGGAGCCATCGGGCTGCACGAGCTCGTAGTAGCCGTGCACTTTGTCGCCGTCGCGGCTCTCGTGCTGCGACTTGTGGTCGCCGGTGTGCGGGTCGGCCACGGAGTAGGCGTAGTCATATTTGGGATGAGCCTGGAACATAAGGGATGGTGGGATTAGAGAGAGTAACTCAAACGTAGGGCGTATCGATATTTACTTGAAGCTTTGGCACTGGCCTATTTATTTGCTATGCAATTTGTTTCGTTTCCCTGTTACATACAGGGCTACCTCTATATAGTGGGAAATTCTTGAAACACGTCAATCAGAGTCAACGTTTTGTTAAAAGTCAAAATTTGTAACTTTGTTCTGAGTTCTTTACGGTTATCAGATAAATTTTTTTCGAAATACCAGAGTTAGCATTATTATAATAAATTCACACTTACGCGCTTTACCTATATCGGTAAATCATTGCCCTACATAAAAGAACTTCCATTCTATTGAACACATATAGCTTTTAGCATTATCTATCAAACAGAGGAGAAAACCTCTAAAATACATTATTATATATATTTTACATTGGAATCTCAGAAAGACGCTACTGCCCGTCTCCTGGTAATTGATTTCCTTAGTCGCCTTCTACGACATCCACGGAAGGAAATGGAGTGACACTATTCTTAACCCGGCGCCACACGGTAGATTCCACTGAGTTTCCCACCGCATACTGTGATCGCCAACCCGCCTGCCAAGCGTGGCGATTATGGGAAAAGCCTTCATGGTTAGGAAAACTATGAGGGAGGTCTTTGTCCTGCAGTGGGTGTCAAATGGTGATGATTTTATATTAAGGATAAGGAGGAGACAATGAAGGAAGAAAGATTGACGAAACAAATATATTGAGCAACTGTGGGTGGAGGGGCCGGTAAGGAACGTCCCAGGCGGGCATACTTTAACCCAATAGGGGATGAAACCGGAATGAAACCCGAAACCGGCGTGCGTGCATACAACGACTAATGAATGTTGATGAAACGAAAGTGATCTGTCAGGATAGCGGCAAATGGCAGTCCCTGGTCTCTGCCTATCCCTCTGGGATACAGGCGTGAGATTCTGTTATGGTATGTTTATTTTACATTGAAAATAAACAAAGAAAATCTAAGGTCCTAGAATAAAGTTTGTTGTAAATTATAATCTCTAATTCATGCGTTCCAGGAATTGTGCCTTTTAGAGATTACCTCGCCTTTTGCAATATTCTACCCTACATCCATTTATTAAAATTAATCGTAAATGTAACTTTGTCCACAAGTATTTTTTTGGTAATTGCTTTTGCATACCCGTGGCAACTTATTTCAGGAAAAGAATTTAACAAGTGTTCTAACATGACAAGGCACTAGTAAAGTAGATACTAACATGCTCATCATGTCCGTCGTAGTGGGTGAGAGGAGCGGCATAGTGGGCGGGCGCTGCGTGGACTGCAGGGGCGGCGTGGTAGACGGGGGCGGCATGGACGGCGTGGTAGACCGGGGCGGCGTGGTAGGCGGGGGCGGCGTGGTGGTAGGAGTGTGCCTCATCGTGGCGGACGATGCTCTGGGAGGAGACGGCGCCGTGGCCAGGGTAGGCGGTGGCGGCGGCCACGAGGGCGCACAGGGCTACAATCTGAGGCGAAAATTTGTTATTAATTTCGGTTCACGACATGATTGGCTCAGACACATTGACTGGTTATTATCATTCACAAGGGCGTCTGTAAATTGTACTACTTTTAATAATGCATAATGCGTTTTTTCACTGTTTCATGAATTTCTTGATTTCGGGAATAAAAGTTGTTGTAGTCTTAGGTCTTGTGTTTTATCAACCATGTCCCTTCAGTCCCATTTGACCCTTTATGGGAGGCAGGTTTAAGAACTATATATATATTTTTGTATTTAGTTTCATATAGGTACACAATATATATCACAGTAGGGGTGATAATTAACTAAGATTTTCATGTATGAAAACATACAACACATTGATGACTTACTTTGCTGAACATGTTTTTGAGTGTTGCTTGGAAAAATCAATCGAGTGGAATAATATCAATAGTCCTGGTAAAATGATTTTATAGTGCATGGCCGGCACTCGCGAGGTGGGGCGGAGAAATGCGTGGGCACACCTTGACTCTGAAGTTTGATACAGCCAAGGTCACGCGACCGGAGTAACGGCGCGCGAGAGAAAATTATATGAAAGTAAAGTTCTTGTGATTTTTGTTTTACGATTCGTAAATAAGTAACTTGTCGTTCGCATTAATTTGATGGTAACTAATGTTATAACCATGTCTAACTAATTTTTCGCTATTACTCTTTCCTGGTTCCACTATCCACATAACTTAAAGTTAGCTGGAAGAAAATACTCATGTATTTATTTATTTTAATTGTTAATTGCACTAATTACATTGTAAATGTACGAGGGCGTGCTTAGTGGCCCTAAGAGTCTAACTTACAACTAAACTCAAACGAGTGTCCAAAAGTTTGACATTAATCCTAGTAATCGCCCATTTTACTTACCCTTTTACTTACCTATTTCTTAACTTTTAATTATCCTAGTGCGCTAGGAAGGTTTTAGATGAAGCAGGGTTCCTTCCTACCTATCCACACGTGCCAACTCGTTCGGTCGTGGTAAGAATTTTTTTTACGATACAACAAAAACTGTCTTACTTTTTGTACCTATTTTTTTTATAAATTTTTTCCTGCCATAAAAAGTATTGTAATAACATAATGTTGTTTAAGAAAATCATATTGGCCACTCTTCAAATAAAAAGGCTGATAAATTGAAAGGGGAAAAAGATAAACTATAATATACGAACGTATTTAATGTGCACGGAGTTACTTGGCCATTAATTTACGTTATTCATTTTAAAAAACCGGCCAAGTACGTATCTGGCCATGCGCAGTGCAGGGTTCCCTAGAAAGAGGGGTATTTTCTGCTTTACAGAACTAACAACTTCATCAACGTAATTTTCAGTGGATTTTGTACGATTTTTTCCTTTTATAAGTTGGTCGCATATTACTTTTTAGGTTATAAAGTCTTCTTAGCCGTGATAGTTTTCCTTTTAAGTTCGTTATATGTGTTACTACCCTGATTTTTTCACGTTTCTACAATCGACCGTTGAGCCAGGAGAGGGGAGAAGTTTAAAGCTTAATATTTCGCAAACGGAATCCTACATAAAAAAATATCTTCCTACACCTATAGTATTAAACGACCAATCCAATGATACTATAGTGTAGGCAAGAAAAAAATATTGTATCTCTAATTTATGTGTAAGGGGAATACGTTAATTTTTTTTTTCAGATTTTATTTTACCGGATTGTCGTCCTGATTAATATGACTATGTCTTAGCCACATTTCAGCTTTCTCGTACTTATCGTCTCTGAGCTAGGCCGCGGATACACAGGCGGACAGACACACAGATGGACGGACATGTCGAAACTATAAGGGTTTCTTATCGACTGCGGAGGAACCTTAAAAACCCATCCTCAATTATTTACCTTCCCTGAATTTGATGTTCTTAGCAATTACGATGTTCGTACCCAAAGGTCGTAAGGGACCCGATTACTAAGACTCCACTGTCTGTCTGTATGTCTGTCACCAGGCTGTCTCATGGACCGTGATAGCCATACAGTTGAAATTTTCCACAGATGATGTTTTTCTATTTCCGTTATAATAAAAAATACTAAAAACACCATAAAATATATATTTAAGTGGGGCTCCCATACAACAAACGTGATTTTTTTGCCGTTTTTTGGCTCGATATTAATAACGGCAACAAGTAGACGCTTGACATATTTACAGAATACTTTGTTGTATATTCATTTTAAAAATAAATCATGAAATTAAAATAAAATAAATATTTAGATAGATAGATCATTTATTTACATAAGTCACTCACACGTATACAAAGCATAAACACAACTAATTACAAGAAACAGCACAAAGAAAACATATTACAAAGCAGAAACATATTATTTAAGGGGGGGCTTCCATACAACAAACGTGATTTTTCGGTCCATATTAATAACGGCAATAGGTAGACGCTTGAAATACAAAAGTGTTGTATAGATAATGGCACGGAAACCTTCGTGGGCGATTCAGAATCTTGACCGGTTTTTCATCTTGGGCCCTCATTTGGTACTTGGCATACCTATAAAGATAAAATAAAAATAAAGCTTATGTACCTACATAAGCTTTATTTTTGACAGAGATATCAGAATTTCATCATTAGAGGTTCGCAGACCTTTACCTACTTAAATATAGCCTGAGTAGAATTCGACTAAAGTTCTCCATATAAAATTAAATTAAAATGGCAACTTAAGTGACATTATAGTTTGGTAAACTAATGAAGTTGTGGTTTTTCTTGTTTTATTGACAATAAGGAAAGGGCTATGCTTGGAATTTCTCTAAGAGATCGAATAAGAAATGATGAGATCCGTAGACGAACGAAAGTCGTCGACATAGCCCAGCGGATTAGTAGGTTGGCAGTGGGCGGGGCACATAGCACGCAGAACTGATGGCCGATGGGGCCGAAAAGTTCTCGAACGGAGACCACATATTGGCAAGCGCAGCATCCTGACCAGCCACAAGATGGACAGATGACCTCATCCAAGTGGCAGGAAGACGCTGGATGCAGGCCGCTTCCAACCGGTCTTTTTGGAAATCCATGGAGGAGGCCTATGTCCAGCAGTGGACTTCTTGTGGCTGAATGATGATTGACAATAAATATAAATAAATAAATTTGATTGCGTCGGCCTTAGTCAGGATTAAAGGGCCGGTAAGGGACGTCCCAGGCGGACATTTACTTCGATCAAACAGTAGATGCATTAGTAAAGGGCAAGATAAAAAGTACCAGAAATCGGCGTGCGTGCATGCAACGACTAAAGAACCTGTCATTGCCTACCCCTCCGGGGTACAAGCTTGAGTTTATGTTATGTTTATATTTATATCAGCATAGCTATACTTCGTTCCAAGAAACGAGCTCTCGAGGAAAATCGTCTATGTGCGCCCATTGGTTAAGGCGCGTGACCTTCAATGTATATAAATCTACCCTATGAAGCGGACGGTCTTCGCTTATTGCTTCGCTTATCTCTAGCCGCGCGCATTGACCAATGAGATGCGAGTGTTTTGTTCCCTAGGAGTTCGACTCGTGGAACGGAGTGTAGTAAATTTAACCTCTCAAAAAAATTCCCATCCACTTTCACTAGTTTTTGGGATACATTTTTTTCATATTGTCTGTTTTCACAAATCTTGCCTAGATGGTAAGTTATACATTTATCACATAAGATAAGCTTAGATAATAAAATAAAAATAAAAATATTATTTATTATGAAATTTCACAATTTATAAAAAGGGTAAAGATCCCGTACTAGGTAAAAACCTGTGTTATGGCCAGTGGTCGGAGTAGGTATATTGATTTTAGATACTTGCGTCATGATATCATAACATGGACATGCATTTCTTCCGGAATGTACCGGAGTTTCCAAAAATTTGGTAAATAGAGTAATAAAATAAAAAACCATATGTAAGCAAACAAAATTGTTTATTGTTAATACAAATAATCATTATTACAGTTTTATTAAAAATAATTATTTTTAATCCTCATCGGTTACAAGTTCTACATTTTGATTTTCTGTCTCTATACAATTAAAATAAATAACTATAATTTTTTCAATATTTTCTAATTTTAAGCTATTTCTTTTAACATCTAAGATCCATTTGTAAGTGGAAAATGATCGTTCAACATCCGTAGATGTCAATGGAGCGAATTTGAAATAAAGTTTCTGATTATTTGCTACGCTTTTTTCAATACTCTCGCTGTATTCTCTAATTGTATCTAAATCTGGATTTCGTTCCATAACTGATTCTATTTTATTTTTTATATTCTCATTATTGCACTCGTTAAGCGTAGCCCTTACTTGATCAAATACTAAAAGTGAATCAGCTAGAGATAAATTTTGTTTTTGTAACTCTTTTAGGGCTAGTAGTATAATAGAGTAATTTTCTTCAATATATTTTAAATCATTTTCTAAATTTTGTTTTTCCAAAATGTTTTTTGCGTTTCGTATGGCTATAGCATACTAGTTTCATGTAATAATTTCGATGTTTCGGTATTTTTATCATAATAATCCGGAAACTCGGAGGCGTATCCATATTAACATATACGTTTGATGTCAGTGACCTTAATTCAATATACCTACTCCGACCACTGGTTATGGCACAGGTTATGGGAAGTCCTGCTCTTTCGATTACGGTGGCGATAAAAACAATTTCTTAAAATGGTATCGTAAAATAGTAATAAATATCGTGCCAGTGACAAAACCAATTAGATTTTGTTGGTCCAGAAGACGCCCACGTGCACTGTACACCAGAACTCTAACAATGTGCAGTCGATAGCACATCAACCTTTACATGCGTGCACTTTAATCAGTTACATTATGAACGACTGTAACAAAAGTGTAAAGGTTGACCTGCTGTCGACTGTTCTTACCTTAGTAGCAAGTAAACTTGGACAAAAGAAGCAATCATCTGTCAATCGTGGCCGCTTGGTTCACCCGCTCGAGATGTTAGGCACAAGTGACTGTTTTATATATTATGTTCAATGGTGAATACTGGACACACTAGTGATCTCTAAGCGTAACTGTAAAGTCTGAATTTGCAATTTATTTGAATAAAAATATTTTCCAGATTAACTATTATGCCAAACAATGGGTTCTCAAAAAAAGGAAATATTTTATATTGATTCTATTAAAAACATAAATTTTAAAATTAGTGCTGCTTCGACTGACCTAATAGCCGCTACACAGGACGTACAAAAGTTATTTTCTTGGTTCGATAAGTATCGATAGGTACATGATTAGAAGGTAACGATACAGTTGTTTCAACAGTAGACTCTTGAAAGACAATAAAGTCAGGTAAAATTCAATCAATTCCTCGTAAATTATGAATTGGGGCTAATAAAAGTAGGGTTTGAAATTCATTCTTACGTTTATTTACAGTTTCACGCACACGATTCAAAACATTTGTCTTATTTGCTTACAAAAACATAATAAATATGACACAATATCATTCATCCGTTAATCTTTAGCTAAGAGCAAATTGTTGGAATTAGTAGTGGTGGTGGTATTCAGGGGCGGCTTGGTGGATGGGGGCGGTGTTGTGCACGACCGCGTTGAAACTGAAAAACATATTTTTATTATAGCAGATTCCTTCGTCGTTACGTTAAAAAGTACTCGAAACTGGTGTGTGTGTATGCACCGAATGCAGATAAATATTCATTTGATGAAGCTAAGAACGTATCACTTTATTTATACATAAACTTTTTTTGTTATGGTTTTAAATTTCTTCTACATATTTTTTATGTTCTCACCCGTTGTGGTCGTCAGCGGTGTACTCGACCTTGCGGACGGAGCCATCGGGCTGCACTAGCTCGTAGTAGCCGTGCACTTTGTCGCCATCGCGGCTCTCGTGCTGCGACTTGTGGTCGCCGGTGTGCGGGTCGGCCACGGAGTAGGCGTAGTCGTATTTGGGGTGAGCCTGGAACACAAGGGACGGTACTATTTGAGAGATTATCTCAAATTTAGGATGGAGTGATATTTTCTTGCAGCCTGATAAACTATAATGCAATGTGTAGGAGTTTTTTGCTGACTTTGATTATTCGAATAAGTAATGTAGTTTGTTGACAAAGATAAGTAGGTACTTGTAGTTGCCTTGCTTTCTTTCAAATTCAAAGGTACGCGCATACTCGTATCAGCTGTTTTTTGAACGTATTGTGACTTGACTCCAGCAAGTAAATTAGAAACTAACATGCTCATCGTGACCGTCATAGTGGGCAAGGGGAGCAGCGTAGTGGGCGGGCGCGGCGTGGACTACAGGGGCGGCATGGTAAACGGGGGCGGCATGGATCAGCGGGGCGGCGTGGTACACCGGGGCGGCGTGGTAGGCGGGGGCGGCGTGGTGGTAGGAGTGGGTCTCGTCGTGGCGGACGATGCTCTGGGAGGAGACAGCGCCATGGCCGGGGTAAGCGGTGGCGGCGGCCACGAAGGCGCACAGGGCTACAATCTGTAAGGAAATGAAAATATTTTATTGTGCCCATATTTTCTGGGCCCCAACTTGGCATGACTGTTGTTGGCCTAGTTTTTAGGTTTGTGAAGTTAAGTCATGATGTTTTCCATCACAGATTTTTGGTTTCCTGTTTTTGAGACTACAAATATAACTATTATCGCGTTCTCATATGTTCGACCAGTAAGTCCATTAGGTTTATGTGAACAAGGGTTGGCAATCCTGCATATTGTGATTTTTTCCTCGAAATAGTTTTTTGTGTTTTGCTGATTATCCCGACAGATTATAAATAGCTTCAGATTTCCATGAACCTCTTAATTGAATATATATTCTGTCTTTGTGTTATATTCTGTTACATGTAGAGCACTTACTTTGCTGAACATTTTTTTGTGTGTTACTCGGAACAATCAATCGAGTTGATTAATGTCAATGGTCTTGCTATAATGGTTTTATACTAGACGGCTGGCGCTTGCGCAGTGGGGCGGAGAAATGCGTGCGCGCACCTTGACTCTGAAGTTTGATACAGCCAAGGTCACGCAGCCGGAGTAATGGCACGATATGAATTCATATGAAAGCAAAGTTTTAAACTTGACGCAACTTAAAGATACTGTGCAGTATTTAGTTAAAAGCGAGTTGGTTCTTTTATTTCCTGTGAATGACGTGGAACACTTTTAAATCTTGTCTAAGAATAATAGCTGCTTGGAAACTCATATGTTAACGAACAGTTAACTCTTTTTCAATAAGTTGAGAATATTTTACTTAAAACCAAATTACGTGGATTAGGAATCCGGACTCGCTTCGGCCGTGCGTGGGGTGGATATCTGACGTCATCGAAGTTAGTGGTTGTTTTCTCCAATGTACCAAAATCCCTATAGGAGGGAAATGTGTGTGTGTGTGTGTGTGTGTATGTGTGTGTGTGTGTGTGCATGCGTGCGTGCGTACGTGCGTGCGTCCGTGCGTGCGTGCGTGCGTGCGTGCGTGTGTGTGTGTGTGTGTGTGTGTGTGTGTGTGGGTGAATGTATTTTTATATATGTTGGATATCGCTGGAATATGATTAATAAAATTTCGATTTGTTTCTCATAAGTCTTATTGACTTTACGTAAACAGCATAAATACTAAAAACATACATAAATCTTGCTATTCATTACTAGATGGCGTAGTAATTATTGCTAAAGTAATTACTAAAATAATAACCAATACAAAGACAAAAATAAAAATATAACAGACAACCTGACTACTAACCATTGACTATTATGCAGGCTGACCCAAATTCCACATTAGGACACATTGCGAAATACCCGTATTAGCATATAGCATATTAGTAATACTCAGCATTTGGGTTGTTTGTTACATTTCAGGTTTTTAAAATTACATTTTAAAGAAAGATTGATGAAACAAATATATCGTGCGAATGTGGGTGGAAGGACTGCTAAGGGACGTCCCAGGCGGACATACTTCGACCAAATAGGGGGTGTATTAGCAAAGGGCAAGATAACACGTTACTGAAACCGGCGTGCGTGCGTGCAGCGACTAATGAATGTTGATGAAGCGAAAGAGGTCTGTCAGGATCGTGGCAGGTCGCAGTCCCTGGTCTCTGTCTACCCCTCCGGGATACAGGCGTGAGTTTATGTTATGTTATATAAAATTACATTTTAGAAAGAAAGACAATTTATTTACATTGCCACAGAAGCACACACATAAAAAATGAATCTATATACCTAAATAGCACAAGAATAAAAAAACAATAGTCTAACAAAAAAAATGACGACTCCGTGGCGACAAGAAAAGCTCACCAACTCAGCACGGAATAAACCTTCTTATCTTGGATTAATAGGAAGTGGTTAATCATACTGTCGCGTATGTAATCCATATCTAAAGCCGTGGGTGGCCGGCTATATTTAGAGGCATTGTAATTATTAGTTCCTATTGTTGTTTTCGGAGTCGATTGCTTGATAGATCACGATTTTTCTGCCGTTAACGAAACGGGTGTCCTTACAATTTGTATATTGGTCTACATGCAGCTACGTGAAATATAATTCTAATTGGTAACACACAAATTGTAGAATATATTTACAAAAATAATTTTTATTTAGTCAATTCTTTCATGAACAATTAGGAAAATATAAATAAAAGTTACTTAATCAGAGCTTGATCTCTGTAAGGGTATAGCATACTGATATATGTGGCGTATACAATTTGTACAACATGCATATACTTAAACAAACTTAGAATTAAAATTAAAAGATTAATCTAGTCTTTATATATCTACTTAGGTAGTTTTCATTTTTAACACTCATATATTCACCTGTGGAGTAGTAACACTTTAATTTCCACAGTTTTAAACTGTGCGTTTAGACCGACTTGCACCACTTCTTAAATATCAGTTAAGTCGCCACTTAAATCGACTTATGTATGAAGAATTTTAGTTAAATGCTGTTTAAGCCATATTTAGAAAAGTGGTGCAAGCCGGCCTTAATCTTGTTTATTTTTGTTGTGAGTTATTCTTGAAAAAAATTCTTTGGATGCGGGAGGACCGGTAAACTTTGTTGATTTTTACTTAGCTTTAAGGGGCTTTTGTATACGTAGAGTAGCTTCTAAGTATATTGACGGCAAAATAAGTATATTTTCTTGTAAACTGCGGTCCAACCCTAACGCACGAAGTTAATTGTAAATAAAACAAAAAGTGTTCAGAGAATTATCTTAATGTTTTTTTAATACGATAGAAAGTTCTATAGCAATTACTCGTATGTGTGAAACAAAATATCGGCCAAGTGCTCGTCACAGCTTCGGTGGTTCACCTTTACCCGATGGTCCATATCTTCAATGACACTGAGGCATAATTGAGGTTCAATGTCGTTAATATGCCGAATTATCTCTCTTATTTATTGATACTTTTATTGCACTTAAAAATAAATCTTACAATGCGGCGGAACTGGTAGGACTATTTTTGGTTTCTTATTTGGCCTTTTTGGCAGGTGCTAGCGATAAACCGGTAAACGGATTCAGGTCAGCAGTAAAAGTCTTTTATGTATCGATATCGTGCAGATAGGCTTTATGCCTGAATTGAGCTAATTATTACTTAACCTTTGATACCAACGACATAGAAGGTTGCTGGTACAAAGTTTCGACAGCTGTTTAACTCGGGTGTAAAATTACGAAAACAATGATCTGGGCTTAAGTGACTGAACCATTTGATCAAACGTAAAGATAGCGATTAAGTAGAAGAAGGAAATGTTGTAAAGTGCCGTTGACATGTCAATTTGAATAAATGGGGGCCACTAATCATACTTAGTAATTACTCCGTAACCTTCAAGTGTGTTTGAAATTAATTTACAAGTATACATACGCCTGGATGTTTGTTATATTTTCAAGTAACACTTTGGTCTATCAGAACTATAACGTTAGAAATAACTGTCTACAGATTATAAAAAAAACGTACTTAAAGGCTAAAAATTCCGCCCATGCCGGGACTGGAAATCGCGACCTCTGGCTAACTACGACAGCGCTCTCCCAACTGAGCTAATGGGCAAGTGCAGGCATCGGCGAAATTTCGAACCTCTTTACAAACTTTTCTGTATTACGTACAGGCAGCGACATCTGGCTGAAGTAATTTACAACACTTGCAGCCCCGAGTACCCACTTTTATACAGTTAGGTTTTACATCGGAATGATATCGCTGTACCTACATGATTATATTCTGTTTGTTGCACTAATCCGTGCTGAGGACAGTTTTGAAAAACCTATTTAGCGGCTAAATTTTCCACCCATGCCGGGACTTGAACCCGCGACGTCTGATTAGTGCAACAAAAAGAATATAATCATGTAGGTACAGCGATATCATTTAACATTGGTTAAAAGCGAATGCACTTCGGAAAAAGTTTGTTAGCTACTCACAGCTTTAAAGTAGCAGTAGTGACTATTACAGCAACAAATTCCGGCTAACTAGGTCAGGTTTAAATGAAAGGTGCGAAATAATGTAGTGTACTGCTTAATGTGTGATAATTATTGTGACTGGCTGTAATCAATAGGACTGTTAAAACGTCATTGTGTGTATTTCCCATTTTATAGACTCAATCCTTGAGAGACGTTTTATTGAGCTCTTGGTCGCATACGGCTATAAAATTCTTAAGCAATCAATTAATTGTTACTTATAACACGTTTTTTTTAACGTGCCCAATTTTTTTTGTGTTATATTATTAAAAACAGAAGCATATACGAGAGGCATATATACAAAATATAGATGGCTAAAGTTAAAGCCCACGAAAGTTTTTCAGTTGAGTCTTGACAGAAGTTTATAAATATAAATGAAAATAATCAATCAGAAATCAGAAATCAGAAATCAATAATTTATTTCAAAGTAAAGAATTTACATTCTGTTTGCTGAATGTCAATGTACTATGTTACTATGTTAGCCGTATATATAATAAAATATTAATACACAAAACTGGCAGTCCCTGGTCTCTGCCTACCCCTTTGGGATACAGGCGTGAGTGTATGTATTTATGTGTGTAATACTCAAAAGAAGACTGTGGAGAGACGATTTCGGCCAACATTTGACGGCGTGGTCTGAGGTGGTCCAGGCCCGAAACCTCTGGATTAAACTGGGGAAGGCCTTTGCCCAGCAGTGGGACATAAAAAAAGAGGCTATGTAAAAAAATCTTAAATGTATAGAATATTAGGTTAAGAGAACGTGATGTTTTAAAACAATGATTTTATTAACAAAAAATCAATTATATTTTTAAGTCTTTCATAATGGAATTACAGTAATAAAAAAATTCAAAAGTTTTATCATACATTTAGCACGGCTTCTGTAAGCCCAAAGAGGGAAGTACAATATAAGTCAGAGGAGTCTTGCCTAGGCCTTCCCTCTCTGCATCATGCCCTGCACCTGCTGGGTCCCCATGACCGTGCCCTTCATGGCCGTGCCCCTCACGTGGTTCGTGACTTCCATTGCCTTCTGCTTCATGTCCGTGTCCATGACCATCGCCTTCCGAATGCTCATTACTGCCGGCTTCCACTTTCTTAGCCTCATCGCCTGCTCGAATAGCCGCTTGAGCGCAACGGATGATATCTTCGAATGTGACGACAATCTTACCGTCCCCAGTGATCTCTGGGGCATCCGTTGATATTTCAGCACTTCCATGGAGGTGCTCGACCTTTTCTGAACTATGAAGCTCACTACTCGGGTGTTCTGCGGGTGCCTCCTCGTGGCTCTCGTGGTGAGATATTTTCAGTTCCGCCTTCGCATCTTCGGATTTCGGTAGGAAGTTCTTGACGACAGCGTTGAACCTAAATGGAAAGGATAAATTCGATTTGTTACATGCATGACTCTACTAATTTTGTTGCAGTGACTTTGCAACGAATATGTAAAGGTTTATTAGCTGCTGACTTTACGTTTCACTACCAGTCGCTGGGAAAAATACTGCTTAAGTAAAAATAATTAATACTACGAAAAGAAGAAAGGGACAGCGTGGAATTGATAAGGGACTCCCTTAGTTACGTTATACTTTATAGATACTTTATTTGTCTCACCAATATCGAAATAAAATTATTTCTTACCCATTAAGATCATCAGCGGTGTATTTGACCTCACGTATGTATCCGTCAGGTTGGATGAGGGAGTATTGTCCACGGACTATGCTGCCGTCGCTCAGTTCGTGCTGTGCCTTCTGGTCGCCGGTGTCCTCGTCATAGACGATGTACGAATACTCATATGTACCGGGCTCCTAGAATTAAAGTTTGATATCAATATACTACCTCGTACTGTTTAGAAAATCAATTTGGGTCAACTCGCACCTCTTCCTTAAATGCGGCTAAAGTGAAACTTAGTTCAAATTCTTGATAGTCAATTTAAAGGACTACTTAAGTGTCATTTAAAAAGTAGTGCACCTTAGTCACTAAACTTACCTCACTGCTTCTCGGCACAAGAGCAACTTTTGGCGCGGGTTTCTGGTAAGCGACAATCTGAGCATTAGCCGTCGGTATTTGCGCCACGGCACCCACTGGTTCAATTACGCATGGGGACACACAGGGCCGGTATCCAGACGTGTAGGGAACTACTGGGGGCGCCGACAGCCGCGCGTACTGTGCCCCGGAGACAGAAATAGCTGGAGCACCGTATTCGACATACCCAACGCCTGGCGCGGCCCTGTCTGGACTCCGTTGAAGGTACACAGATGATGTGTACAGTGGAGATCCTAGAATAGCATTGCAGGAGATACCCACAACCAGTGCAATACTCTGAAAGAATGATAAAGGCATTTAATAAAAATAATAAGGCATTTGTTCGTGAAAACGAATAATACCTACATATATTTTACTTACTGAAAGAATCATCATTACGAATGATTTGTGGCACACGACTGATACTTTCTGACAGAGTCCTCCCCTCTTATAAAAGCCGCTTTGTTTGACTAGAGCTATGCTTTAAAATATTCTGTATGCGGTAATACCGAAACAAACCATCAATGTCATTGACTAAATGAAAAAGAGGAGAACAATTAAAATGTTAATGGATATTTAGCACAGACTACTTGTTATCCGGTTTAGTATTCTGAGCACGCGTGGGACAAAAGTAGGTAATCGCCGTAAAATAGGTGGATTCTGTAGACCGTGCGTAACTTGGGCAATACCTATATACAGTACCGTATTTTAAATGTGGCGCCCCAAGCCAGATTAAAAGTGAGCCAAAAAAATTATGAAAACAAACTGGCCAAGTACGAGTTAGATTAGAACATCCAATGCTTTTGTTATGTCACTCCATTTCCTTCCGTGGATGTTGTAGAAGGCGACTAAGGAAATCAATTACCAGGAGACGGGCAACAGCGTCATCCTGAGATTCCAACCGTATACTGCGATCGCCAACCCGCCTGCCCAGCGTGGCGATTATGGCAAAACCCCTCATGGTCATGAAAACCACGAACGAGGCCTATGTCCTGCAGTGGGCGTCAAATGGCTGATGATGATGATGATGATAGAAAGTATTGAGAAAAATGTTTTTATGTATGAAAGACTAGCCAGTTGTAATCTGTTTTGAAAATATGATTATTTATATGCAAAAATAGGTACGTTCCAATTTTAAAATGTCCCTCCATATTTTTTGCGAATTAATTTAAATTATCGTGGCTGATTAAAAATGGATCAGCGTCGGGAACATTTTCACGTTATGATTTTTTACGATTTCAAGTGTCGCCTGAAACCGGACGAATCGTACGATAGACGTTATATTTCGGTATTCATGGATGAAGAAGGCCGATTCGGTTTCAAGCGCGGTCGACTAACTTTGGGGCATGAAAAAAAAAGTGGTCGCCCTTATATTTAATCCAAGACAATAGACGAGTTACGTATCAGGAGATTCTGTACATACTGCAAATTGGATCGGGAAGCCTTCACGAGATACTACACGAGGATCGTTTCACGCTTGGTGATGTACTATGTCACCGACCCTCAGAAGCAGACCCGGGTGGAATGGTGCCATGATATTATAAACAAATGTGAAGCAGGCTCGTCTCGGCCTGTTTACGACATCGTTACAGGTGTTGAACTCTGGATTTATGAATACGATTCAGAAACAAAGCACCAGTCGACGGTTTGGTGGTTTCAAAAGGAATCAATGCCCACCGAAGTGAAGCGATCTAGAAGCGGGGGGAAGATTTTGATCGCGAGTTTTTTCAATTTGACTGGCTTCTTGTTCTTTATGTGTCTCCTATCGGAGGTTGGCAACCAATTCGGCTGTCTTGCTTTTCGAGGCTGCCGATACAAACAAGGAACTAGTACTCTGTTCAAACGACTGTCGTAAGTTGTGTAGCCGTGATATCCTTCGTCTCCCAGGTCTCCTTCTTGCCTTGTACGATAAGTTAAAGGAGACTGAGCTGCCACGTGGCGGCGGTTATGAAAGCTGAAATCTGAAACTGAGCACAAACAAAATGCCACCCCGGCTGTAGCATGTAAGTACGCCACTGTCTACATGCCTACTACTTACTACCGGGAACTGGATAAGATTTGTTTGTCAATCGTTTGTCTAGGAAAAGTGCTGAACAGTCCTTAATTGACAACGAAGTCTTCGGTTTTTTTCTGTAAAATTAGCAAAGTTTTTTTAGGACAGGTAAACACGCGGACAGTTGCTTTAAAGCCGTTAAAGCAAAGTAGTTAGCTCTTAAGTAGGCCCGTTTTAAGTACGGTAATCTCACTACCGGCCACATGGCAAACTTTGTCATTATAGAGATAAAGTCGGAGACTCTAATGTAAGACATCATTAAAGTTGACGCTGAGATTTACTGCGCAGCTCATCCACAACTCAGCTAAGTTGTGGATAATAAGTTTTTAACAGTGGATACCTTTTTAGAGTTCTGTACCCAAAAGGTAAGGGACCCTATTACTAAGACTCCACTGTCTGTCTGGCTACATCTCATGAACCGTGATAGCTAGATTGTTGAAATTTTCATAGATGATTTCTGTTGCCGCTATAACAACAAATAGAGTAAAATAAATAAACAGAATAAAATGAATATTTAAGTGGGGCTCCCATACAATGAACGTGATTTTTTTGCCAGTTTTTGCTCGATATTAATAACAGCAACAGGTAGACGCTTGAAATATTCACAGAATATTTAGTTGTATATTCAGTTTAAAAATAAATAAGTAAATTAAAATAAAATTAATATTTAAGGGGAGCCCCCATACTCCACTGTCTGTCTATCACCAGGCTGTATCTCATGAACCGTGATAGCTAGACAGTTGAAATTTTCATGGATGATTTCTGTAAAATAAATAAACAGAATAAAATGAATATTTAAGTGGGGCTTCCATACAACAATCGTGATTTTTTTGCCGTTTTTTGCTTGATATTAATAACGGCAACCGTTAGACGCTTGAAATATTCAAATGTTGTATAGATAATGGTACAGAACCCTTCGTGTGTAAGTCCGACTCACACTTAGCCGGTTTTTATATAGCAGTTTTAGATTCCAGAGATATAGCTCTCTAAAGGTAAGAAGACAGACAGACAAGGTAGGCTTAGTAAAAGGGTTAGTAATTAACCCTAAATTTTTTTACAGTCAGCTAGTGCAGCTTTGTACCATGTTTCAGTAGATTCAAAATGTATAAAAAATTGTTAGGAATATTTTCGTTTCCAAAGCGCCTGGGATTATTTTGCTTTGCGTTTTCAAGCGCCTTAAGTTAGGTATTAGCAACTACTTACAATACTACCAGTTGTAGCATTACTAAGTTATTCAAGTCGTCCGCATTGATAATATTTCTCTGCTGGTATTAATAACAATTTTCCTTTATTTTAAAGTATTTTGATTTTCCCGTGGTACTATCAATCATACGATTTTTACTTTTTGTGTAGTGTCTTGAATTTTTTGTCGTTTTAGCTGGTCGGTAAGCAAAAAGCTCAAACGATAAGCAAAAAGCTAAGCAAACAAAACAAAAAAACTAAGAAAAAATATTATTTGTTCATTGCCAATGTTGCAATTTTAACGGTTTGAAAACCGATTTTCAATACAATTCAGTTCAATATTTTGTTGTGTTAGTAATAATAATAATATTACAGACATTTCTTAAAGTAGGTTACTAAACACATTTTATTATTTTATTTTATATTATTTTACATGAACTAAGACCCAGTACTTCAGCCTAGGGCTGTCAGTCATATTCCGTTGAAAACCGGAAACGGGTTTGTATGTATATATATATATTCTCAATTCGATGTGCATATATATATATATATGTGCACATCGAATTGAGAATCTCCTCCTTTTCGTCAGTTAGTACAACTCTCCAAGTTTAGATAGATAGAGAACAATTTTTGGTACATAAAAAAAGGAAATTACACAGATATACTCTAGATGGACATGGCTAAGATACTCTGGATGGACATCTTACCCGGGATGACTTGAGTATTCTAACAATACTACATACTTTTAAATCGGTTCATGCAATTAGAAATTACATAATGGATAGTGGTGGAGTAAAGAAACAGACAGTCAAACTCAGCCCGTACTAGTGTCGTTAGCATTAAGTTCCCCTTTGTACTTTTATTTTTATAATTGCAATAAAGAATTTCTATAATAATAATAATGATAATAAAAATAACATACACCTCGTACAAGGCGCGCCTCTTCTTTCTGTCCTCGGTCGTCCTGATCCGGCCCCTGCCAGCAATCTGCCTCAGATCGTCGGTCCAGTGAGCTCGTCCTAGGCTGCGTTCGTAGTCTTTAACTTGAGAACCTTTGTACACCATCGACTATCGGTTCTTCGGCAGTCCATTGCTACTGCAACTTGTTGATCTTACAGGCTATGTTAAAACTTAGTTCTTTGGCGAATTGTCTCATTTCTGATGTGATCCATCAATTAAACACGAAACATACTTGCCTGATCGATTGTGTCGGTCAAAAGAAAGCTTCACCAGTAACCTTTTATAACACTAGGATAGATGTACAGATTTATCAATAATGCCAAACTCTACGCATGCCTAGCTGCGGGAATTAGCTAGATTAGTATGGATTAGATTTATAAAGAATCGTTCTGTGGATCACAGTAAATAACAGAGCGGAAATAGATAGATAGATAACACTTATAGATAGATAATACTTGAACGAAGACTGAAAGGAATAATTTTTCAATTAAAAAAGGTGTCATGCCAGAATATTCTTAGAGAACATATTCGCTGAACCCAGCTCTAACCACAAGTGTAACTTTCAATCCTGCCGAAACCATTCCAATCCAATAATGTTGAACTCGTGATTATGCGACTTTAGAATTGTGTGATCTCGGTGCAACCTTTGCATATTTAGGTACATACGCTCGTCGTCTGTGGGAAACATTTATATTACTTAGTTGCTGTGCCCACGACTTTCTTCGCGTGAGATTTGAATAAAGTAAGGAGCACTTACATTAGAATAAGATCGATAACAAGTTGATATGAGTTTTATATTTGAAATATTTTAATTGAACTAAAAAGTGCGTATAATGTCATGGCCTTTCATATAAATCCGCTTCATTGCGCGAAAAACCTCCAAACGACAAAATACTTTTATCATCCATAGATCTCAATATACAAACTTTCCTCTTTCGTACAAGATAGAAATAAAAGAGTTTAATTGTTATTTATTTATTTTACAATTTTAATGCCCTTAGTGATTATTTTATTTTATACTTGTATTTTTGTTCTTTGTTTCCTAAAATTCTTATTAAACTACATTGTTATTGTACGTGTATAAGCAAATTTTACACGGTCTATTTGAGTACAAATAAAAATTCGAATTTGTTTTTTGCATGTGGCAAACGCAGGCAAAATCCAGAGTGATTAAACTAAATAAAAAAAAAACCGCCTATTACTCCGGGATACCTACGTGTATTTGAAATGCTAAATTAAAGCGTTTCATACACCCAAGCAACATTAAAACGTTCACATTTATACTTTTCAAGGCTTGGGATGAAATTATCGGATTCTGAGATATAGTTAGGACAATCAAATTTATTTGTTTTTGCAACTAATGTTAATACCACCATAATGTTAATACTAGAAATAAACATAAATTGTCATTTCCACTATTTAGACTTGCAAAAGTTAACACATCCTTTATGGGGCACTGTATAAGGTTCTACAACAAAATTCCTCAAGATATATTAGAGTTACCTCCAACGCGATTTAAAAAATGTGTTAAGCACATTCTGTGCAAAAAGGCTTACTATAACATCAAGGATTATTTAGAAGACAAAGATGTTTGGCATTAAACAGTAGATTAATATTATTTAAAGGACGATTGTGACTAGTGTTCAACACATTCATGACTAATATTTTAAGTTGAAAACTCTGTTAATTAAGTTAAAACGTGTTTTGAAAAGAATAAATGTGGAGTTTCTTTGTTAGCTTCTTCTCCACATAATCCATTAATTGTGAAACTAACAACTTTGACGTTCATTAAGTAAACATTCTGTTTTTACAATGAATAAAAATATTTGAATTGAATTGAATTGAATTGAACTGTTTTTCAACAGTGCTTTTGTGGAAAAAAAAATTCATTATGTGTAGGCAGTACCGACATACATTTCGTTGCCAGTCCTGTGACACTATCCTGATACTGGCTATTTTTCGTAGATTGTGTTATTTTGATATATAATAATTGAACAGTTTAAATAAATATATTTAAATACTGTGGGAGTGAAATATAGTATTTTCTATCTGTAAGTACTTTGAAATTTTTTGTAGATATTGAAATCTTTTCATTGAATTATTGTTGTAGACAATACACGTGAATTTTAATACGTAAAATGAAACTAGATACATGGTTATATTATTATTGACTATTAATCCAGATACTCTTAGGTACTCTTGTAATTTTGTCGGAAGAATCCGACTACCTCCCGAATTCTCAACGCTGATTTAGCCAATCTGCCTTATAATTGATTGCGTTTATTACAATAATTTAGCCAAAATATGCCTTTCCAATGCGCTCTCAAGTTTCAATAAGTATATTTGGAACACAATAACATCGAGGGTAGGCTGGTATGCCTATAAAGTGTAGTGCTTACAAAAGTTTCAGTTCAAAAACATGATTATATTTTTTCAACAAGTTTATTTTCGCCGCAGTCTTATAATATATAACGAAGTCATCGACTAAAGACTATCAAAATAAGATTAAGATATAATATCACATGGTAGAGCTATGACCTCCGATGCGGGGCCTGTGACGTCACGTCTAGTGCTGGAACTCGTGGTGGGGCGCTGTGTTGTGGACCACGGCGTTGAAACTGGAAGAGAGCAGATGGGTTGAGATTTTATTCAATTTTGTGTCGAGACAGTATAGGTGCAACGTTATAAATATAAAATAATCTTTATTACTAATGAGCTGCTAGTCCCGGTCGTCAGGATGGGCTTTTATCTCTAACCTTATACGTTTGTAAGGATTATTTTACATTTTTTATTGTTGCGTCACCAAGGGCTATCCATATCGGCCCAGCCACGTTATAATATGTAATAGACCTTAAAGCTTTCTTACTCCAAGAATGTGCTCTCAGTATGAAAGGGTATGCAGTATAGGCATGTGTTAAAACACTACCAGTTCTACAAACAAATTTTACGATTGGCTAAGTGCGAAGTGACTGGTGGGAACAATCCGCCGTTGTAAATATGTGAAACAATGTGGGAATAACAATTAATGTCAGTAAATTCAGCGTGAAAGAATTTGACCCTGAATTTACTGACTGTTTGTGATCAGCAATAACATGAAGCCCTGTTTTTAGGAGGATTATAGATCTTGCTTGTCATTTAGTTAATTTGAGTTCTTCCTACTATTAAAAAAACGGAATAAGGGCCCCGTACACCGGTTATGAATTGACAAAAACTTTTTGTTAAAAAACCAACTTCAAGAAAAATATCCACTAAAAAGACTTCGATAAACATCAACTGGCGCACGGAATCATGATTCCTAAGATTGAGCCCTCTTAAAGCCCAGAGGCTGTTAGGCTTATTAAATGACCGCGCACTTAATCTATCCTAATCGTTCACGGATACGACACGACGTAAGTGGCCCGCCCATAACAAATATTGCAATATTTTGCACAAAGCGCGTAACTATTAACACTTAAAATAACATGTTTATGATTCATTAGAGTTACATGAAAAATTGATTGTGAGCGCTGATTGCAATAATTCGTCAAAAAAATTTACGTCACCTTTAGTTTTACGGCTCTCTGTGTCAAGAGATTTATTTCTCAGATCGCTAATATTGAAGCTGTACAACGTACTCGGTATTTTAAGTTATGTTCAAAATATGAACAATCATATTGTTATGAGTTTTATATTTAACATACATACATAAAGTCACGCCTGCATCCCAAAATGGTACGCAGAGGCCCTTCCATCCACATTCACATCTCGGGCCATTCGATCTTCTTCGCGAGAGATGTCTATTTAATTTACGTATACCATTGGAATGACATTGTACTGCTATTGCTTAGTAGACTACCAAATCCAAACACTATCGTCGTGCTTATATAATTCTATTGAAAAACTATGTGTGTATTCTGTCTAGGGTTTTGTGCCAATTCTTACCCGTTATGGTCATCAGCGGTGTAGGTGACTTTGCGGAAGGAGCCATCGGGCTGCAGCAGGGAGTACTCTCCCTTTACGACGTCTCCGTCACGAGCCTCGTGCTGGGTCTTGTGGTCGCCGGTGTGCGGGTCCGACACGGAGTACGAGTAGTCGTATTTGGGGTGAGCCTGTAGGGTGAGGTTGATTTTAGGTGGATACGATCTTCTCTATGATGGCCTCATTGGCCGTGAACACTAGGGCCGCCGTACTTGTAATTCGTACAAATATCCTCAGTCTGAGTGTATTTCTATGCTTGCGATGCGTGGTTACGTTAGCACGGGGCAGCATAGTTACCATAGAATAGTTTGTCACCCGGAAAATTGATTGTGTTGTGTGAAAGATTGTTATATTATTATTTATTATTTCACCGACAATTGATAAAGCAGAGATATGCTTCGTTTGATAGTTTGGAAAAAATATTGAAATCTACTTCGCTTGTAAAAAATATTGAAATCTTTGGACTATATTTTTCAGTTTGTGAGTTTGTTATATGTTCTTTTGAGGTCGTAATGTTATGAATAATTTCAGGATGTCAGTTGAGAAAAGGTTGCGAGCAAGATCACGAAATGTCAAGGTATCGTTTAAGTTAAAACATAACATCATTATTATCAACATCATAGTTCGAGCCTTTTCCACAGCTAAAAAACTTCATAACTCCTAGTTCCATTTCACAATACCATATTCCATTCATCAGAGAGCCAACAATCATAATGTCAAGTCTGCATTACAGATGCAATTTGTTTGGCAGTGACAATTGCGAGCGGTCACCGTGGAATCTGGAGCTCATGTTATAATTGTTGAGTCGTGAGTCTGATAAACGCAACCAGTGGTATTTGGTATTTGGGTCGCGGGTCCACATCAGCCATTAGGACAAGCGTGAGAGCACGACCCGATTTTATGCAAACAACGGGCCATTTTCCTGCGGCATGACAGTCATTATATCCCTGGGGCATGTCGCAACGTCCCTGGGAACCCGCGAGTGGTCCTCAGTCACGACGGCCCCTATCGGCGCAGGGTTTTGTTACGTCACTGAATCGAATCATTACTTACGGTCGCTAGATTTATGTTATGACAGTTGCGCGACAAACTAGAGTCTTTAAATTACAGGAATTGAAGCAACGTAGGATATCTACTTGTGTTGGCTAACCTACCTGTTAATGACTCTTTATTAATAATCTTGTCGACTTATTTCGAGACAGGGGCAGTGGTGCGAAACGCTCCGCAATGTGAGCCAGTACCCTAATTTCGTATCCATAAAGTATAAATTAGCTTACGTTGACATTCTCAAACTGATAAAGTTGATAAATATTCCGAGACTATTTTGCGTGTTCTCATTACATATAGCGGACACTGATTTGCATCGTTACGTTCGCTGTTAATGGGGAAATTTCACTTGCAGAATGACTTTAGTATGTACAATGGTTAAAACGGTTTACGATACTAAAAGTAATAAAATAAAATCAACTCAAAACGTTACATAATATGAAAAAATGCTAACTTTGTAAGTTGATAACTTAGAAATTTATAAGTTATCAACTTACATTGTTAGCATTTTTTCATATTATTTCACGTCTGAGAAGTTTTTATTGTATCGAAGGGATGGAACGAAATTGTATTTTGGATAAAATACACAACTAAGATAGGTACATCTACGTACTGGACGGAAGCAAAGTAAACCATAACAGTATTGAAACGGTTGTGACCTATTTTTCGCAAGAAGTAGTGCAATTGTGATGTAAGCCATGAAGCAGGTGGCCCATAGCTTTAGGACACTATTTCATAGATAGTCATCGTATCCAGGAAACGCATTCAATATTGTTGTACCTATCGGTCGGTGTTTATGCAAGCTATCAATTAGCTAGTTACGATGCGTTACGACACAGTATAAATAGCTTAGGCCTAGGGAAACAAAAGTGCCTCTTGTTACACCACTAGCCAATGCGATAATAATGTACGGCGTGTTTGTTCAACCGTTGCATTTGAATTAAGCGTGTGCTTAGGGAGTTTGGGGCATGCGTAATCAATGGCGCTAATTTTTTGAGAAACTTGGAGAACTTGACCGCATTATTCTTGTAAACGTGCGATTGCATCTTGATTCATGAAACGGTTCTAGTGTTGTAATTATGCGGGTCGCAGCGTGTGACGTGTTACGCTCTTGATGCGAGATCATTGCGTAGAGCCGCCTCCATCTGCATTAAAACGGAGTTTATCTTGAGATATCTTGTCTATTGTTTACTTTGTTTTTTGCTAACGAGAGCTCAGTTGCGTGAAACTGTTCGTTTCGTGTTTCACATAGCTAGTTTAAAGCTTTATTCAGAAATGCTTATAATGTTGTTGAACTGAAAGAAACAAACCAAAAGATGAATGAATGATTAACTTTCACTAATAATTTCGGTATACCGATTTTCGAAATATACCTAGGTAGTTTATAATAGTGGATCAAGCAAAAACCAAATAAAGTACTCACGTACCCATTTTGTTTTATATCTATTCGATAATATCATTGTTATTTTAATTTGTCTTTAAAATTACAATTTTTTGCTACTTTGTACGGACAATTATTCAATTTAGTGTTTTTAAGATTAACTTTAACAGCTCTTTTTTTATTCAATAAACATAGAAGCTATGTTGATAGACAGAAATAGGAAAAATCATCGAAACTCGAAATCAGTTTCACTGAGAATGATTTTGATGTTTCAATATGTTTTTCGTGCAGTTTTTATCATTCAAATCATAAGATCAGATATAACTTCTGGGCGCGTCTGTCTGACGGGTCTTGCAGGCATAGTGTGGAATGGAGTTGGTAGGTACTCGAATATAATTTATCCTGCCTTATTTTACCTTGTACTCTGTAAATTAGTTGTTCTATTCTGTATTTGGAGTTATTCCGCGTGTGCATGTAGTAAAACCTTTCGTCGCGCGAATTGACGCTAGCTGTACCCAAGTAGGAATTGAGACCTTCTACTTCTACTGATACGCTGCACTGCTGAACCAGCAGGCAGGTTAGCTGCAGTATACGTGGGTATAAGATACATGATTAATTACTTGATATCCTGCGTGGTGGCCTGAGGTGGCCTGATGTTCCTTGTATGCGTAATGTGCCACGCATACGTATGGGATTGGCGCATACGTAGAAAATGCTGCACAGTAAAAATCCAAATATTAAATACAAGACGTTCTTTATTACTTGATGATCTTCTAGAGGCGCCAAGTTGGACCAAAGCGTAGTGAGTTATTATTTCAAGTTTCACAGGTATTATTTAGCTAGTTTTTTCCTTACATGATAGTCTACGTGATAGTCCTCGTACGCATATTGTGTTATAGTCAAGTGCAGTGTACTGAACTGCCGCATAGGAATGTGTTTAATTACCTGAAAACTGCATTACCTGATGATTGTCGTGGCGCAAAATGTGCATCAGGTCTAATGCGCTGGACCGGCGCGTATATCGCTCACGTTTTATTTTTAAAAATATTGAAAAAAAATTAAATATTGAGGCTACACCGGGTTATAGTGCCATAGGAAGTAAGTAAGGCATTTAATTGTATTAAGCCCTACCAAAACCTGAGATTCCGTCAAAAAGTCTTCGTATTTCTGCAAACCCTTCTGCGCGGATTTACAGAAGACAAATATTAAATGGCGACCGCGCCAGGAGCGTTGAACCTGTGATTATTCTTCTAATTTCTTCCTTACGTGATAGTCTACATGATGATCCTCTTGCGCGTAGTGTGCGACAGGCGCAGCGTGCTGGATTGGCGCGTACGCCAATGCGCCGTGCTCGTAGCCCTCGTAGCCGTGCCCGAGCTGCACGAGGCCGGCGGATGCCAGCGCCACTGCGGAAAGGATCACTGCGGCCTGGAGGGCAGATGAAAGATTAGACCTTACGTTTTGGCACTTACATAGGCCTGAGTGTCTACACAACACAAGGGTCCTGCGCGGGTCAGAGCGTGCGGCGTACACGCATATTGGTGTCCGGAGTGCCGGCCGAGCGGTGAGTAGGCAGCAGCGGGACTGTTTGCGTCAAGCGCATCGTGTGTGTTTTTGCCATTAATTTGCCACCACTTTGTATTTTATAGCGGCGATAAAAGAGTGTACTCAAACGCTGAGCGTGCACCGAGTCCACTCACGCCTGCTGAACGCCATCACCCTAACCATAGCCATAGCCTTAGTGACGATTTGATTAAACAGGGCTCAAATCCTTTGAATGCATTGTAGTACAATGATAACATCTCGTGACATTATTTTTAGACGGAATATAGGCTTGGCCAGTACCTATACTATCCTCTCAACTTCATAATAATTGGCTTAAGCCACAGGAAAGACAAACAATTTGCGGAGTCAACCAGGCCGCGGGCTTACTCACGATATTTTTATTCACAGGTAGCGGGTTCATTGTTACTACAAATGGAGATATGTACGTAACTTAGAAAAAATCATGTCATAGGTATTGTTATAGGAAATTGGGAATTTATTGCGAACATTTAAACAGAAACTACATGTCTTAACTACAATAAAGTAAGGTATGTTCCGGGATTCGAAAGTCATGGGTTCGAACATGAGGCAAGGGTTCTACCGATGTGCTACCACGGCATTCATGAGTAATTTACTGTTAGTTGGGACTATTCCTACTAGTGTTTTGTAGCTTATATCTGGATCAGTGCTCTTGCAGTAGACAAGGGTTGATCAGACTCGAGATATTATTTATGGATTACGGCGTATGTACTACTGCACTATGCATTGAAAGTACATACAAACATAAACTCACGCCTGTATCCCGGGGGACAAGCAGAAAACAGGGCACTGAAAATAGTTAAGCATTTATGAAGCAGCGGTAATTGCTACTTACCACAAAATTTATCGTATAACTTAAATTACAATTTTGTCAAAGGACTATAATAGCGAAGTGAAACAGCAGGTATTCTCCGAGGGTAGATTCACTATGAGCAACCCTTACGAAGACAATCGACCCAAATGAAAACACTCTAAGAAAATTTTCCACCCTCAAATCTAAAACGAATCCGTGGTGGTTCAGAAACCCTCGGGTCCTTTCCCTTCAATCCTTGGTCACTTGAAATAGGTACACAATACAACACTTACTTTAGCGATCATTTTGCTATTGTACTGACTTCGTCTGAACGTCCACACACAACTGGTGGTGAAGGAGCCCGCAGTCGACTTTTATATGACTAACAGCGAGATGCGGTGGCCAGCGGCGGCGCAAACACGCTACCTTTGATATAGCAATTACTTACGTAAAATTGTGCAGTACTTTTTGCCTGTGTGCGTGCTTTCAAGGTTTAGGAATTCGGGAATGGGTTTGAGCTAATGTTATTTGTTTTCGGTGAGTGCATTTTTGTTACAGATTTCTGTCAAGTCTATTCCGAGGTTCGGTTATAAATAATTTCAGGAGAATAATTCAATTTATGGGGCATGATAATTTTGAAACGCAATGCCTTAAAATATTTACTGGATCTCTTAAAATGCTAGTCCATGTAATATTTCATACAATTTTGAAATTAAAACCACTTGCAATTGTAGTCATGTTTATTTTAAAATGATATCGTTAATCTTATCTGGTCTAGTAAATCTGTAGAAGCTTCCTGAAAACGTGGGTATGATAAACAATAAAATGTCTTTGACCTGTAAAAGCTAATGACTATTACAGCAGTATTATGACTAACCTAGTGTTACGGTTTACGGCCCTTGCGAGCAAGTGACGGAAGTGTCTAGGCTCGAGATAAATCCAGGTATTTGTGTGGGTTTAAATTAGGCCACAGTTATCTCTTAGATGCGGCGAGTTCCGTGTTAAATGCAATATGTTTGTAGCTCAAAAGATAATATTTAAGTGTTACCTAAGCAACTCCTCCTTTTTTAAATGTCTATGAATTTCTGAAATAAATTTTTCTCCTCATTTATACTTATTAAACTTTTATTTACTTACATTTGAATACCTCTACATTTACTTTGATGACGAAAATTGTGTAAGAAAATAAATAAAACAAAAATACATATAAAAATACAAGCGGACTGAAAAGTTGGTTGGTTCTGTGAAGAATAAATAGCTTTTTGTGGATTTTTATTACCTTGTAAGTTCAGAAAAACTAGCGAAACTAAAAATTCATAGGCTGCATAACCACTAAACCACAATGACTAAAATACTTGCCATGTATCGTAGATTATTCATTCGTTTGTAAGTGAATTCCAGCCCTTCCAGCAACCACGATCGTGCGTTGTTATCTCTTCTGTTACCGCCTTTAGATGTTCGCAGATAAATACGTGAGCAAACTCATCAGGCACAAATCCACTGTTCCTATTACTCGTATTAACACACTACTAAGGACTAAATTGCTACTTAAAAGTCTGCAAACATTTACCAATGATACTTTGAAACCAAAATTGGAGCAACGTTGCAGATTTCAATGTTATTGTTATCTTTTAACGCAAGTTCTACGTACACCACACATATTTTGAGACAAATGTTGAAATGTTCTTAATGAGCACTATTGCACTGTGAAGTAGTTTCATTTTAAGCGTTTTTCTTTTGTTTTGAAGAGCAGTCACGAAATTGTGACATAAAATTAAAAACTTAAATAAAAAAGTAATAAACATCCTCACTGCTGAGCACTAGCTACTAAGCTGAGTCACAATGTTGAATTTGGGTACCATCTGCTTAGTAGTTAAGGCTCATCACAGCAGTGTATAATTTTGTTCTTCTACCAGAATTTCTTAATTTAGTATTAACAGCCAGGCTGCTGTCCAGGAATACGGTTTGGCATAATGTGACAGTGAGCTGGTCACATTATGCCAAAGAACTGATGGTCGATGGGGTGCTTAGGTTCTCGAGTGGAGACCACGAACTGGCAAACGCATGGCTAGATGAGGATGGTTGAGGATAGAAGGAAGTGGCGTGCCTTGCGGGAGGCTTATGTCCAGCAGTGGACGAATACGGGCTGATTGATTGATTGATTAAATAGCAGCGCCAACTAGTGATGACAAGTAAAATTTAAAATAGCGTAATATTAATTTTATAAAGTTTTGTTGGATTTTTGTTGACTTTTATAGCTTATGACACCCGTGCAAATATGAAAAATCAACCCAGATCTTATTTATGAACATCTGGTTAGCCGTTTTGCTCGCAAATGTGAGCTGACTCTTTGCTAGATAATAAAATTATGTACATTTAAGACATTTTTGTTAACCCATATCTGATTTTTGATTGATTTTTTCTAAAAACACTAAGTATAGGAAAATAGAAGAGCTCAGAATTTGTCCGTAGTTTCATTATATACCACAACCTCAAACCACACTTATCAAAACTATATTTTTTTACATTCGCTAAAAATGTTAGATGCATCCATACCCACATACATACATACATACATACATACATACATACATATATACATACATACATACATACATACATACATACATACATACATACATACATACATACATACATACATACATACATACATACATGCATGCATACATACATACATACATACGTATATACGAGACAAACACATTACCCTCCTTCTGGCTTCCACCGCAGTCGGGTTATAAGCGAGTAATATTTTTTATTGATTACGCTTCGAGAATGTAACAAAAGTATGTAGTTAATTGAACTGATATGTAATCCGATGAAATAAAGTAAGTGGTTAGAAATGGGTTAACGCGATAATGCTAATGGATGTTCTTTATTATTGTATTAATAAAGTGAAAAAGTGCATTACACGATCCGGCAAAGTGTTTTCGTACATCGAAAACTATATTTATTGAATTATCGTGCGTATTGGGCCAAACATTTAAGCGCTGTTATAGTATGTTACTCTCCTGCGCTGAAATTCTTAGTCAATTTGCTTTTATTATTTGAACCAATATTAAATTTGCAAAAAAGAATTTACACCCGTAGTTGCAATGGTTAGGATCCAATGTATAAAATAACAATAAGATTTGTGTTATAAAACTTATAGGTACAAAAATAAAATGTTTTGAATTATCATTTATTTTATAGTGCCTTTGTCTACAAGCAGCCTATAAACGTCTCACAGCAGGGCACAGGCCTTTTCTCAGAGAGTATGGGCACGCGTGCCCTCCGCGTATTGGTGATTTCAAGCGCTGAGGCATGTGGATACTTCGGACACTCAGGTTTCCTCACGATGTTTTCCTTCACAGTTAGCGCATGGTATTGCTACTATCTACCTTTCATATTGAGACCTGAGTCTATCATTGGAATACATTAAGTGATTATGTTAGTTGTAAAATATACTCAAGTCTCAGGGTCCGCAATTGAGAAAAACGCAGCTCGAGTATCATTTACAAACTGGAACCTAAAGTATTTCCAAACGATGTTAAGATACGCGCGTATTGCTCTCGACACTTCGGCTCTAGTATGTAATTACATGATGAGGTTAACTGGACCGTTGCTGAAGCAATCCGAGTAAAGCCAAAGACCCATTAAGGGCAGTGAATTCAGACCGAAATGGAACTTTATGGAAGCGAAGTCTTGTCGAGGAATGCCACGATACTGACATAAACAGACATAACATAAACTCACGCCTGTATCCCAGGAGAGTAGGCAGAAATCAGCCTGGGTAGTACGACGACGCTAGACGCGCGTGTTAAATGTCTACATTAAGTGTCAAATTCTGACATTATAGCGCCACAAAACGCGTGACTCGTACCATCGTACTTACTACCAATGTAGGAAATTCCAGTTGCCATGATGATGACAGATCTCTTTCGTTTAATCAACATTAATTAATCATTACACGCACGCACGCCGGTTTCGGGAACTTTTTATCTTCATCATCATCATCATCATCAGCCCTTTGACGCCCACTGCAGGACATAGGCCTTCCTCATGGTTTTCATAAGCATGAGGGGTTTTGCCATAATCGCCACTTTTATCTTGCCTTTTGCTAAATACATCCCCTATTTGGCTGACGTATGTCCACCTGGGACGTCCCTTACAGGCCCTTCCACCCACATTCGCTCGATATATTTGTTTCGTCAATCGTAATCATACGATACTAAAAGTGTAATAAAAACAAAAACCAGCCAAGTGCTAGTAAAACTCGCGCATCGAGGGTTCTGTTCGAGCACGTATTTCTATTACATGTTTTTAGAAAAATGCCGTTTCTTTCAGAACCTTTACTGCGGCTTTGTGCTAAGTCTCTCGATAAGTAAGTAATTAGATAAATATATATTCAGGGATAAAGTAATAAATAGAAATTAGACATGGTTGTCACATGCAATATTGTATCCATAGATATCCCTGCGAATGGCATGGCGCAAAACGTTTCTGTAAAGTAATGAGGGATTTTCTTTTTATTTTTTTAATTATTCTCTAGTCACTACATAGGTGGCACTGAACTTGGTACGTTACTGCAAGGAACGGATCGTCACATTATTTTTTAAGTGTGCAAAATATAGCCAGCTGATGAGCAGCTATCTGTTTGTGCCACTCGCCGTAGAAACCACTGGAGTTTGGGGTACCCAGGGGAAAGTTTTTGTTAAGGAGATAGGGCATCGTCTCAGGAACCGTGGCTTTGACTACCGCTCAGGGGAATTTTTGATGCAAAAGGATATCCCTCGCTGTGCAGCGCGGTAACGCTGCCAGTGTCATGGGTACCTTTGGGTCGGACATGTCTCGGGGCGGTTTATTTAATTGACTGTACTTGTGTGTGTGTGTGTGTTTTTTTTCCTTTATTCTTATTTTGTTTTTTATATTTTTGACATTGTTTTTACTTGTTATTAAGTCTAATTGATTGACTTTTTTTTAAATGTAAATTTTGACAATTGAAACACTGTTGACATTTTTTATATAATTGGCATGAATTCTATTGACGTTTTCTGTAAAGTCAAGTTGAGTAACATTGAATTTCCTTGCAACTTTGAATAAATACTTTTTTGATTATTTCTCTTGGATGTAATTTGTAGATCATAAAACGAAACTTACATATTATGTCATTCATCATCAACATAATCAGCCATTTTTACGCCCACTGCAAGACACAGGCCTCCCTCATGGTTTTCCCTAACCATAAAGGGTTTTGCCATAATCGCCACCCTTGGCAGGTGGGTTGGCGATCGCAGTGTGCGGTTGGAATCTCAGGAAGACGCTGCTGCCCGCCTCCTGGTAATTTATTTCCTTAGTCGCCTTCCACGACATCCACGGAAGGAAATGGAGTGACGCTATTCTTAATCCAGCACCACACGGCATTGTCATTATGTCATTGTCACATCATAAATAAATATCGTTCCGAATTAATTAATTCACGTTATCGCAATATCCATTGACGTCCATTTCGGAACGGCTATCATAGACACGAATAATACGTGTGAGCAATCTGTAGCGCGTTCCGATTTGCCCATGATCGCTCACGGTCGTAAATCGGAACGCACAGCTAGTAACGTAGTGAGTTCAGCGCCATCTGAGGAGTTCTTCGGAACTACCTTTTTTCTTAACAGTCGAAAAGAAAACCTCCCATTATTTAGTGCGTAACTTTCCCCTGGAAATGCAGATGGGTAGTGATGTCAGATAGCGTTGGCGCAAGCCTACCTTGGGCCCTTAGGCGTTATTATTAATGTTGTTTAAAGCCTAAGGGTTAAACAACATTAATAATAAAAACCTTTAAAACCGTTTTTTTGATTGAGTAAAAAAAAGGTTAAGAACACACTTCTTATGTTTTTGACCCAAAAAAAATTAAGAATAAAAGCTTATAGATTGGGGTGAACCTATAATCCTATAACACTCATCAACATCATCATCAGCCATTTGACGCCCACTGCAGGATATAGCACTCATAGTCTGCGTGTTTGTCAATGTTTGTGATACGCTTACAGGGTTACTTGTTTAAATGTTTAATTTATTTAGGGGATTTTGTTATTATTCCTTATGATTACGAATCCACTCATTCACTGATAGAAAAGTCTGGGATATGCTTCCGCTATATATAAAGTGTTTATAGTAAGTAAGCCACTAATGCGTCTCTTTCGTTCTGGTTTCCGATACACTCCAGTAACTACAGATTCTGAATGTCTTCTGCTGTACCATATTTGTCACAACTGGCAGCATAGATAAACAACGCAATACTATGATTGGGAGATTTTAGTTTTATCATAAGAAAACTTCGTCCCAAACTTATATACCTGATTATATAAACCATGGAGTATGAGGAGACTCACACTGTATTGTCTTATACCAAAGACCATTTTCTAACAATATTTTTTTAAAGTAATCTTTCCAGGATTCACAGCATTGAATTTTATATTATGGTAATATTTCAAAAGAATAATTCATAACAATAAATTCCATATAGCACAATCACTTGTCTGACCCCAACCTAGGATACAACGCTCGCTTGTCCTGGTCCCGAACTAGGATATCCTGTGTTATGGGAACCAGGCAAGGACATCATAAACATGGAAATACACCTGGACTGAGGACATGTGTACCTATGTACTGTCAGAATGCGGGATTACTTCTATTACTCGTGAATTTAGAATTGATTTTAGTTTTAGCTAATTGGACAGCTTCCTCTTCACTTCACTTCAAAGAATTAGCACTAAATATTCATTGAAACGTCGTTTGAGCGTTGGTAGCCGAGTGGGTAGAACATCGGACTCGGAAGCGAGAGACCCAGGTTCGATCCCAAGTGTGGGCATGTACCTATGACTTCTGAGTTATGTACATTGTGAAGTTTTAGTAGCAATACCACACGCTAACGGTGAAGGAAAACATCGTGAGGAAACCTGAGTGTCTGAGCTATTCACATACCTCAGCGCTTGAAATCGCCAATCCGCGGTGGGCACGCGTGGTGATTAAGCCCATACTCTCTCCTTGAGAGAAGGCCTGTGCCATACAGTGGGACGTATATACGTATAGGCTGATTATGTTATATTCGTTGAAACTTCAACTTGATCGCATTTTGGCGAATCTCGTCTAATATTTTCAATACAGCGTAAGATGTAGAGTTTCCTCTGTAACCAGAGGTACACTAATCTACGTGCTGATGACTACTCTTACTGTCTGTTGAAATCACTTTTTGAGACGGAGTCCCTTTGCGTTCTATGCTTTTTACAATTGCAAGAAGTTTGTTTTTACCGACTGTGACGGAGTTCAAAATTAAGGTAATGTGTTTGGCTCGTATAGCACGTTATAAGTACATTCAATCTTGTTCGTGTCCCAAAACGCGTTGCGTGCGCGTGTCAGCTGACACTAATTACGTACTGCTGAGTTACTAAGGATACCAATACTTTGTAACTTTGAGTATTTGTTGCAATGTCACCTGTAATGAGTGCTTTTGTGTGATAAATTAGTGAAACTAAGATCCAGATATTTGAACTGTACAGGGTGATTGACAGACGGATCATGACTTGGTAATCGTGGTAACTAGAAAATTATCCAAAATTGTCTTATGCGGTTCAAATCCGAAGTATTTTTATGTCATAATCATCAGCCTACGCTTGTCCACTGCTGCACATAGGCCTCTTCTATTGCACGCCAATGAGCGGTCCTTGGCTACTCTCTTGCCAGCCGCCCTGCGGAGATCATCGCTCCACCGAGTCTTAGGACGTCCTACACTACGTTTACCGATCCGCGGTCTCCACTCAAGAACTCGTCTACCCGATCGGTTATCAATTCTTTGGATGATATGGCCGGCCCACTGCCACTTCAGCATGCTGATTCGGTGGGCTATGTCGGTGACTTTGGTTCTCTGTCGAATCACCTATTTTTATGTATGGACTTGAAACACTGAGACCACGATGTTTTGTTTGATGTTTTATGAATATTTCAAGGACTCATCAACAGCAGAGCGATATCAGATGGTGATCGATGAATCTAGTTCAAGGACATTGCTCAAGCAGTTAAGTTATGTTTTTAGATAATTTATGTCATGTTGCTGCTAATAGAGACCAACAAAGTTGTACCAAATACTAATTTAATCTTAAGCGTTTTCTAAACATCAAATATTTAGCTTCATCTACTGCAATCTTCATAAGCAAGATATGAAAAATAATATTTTTTATAAATTGGCTTCATTAATTCAATGTAGCGTTTCTGATGTATTGGAAAAGATAAGTTTATTGATATTATTCTGTCATTCGCCTTGAACTGATGAGCTCATGAATAACTTTATGGACCTATTGGATGAATTGTTTAGTTTGATTTTATGCGAGGATTGAATTGTGATGTATGGTAATTTTTAAACTTCAAAATAGTTTTAGGTGAAGTTAGTTGGTTTTAATAAAATATTTTAAAGTTAATTATAGACGTGGAAGCCCTTAATGTCAGCTCCAAACTCCGCAGAGAAGTAAAGAGATTAAAAGAGATACAAATAATATTTGTTATGCTATTGGATCAAACTAGGCTAGGTTCTGATTTTAGGCGTACTCTGTAACCCAGTGATAGTTAAAAACTTAGATGTCTAACTAGCGCTACATAATTAGACAACGTTTAATTGTGGGAAGGCGGGCGGTGCTTGTCAATTATGTTACCAATTGGAGCGAGTTCAGTATTACCCGGTAAAATATCTATGCATCTGCCACCGTCAGGCTGCCATCTTGCTAGGTAACTAGATATTTCGACGGGTTATAAATACATAATGAATTCAATGGTTTGACGTTTTTGTATAAAACCAATCACAAGTTCCGCTGTCATTTACTATCGTTCAATCAACGTTCACGTCGTCACGCATGGCGCACAGAATGAACCAATCACAAATTGATGTATTCTACAGCACATCTTGCGCTCATTTCATTAGTACAGACTAATCGAGAGGATAGAAGCCGTTTATAGAGTGAATTTTGTAGGAAGAAATACTTCTATGGTTTTTTATTCGTAGCTGTAACCTATTATGTAGGAAAAAAATAAAAGAATAAAGTATTATTTTAATACACTTATTTTAACAATGGTACTCTACCCCACCCTCGTGACTAAAATGTTGCAATAAAGTAACTTCCTTCGCTCCTAAACCAAGTTGCCTATTAATATTGTTATCTGAACAACGTAAGATTCCCGTTTTACCAACTACCAAACCTAATTAGTCAAAGATTAGGTAACGTTCACACGTCGGTCACGGATGAATCGGTGACCGTTCGTGTTACGCCTATCGAATCACTATTTTTTGCACTTCAAATATCGCTCCCAGGCTTCCTTATCGGAACTGAAGCGAGAAATTATGAATTCGTTTCGGAATCAACATCGAATAGGTAAGTATGGATTAAACATTTTTCGCTGTTGAGGAAGAGATTACCTTGACTACGCTATGTTGTCATGTTGACCAAATTAAGGTTATTAAACTATTTTTCATCAATAATTTTCGCGTCTGTTTAAACTTCCGTTGCCGTCAGGGATTCTTAGTAACTATTTTATTCGTAGGTTGCCGCATAGAAAAGACATCAACGCGCGCTCTGACCTTCGTTCTGCGCAACGGATTTATACGAGAAAAATATATTTATACATTCATTCATTGACCGACCTGGTTACGGTGGCGGGAAGTCGCTGGATGTGGGCGGCACAAGACCGGAAAGCTTAGAAAACCATGAGGGAGGCCTGTGCCCTGCAGCGGACGTCAAATGGCTGATGATGATGATGATTCATTGAGCGATAGGATTGACGCAAAAAAAAAATGAAACATATTTTCATAAATAATAACTGGCATTTATTCATTAATCAAAAAGAGATAAACAAGCAGTCTCCATAAATAGAACATGGCAATTACAAAAGACTTAATGATGGGTCTGAATAGCCTGAACGTAATGTTGTTGGGGAGCAGCCTGGATGTAATGTTGTTGGATAGGTTGGATCAGATGCGAATGCTGAACTGGGGCTGAGTGGATCAGCTGGGTCTGTTGAACTGGGGCCGAGTGGATCAGGTGGGTCTGTTGAACTGGGGCCGAGTGGATCAGTTGAGCTTCATGTACTGGTGCAGCGTGAACGGGAGTGGCTTGAATGTGAGTGGACGGGGCTGAATTGTGCACGATGGCATTGAATCTGGAAAAAAGCAAGAAATTAGTGATTGTAACGCGTTTTCGTTAAGTTTGGTAATCAGAGATGGAATCGGTGAATTAAAAAAATAAGATAAGACAAGAAGATAAGAATATTCTTTATTGTACCAGGATAAACAAAAACATGAAATATTTACAAAATGCAGTAAAATTGGCGGCCTTATTGCCTATGGCAATTTCTTTCAGGCAACTGACAATGGAGAGTTGCTGAAGGAAAAGTGAGACGGGTAGTAGATGCAAATATGAATATATTAATAATTTATGAAAACTAACCCTAGTTTTGTGTTTTTATTGGCTAGATGAAGCCAGTAAAGTTGTTTGATTACAGGTTTAATAATCATCAAGCAAACACGCACTAATATACATTTTATGCAAAAAATATGCAATTTCATCTCTTCGCACCCGGACATTACACGAATCGTTAACTAAGTTTTAATTGAATAATGTAATAATATATAATAGCAACTAAACAACTGTGATTTTATCGGTGTCCTGACCGGAGCGCGTGCTGGTTATTCTGATTGTATAATAAGGGCTGCTTGTTACCAGATGCTCTTGAGTAAGTAGACATTCGGGCAATAGTTAACATTAATAAATTAGGTCACTTATTTTTGATATAACTTCTATTAATTAATTAAATAATCATTTTAAACAATTAATTTGTATTAGTTAGTTTGTACAAATTTCTTTTTTTCTTGAGAATTTAAATGTTGTTGACAGAAATTTGTGTTTTGTGTTTGTATTACAATATATGTACAGTATTGTACAGTCGCCTGTGTTTTTACGAATAGACGTCAATAGTTACGAAAACTTATTACCAGTAACCCATACATAAGTGATACGTACATATTTTCAAGCAGCTGTTGCCCGCGAACTTTTTCGGACTATAATCTATCTCTGACCCAAATTTCATCCAGATCTGTTGAAACATTCTGGCATGATTGAGTGACAAACATCCATACATCCATCCAAACTTTTGGATTTGTAATAGTAGTAAGAATAATAATCAGTGAATGAAATACACACAGCGGACGCGTCTCGATTAGAAATTTAGATCGATTAGTAAAATTATACAGTGTGGCCTTAACGTAGCATCTTCGAACGTTTTTTATTATGCCAACAGTTGTAGGTTAGGTCATAAATGCGTGTTTAGATACCCATTTATTGTAATGATAGAAAAAATTATGTAAATAACTAAATCGATAAATATTTTAGATTGGTTTTGTAAACATTGTGTATCATTTATCTGTAGCATGAATGCCTGAGTTATTGTCCGCGGTGGGCATGCGTTGTGATATGCTCTCTCTCTTTTTCTCAGAGGGTGCATGGTAGACTATATTGTATCATTTCATCATCATCAGCCATTTGACGCACACTGCAGGACATAGGCCTTCTTCGTGGTTTTCATAACCATTAGGGGTTTTGCCGTAATCGCCACGCTTGGCAGGCGGGTTGGCAATCGCAGCATGTGGTTGGATTCTCAGAAAGATACTGCTGCCCGTCTGCTGGTAATTGATTTCATTAGTCGCCTTCTACGACATCCACGGAAGGAAATGGAGTGACGCTATTCTTCACGCTGCTCCACGCGGAAAGTGATACAATTTGGGTCATAATAAAATTATGATAGGGTCATAACAAAATTAATTATACGGGCTGTTTGTGAATGTATGCTCACAAAAAAATGTGGCGTCCTATTAACTTTCGTGTTCATTAATTTTGTAAAAAAAAAATGTTGAACTAATAATTTTCTTACCCGTTGTGATGGTCGGCGGTGTACTCGACCTTGCGAATGGAGCCATCGGGCTGCAGCAGAGAGTACTCTCCCTTCACGACATCGCCGTCGCGTGTCTCGTGCTGAGACTTATGGTCACCAGTGTGGGGGTCCTCCACAGAGTATGAAAACTCGTACTTTGCTGGGGCCTGGAATTTATAAAAGTGTTTCCTCTAAAATGTGTAATTCCTGAAACATCCCCTAATCATCATGGGGCTTGTATTCTATGTTCAAAAACTGTTGTTCGTTCAGATTGATATTTTACGAAATATACAGGTATACATAAGTTTAATAAATTCACGCTTTATGCGCTTTACGAGCATCGGACCCTGGGGTAAAAGTAATGTCCATAATATTTAAAACATAGAAATATCAATATCAGCTTTACAAAGCAGAAAAACCTTACAACTACTTAAGAGAGTCGTGAAACTAAAATGATTTAGCTAACTTTATATATTTTGTACAAACCGATGGACGTGACAGGTATCTAATCAATGCTAAGTAATGTTAAACAATTTTTAATTTCAAAAAACGTTGTTGTCATAAATAAAAGTAAATTTTCAATGTCTTCTGTTTCTCTAATTCCATCGTGTTTAATTATGGTTTCGCTAAATTAAAAATCCAACTAAATTTAACAATTGGAATTAGCCATGACCTATCACAACCACAAACTGCAGTTTCGCGTGTGTGTAGGCCATACGCTTACGTTAAACTGTGAAAACGATTAATACTCTATACCTACCATTATAATTCACCACGGTCAATCTATTATATAAGATAAACAAGGTAATGATGTTTGTGATAAATAGATGGCAATCCCGACCGTGGCGTTATAGATCGCCGATATATGGTTACAAAATATTCTCCATGTCTATAATAATGACAATTGTTTGCACAATAAACATTTAATTGGTTTGTTGTAGCAAAACTGATCTCATTTTAAATCATTATTACACAAAACCTTTCACCTGCACTTCATATGGTTATTGCATAAATGCTACCCACAAAATGTTTAAAAGTATTCAAAGCTTTAGGCCCACGTGACATAAACAGCATTTAACTAAAATTCTTCATACAAAAGTCTACTTAAATGGCAACTTAAGTAACATTTAAGAAGTGGTGCAAGTCGGCCTAAGAATGTTATTACTTTTAACATTGCCAAATATAAATGAAAAAAACTAAGAGCAAACTACCTATCCTTTTGTAAAACAAAATAAAAAACGACTGATATCGGTAATAAAAAGCGACTTCGATAAGTCTTTCAACCGTTAATATTTTACATAAGTTTTATGGAAGAAATTTAAGTCGGTTGGTGCATACCTGAATTATTTACAGAGAATGACTCCAATCTAAGAGAATAATATCGTTGTTGAGAATAATATTGTGAAAGCACACGCCATCTAAATAAAAAAAAATTGCTCACTACAACGCAAGGGCAGTTTCTTCGTCTATCTCATTTAGGTAGGAGATCCTTAAATCCTTTCCTTAAGCCAGAGCTGGTTAAATAAAATAAGGTACAACTTACATGTTCCTCAACGTGTTCGGCGTGGCCGATGGCAATAGGAGCCACATGCTGGACCACTGGAGTGGCGTGTTGCAGAATAGGGGCCGAGTGAGTGAGCAGCTGAGTTGAATGCTGCTGAGTCGAGTGCTGGATCAATGGAGCGGAGTGTTGAAGCAGTTGAGTGTGTTGCAGGATGGGGGCTGAGTGTTGCAGGATCTGTTGCCCGTGTCCCAGAGCGATCTGGTGGCTGGGCTGGTCGTGGCGGATGATGCTCTGCGAGGAGACGGCCTGGTGCTCAGGGATGACGCCTGCCTGGCACACAGCCAGGATAAGGCTGATGGAAGCGATCTGAAAAAATTGTTCTTTATAGGTTTCGTTTAGTGTTACTTAATAGCCTTTAGAGTGAAAAAGTTTTCTTTACTTATTGTGTTTAATTTTTAAACGTTTAGTGCCTTTACTTTGTAAGACGTCAGTGTATTTCAAAGGTAATGTTTAAAAAAATATTTTTTAACTCACTTTGGAGAACATGGTTGGTTGTTGTACTGAGGCTTTCAGTGTTCGATTGATAAGGGCTTTTGGCGGTGGGTACTTTTTATACTGCTAAAGGAAGCCGGCAGGACACCCGATACCAAACCGGCTACCAGACACCGGCGGCGCGCGCGATCACCTTTACACCAGTTACGTCACATTGCATTGACAATTTTTGCATTCTGTTCAGGGTCAAAGTAAGGGCTGGTTCATGTGAAAGTGATCCAAAAGTTTTCTTAATTTATAAGAAACGTCTTAAAATTTGCAAGAGTTTGTATAAATGAATATAAATAAATAATGAACTTCCACATAACGCAATCACTTGTCCTGCGCCCAAACTAGGATACCCTGTATCATGCTAGCTAACTAAAGATAAACTATGGTAAAAACACCAATGTGTGTACACTTTGACCCGAAAATAACCTACAGCTTCGAAATAAACCTTCAAGCGAAGGGTTCAATTAACAAGGTTTTACTCAAATCACGACAATAGAATGGAACATAGGTAAATTTCTATAGTATACTATCTGCGCCCTATTTAATAGAAGTACATGGTTAACAATGACAATTCGATGTACATCGCAAAGTCGAATACACTTTAGTTTAATAAATAGGAAACCTCGGATACGCAATGATTCTTCTTGACTTTGTAAGTCAAGAAAGTCAAAGAAGAATCATTGCGTATCCGAAGCTGCTTTCTTGACATCTGTAACTACATAAAACTAAAACCAAACCAAATCAAGTCATATTTACACTATGCTCTTATACATATGTTCATATTTTTATATTTATGTACATGAATTTATTTAAGTTAAATTAGTCGACATCAATAAATAATGTACAATTTAAATTTTTATCACTATTTTCAAAATTTATGTAATTACCATAACTAACAATTTCGCTAATAATATCGAATTCTATTTATCTTTACACAATTTATACAATTAATTTGACTGACATTCCGCTAACATTAAATCAGCAGTCAGCAGTCTACTTCGTTAACCCGAAGTTTGACACGCGCGATCCTATTACTAATACTACTCATCATATGTCACTATCTCATATTCTATTTATTTAATCCTATTCACGATTTTGAAATGGTTCGTACTATCTCTCCGAGCCTTGCACGCCGCGTTACGGGTACTGACGGAAGACCAGCGCTGGGGTATCATATATCCAGCTTATGCTGAGTCAGAGCCCTTTTGCATTTGCCACACCCACAGCACTCAAACTAGGTAAGGCATTGCTATGTGTCTCATTTGTTGATGTTTTTTTTTTGTGAATAAATAAAATAAAAATAAAATATTGTTTCATAGTGCTTCGCATGTGCTCTTACTGCTGTATTATTGTTTTTATTGCGTGTGTGTGTGTAAATGTACATAAATAATTCATCTATCTATCTATGTACATCGAATTATCATAATAATAATTATTATGATAATTCGATGTACATAGTATTATCAATTAGTTGTACTTTTATGAAACGTGGCCCAGGTGTTAGATGGTGTTAGATAGTGTTACTAGGTCCACGAGTACATAATAATAATAACACTATCTTGTGGATTCAGTATCTCAAGGCGAAACAAGGTACAACATTTCGTCCGAAATTGTAACATCGCCATTGTGGACACGTCCCAGTTGGATCGGCTCGTGAAAACGTAGCGCTGCAGGCTGCAGACACACAGCGCGCTGTTATTATTACGCAAGTGCTGTGCACTGGATAGGCTGAGGTTACACTAGATGAGGGAAGTCGTGGGCTTATTTTGCATTTGTTGCGCTGGACGGCATACCTTGTCACCCAAGCTGGTAAACCGAGCGACGAAGTCAGCAATAATTCAGCTGCAGTGGTCAGGAATTAACAAAGCAACATAATATTTCAAATCTGTATTTTAAGATGGTAGGTTTTAAAAAGATAATTGTAATGAGCGACATTAAAGTATATGCACTGCAAATAGTTTCTTTACGCAGTGTGTTGGGCGCGTACTTTCCACAAAAACCACACGCCTCACCGCAATGTAGGTTACAGTGTGCTCGCCTTTTGCGAAGGTCACTGCTTCGATGGAAGACCAATCGACCGATCTTAATGAAGCCTCATAACGCGGCCCCTTATTTCATTGTAATTACGTTTTGCGCAAACGCCTTCAGATATCGTCCTATATTATTTTATTGCTGTTGTCAGCAGTGTATCGAAACCTACAATCCGTCAACTTACCACAAAGTTTGAACCGTGTTCACGACTATTTAGAAGTAAAAGAAGATAACATATGACGAGAAAAGACCAGACAATGGTTTAGTAATCAGGTTTTTAATATTATATTTTGGATTTGTAAAGAAAATTAAAAATTTATGTAAATAATCCCGCATATATATAACGAGGACACATAGGTCTCGATTGCAGAATAATGAAGTATATATATGCCCTTCCATATGTGAATTTGCAGTAGCAATACCACTTTCTAAACGTGAAGGAAAACATCGTGAGGAAACCTGAGTGCCTGAGGTGTTTACATACGCACTTGAAATAGCCAATCCGCGGTAGGCATACGTGGTAATTATGCCGCCACTGTCACTCTCTGAGAGAAGGCCTATGCCCTGCAGTGGGACGTATATAGGCTACATAAAAAAATACTCTTCCAGGCCCGGACTGGGACTTGAAACCGGCCCGGGCATCTCAGAGAGGTTCGGGCTTCCACTCTCCAAGAGAAAGGAAAACTACGAATATAAATTTTGAATTATTAATATTATACAGGCTATTCGCATTGTTTGCCAAATTTAAATGACTGAAAGGAAACCCCTTCTTTTTACTATGATTTGCTATCTCTTCAGCTGCAAAAAGTCCTAGATTTTTATATTAAATTTCTGACTCACCTACTATATCAATTATGTCCTTGCTATCTAAATTAATCGAAATTAATTTTTACCGTCACTATCATAAAATAATTTATCAGTTTATCCGGAATCTGGGACTGCAGTGGACGATAAGTGATTCCACTACAAATCACAAAAGTATCGTATCGTGATTATTGTTTAGTAAATAGCAAAATAAAGTCGTCGTTTAATCTGTCACATTGGCTCATCTAGCATTGGCCAATTGGCTCATATGGCCAGTCCGCGTCTGTACCCTTCATTAACAAACTGCGGACGCCAGTGTAGCAACTGCTCTAATTGAGTTGCCAAATTTCCTCAGTTTGCCGCACAATTCGCCCGCAGATGAGAGACCTTGGCGCAGCCGCCATGAAGAATTGGACTCATCACGCACGCAACGTGTAACTCCAACATTATTGTAACAAAGTTTAAATGTATTTGTTTAGTTAACATGAATCGAAAGCTTACATAAAAGCTGTAGAACTATAAGAGCTGATATTTATAAATCATTCCGAGGCTGATTGAAAATGCATTTATTCGCAGATGTTTAAAGTGTGTCAGAGGATGATATACCGCATAAAATTCCGAAAGGTTCTTTCGATTTGCAAAGGTTTTGAGGTTCTACTTGTAGGGATTATTATTAAAATATTCATTGATCTTTAAGATGTGCATAATGCGTCTTAAATTTTGACAGTTTCAGTTTTGCAATTCCACTCCCATCGCTGCCATCTGGGCCCCGTGTCAAATGAGTAATTTTCTCGTTTATTACTCGATTTGCAAGACGTATCTTGTTTTCTATAATGTAAGTACTTCTTGTGACTGATCATCATCACTTAACATTTCAACTACGTCCTATGACACTAATGTAAAAAACTGGGATTCTTTCCGCAATTAGTGTTATTCAAATTTCTCTTCCGAAAGTCTTAAATGAAACAAAAAAAAAATGGTGCAATATATTTTCTATTTTAGAGTTAATACAGAAACGATTTTCATCGAGCGATCGATATTGCTAATCGTGCAGTTACGTATCTAAATAGGGATCGACGTGGCTCTTTCATAATAATTATTGGGAAAATCATTGCATCAATAAAATGAAACAATTTCTTCGCCAACAGAAACAAGCTTCGGCTAATTAGCTTAGAGCTATATATGTATCGAAATGATCTCATTGCTACCGGGTGGAATATTAAGCACCTTACTGTACTCTATTACTTAACAGCCCAGCCACGCGGAAAGAACGTATTCCTTATCCCGAATCCCTCAATCTATTTTCATCTTGTCTGCAAATGCAAATTAAAACTATGTTGTACAATAAGTCTAGGGACGTTTTTTGCCGAACGTTCTAGAATAAGGGTCTTAGCTGCAACTTTCACTCCATATTTCGGGCCGAACACGGTGCGTACATTGTATGCTAATGTTCTAATAGGCAACGTTTGCAATCTGGGATCGTTGAGGTCCTTAGCCTTTTCCCACGGTCCGATAGACTTGTGCAAATGCAATTGGCTCGTGTGAGGAGTGTATGCATGCATCTACATGGCCAACGTTTGTTCGTCGTGTGACCAATGTGTGTGTGAGATTGAGAACAGCATTCATATTTTTATCTTGATCCTTGTAGTTAACGTCCATAATAAGATTTGTTAAATTACAGTGTTGTGCTGAAGAAAAAACTGGCGAGTATTCTTTGAAAAACTTTTATTGTCATGCTAAACAATTCAGGATACACACATGTATGCATACATGATTATAGATAGATAGATAGAGATAGAAAACACTTTATTATACATAAAAAAGGAAATGATTATAATTACAAAACAAAATATTTTGCATATAGAAATTGAAATAATGCGTCGAGATCGTAAACAGACATTAAGTTTATTTAAGTACGTATACATTTGGTACGCACATAAATTTATTTCACAGGTCGTATGACGTAAAGTGTTTGCATTGATGATTACAATTAATAACAAGTTTCGCTTATAAAATCGAAATCTGGTCGGACTCCATCGACAAAATTTTGATTAAGTGTATCTAGAATAACAATCATTATGTGTAGTGCTAACAAAAGTATCGGTTCTAAAATTACAATTCCCTAAAAAATAAAAGGTACATGTGGTCGTAAGAATATATTTATGACTAAAGTGCTTGTAAGCTCACGTGTAAGAAAGTGGAAGAAAAGAGAAAAGGAACATAACACAACCAAATAAGGTTGAAAAATGAGTGTTACAAGCATTGAATACAGCTACTGATTATCTCTAATATCACAGATTGTGTCACGTTCTCCTTAATGATGATGTGTGGGCTCGCTGTCATGCACGACAGCGTTGAAACTGTAAACAGTAAACATAGGCAGTTAATTAACTTACAACAACGAGTCAGAGAAATTAAGTCAACAAAAGAATTGCTAAAGAAACTGTAACAAATGAATCTGATAGCCCGGTATGTAACTGGCCGTAAAAACATAAATAAGAGCGTTATTTCGTAAGAGCTTATTGTCTCTTTAGCCGTTCTGCGAGTCAACTAAGCAAAATATTGCAACAAAAGCTATTAAAACGCATTGAAGATTGAATTTACCGCTCTGTATTTTTATCTGAAATAATACACTAAATCTGACCACGTCTTTTCTATCAAAACCTGACATTTTGGTGTAGATTAACCATTTTTTGTTCACTCTGCAAAGAATGTAGAAAATTCTTCACTTAAATACATACGTACCCATTATGGTGGTCCGCAGTATAGCTGACCTTGTGGTAGGAACCATCAGGCTGCAGCAGAGAGTATTCTCCCTTTACCACGTCGCCATCACGAACCTCGTGCTGTCTCTTGTGATCACCGGTGTGAGGGTCGTCCACAGAGTAGGAGTACTGATATTTGGGGTGAGCCTGTAAAGTTAAAGTGTCCTAATATAAACGTTAGAATTTTAATGTCTATTTTATTAACGACAAAAAGGTAAAGCAGATAGTTTTGTTTTAATGTTAATTTTTAAGAATAGGTGAATAATAACTGTTTGTGTTCTTTGTTGCTGACAATAATTGGAAGAAAGATGGTTTTTAATTTACCGAATTTCATCCAGTTTTCATTGACATAATCCATAAAACTGCGAATAATAAGTATAGGGTCTCCATTCCGTAGTGGGTAGAAAAAGCATGATAATAAAATAGACCTCTTCGCAACTAACTAAAGTTTCAAGGCGATATCTGTAATAATTACAACAAAAAAATTGTAATTGTTACCTATCATTAAAGTCTTACAATTAAGAACAGTTTAGTTCTCGTGAAGAATTGGTGTTAGTGGTAACAACGGGTTTCTGTTATGTAATTTATGTTATCTCCAGAATCCCGATAAAATTTTTAATTTAATAAATTTACCACGGCGGGTTATCAAGTAATAAAGCTACGTTGCCGTCATTTGGCAAACAATCTAAAAATATATCCCGAACATAACTCTGAGTAGTAGAAGAGTGCCTAGACTTTTCGCTTATCTAGTCTAGCATAGATGTCGTTTACCCAAGGATAAAGGGCCAGAAGTAGAAAATAAACGCAAGAAGGCGTCTTAATGTTTGTGCGGTCAAAAATTTCCTCACATGTTCATCGTAATGGTGGTCGTCATGATGAACGGGAGCAGCGTGTGCTATGTGGTCGAATCCATGGGCCGGCACGTGCAGGGAATGGCTGTCGTGGATGTTTGTGTAGTGATGTGGTGCCTCGTGATGAATCACATCGTGTCGAATAACTTTCTGCGATGAAATGGCGGGCTTATGATGATGGTAGTCGGCACGGCACACGGCCAGAAGCGTGCACGCTGCCACGATCTAGAAAAAAGAAAATCGACAGGGGTTAGGGTTATATTGGCTGAAACAAATAGGGATGAAAAGAACACCGGCCCAGTGCGAGTCAGACTCGCGCACCGAATATATAATAAGTCCCAAAATCACGCCAAGTTTGATGCCTATTTGTATTTTTTCACCGTTTTTACGATGAGTATAAACAAAAAAAAGGCGAAAAACACGTTTGTTGTATGAAGACTCTCCTAATTTGTTATTAGTTTTTAAATTTTATTATTTGTTAAATAATTAGCGGTACTAACACATATTCTGTGAAAGTTTCAACCAGCTACCTATTATGGTTCCAAAGATAAATTTTATAAGATAGGTAGATAAGATATTTCCCTTTAAAGGTCGGACGGACGCATAGACAGACAGACAGAAAGACGGACAGTGAAGTCTTAGTAATAGGGTCCCGTTTGGCACCTTTCGGGTACAGAACCCTAAAAATGTCGTCGTGTGATAAAAATTAAAATAATTTGAACGTAGAATACCAACAACAAAGAAATTGAAGAGTTTTTCTGTTAGTCCACGCAAATTAATATTCTAAATTAGATGCTTTTATAAACAAAAATATGATATGTATATTGATAACTTTAACGAAATCTCTAAGTATGTTACGTTTATAAGGATTATTTTTAACGTAAAACTGTGACAACAAATAACAAAGATACGAATAAATAAATACTAAATTTGGAATAAGAGATTCGCTCGGCTTACTTTAGAGAACATTTTGCTAGACACGTGTTTTTTGCTGACTGGTTTTGCTCTGTGGTGAACTCTTTTTATATAATAACAAAAATATAAGAGAGACTTTTAAGTGGGGGTGGGGCGACGTTAGTTCGATATCCGATCAGATCACACGTAATTGCATTGCCAATCTCAGGCTATCGCAACGGCAGATATGGCCAGTGTGTTGCAGAGACCTAACTGCAAGACGACTTGTCTTTACAATGGCTTAGATTGACAAATACTAAGGTAAGATAAGATGACAATATTCTTTATTGTACACACCGGAAAACTATTACAGATACACTAGTTAAAAAGAAAAGGTACAGTTGGCAGCCTTACTACTTAACGTCTCGTCCATCGCCGGTCATATATTGTATTCTATTATTCTTCCTATAGTTTTTAAAATTACAGCACCAGATTCAAAGAATCTAACGAACATTTAGGTATATTATGGGTGCATATGATGCTCTGTGAAAGAAGTAAAGAAAATACGCCAATTAAATTGCTTGTGTAGCAAACCATGCCTGCACATTTCATGGCGAAAATCGGTTGGTCGTCTCTAAAGTCTGTTTTTTTAATTCGACGCAAAAAATACTGTCACTTTGACATGTGCCGGAGTCGCAAACCATCACAACCCATTAAAGTTTGTTTACGTATTTTATTTGGACATCAATACAAGTTTATTTTTTAACGGTCGTGTCAGGCGATGGCTAATATTTTATTATTATTATAATATATCGCGCGATGTCTTGTTCTATACTAAATCCGACCGCAGTCGTGTGTGGACGTGGGTTGCACGTGAGATATTTTATGGAAAAAATATTGCTTATGTTAACGCCGTTGTTTGTGACGGCCATAAAATATAAGGTTCCAATGAAATCTATGCCAATAAAAAATTCTGTTATCAAAACAATAGCAAAAATATCTTTTATTTAAACAATACAAATATTTTTTACATGTTGCATCTATTATTCTAAATTAGTCAACGGAATGTTTGAATATAAATTAAGTCTTCAAATTAATGTATCAAACCACAAACCCACTTATTATTATTATTATTAATACGTTTATTGCACATAAGTAAAAAATACAATGGCAATGTGGCGGACTTAATGCTATAAGCTTTTCTACCAATCAACCACAGGTGGTGCAAGAAGTTAACTGGTAGGCATAGGAAGTAAACGGATAAAACGAATTACTTTAACTAAAATTATCGACATCCAAGTGTGATGCCAATACGCAAAAAACTAATAATACAATTTTATTTCCAAATAAAAATTGTGTATTATTTGTTTCGTATCGATATCCGGAATCCATCTTTGAGTGAAGCCTCTGCTTTTCTGTCGTTTGAGTGTCTAGCCAACTTCCTCTCCCCGACGGTAGCGCCACCTACCTTGTTGGGCAAACTGTCATGGCGCCAAACTGACAACTTTTCGAACGATTTTTGGTCATTATAGCGTTGTTTTTCGCGTCGTGAACATCGTTCTAGCTAACGAAAAACTGTTAAAATTTTACAGTGTTAAAATAAAATTTAAATTCCTCTCTCCAAATAAAATGGAGAACGAGAACAGTAATTGTGAAAGTGTGATTTCGGTTGAGAAAAATACTCAAAAAAGTGACGATCGTGGTTCAAAAAAACGAAAGCGTTCTCCTTCTCCAAGTTCGAGCAGCGATGGATCTACGACATCGAGCAAGGCCTCCAGCTCCAGCCAGGAAAGGGTTCGTAAAACAAAACGGACCAAACATGTGAGTGATCTTCAATTTGAATTTTTGTCGCAACAAGTGGCCTTTTTGACGAACATGATAACGCAGAATACGGCTAGAGATAGTGTTAGCGCCGACGGTGTGGCAGTTTCATCAACCAATACCGCTGTAACTCTAAATGATCTTGATTTACGCCGTCCTACAGCTAGTACGGAAAAACCTCAGCTTGTACTATCGGATCTTTCTACAACAGTTAAAGACCCGGTTTTCGTTAAATCGAATGACCAGCGCCTCGCAAAATTAGCGCAGTTACAACATTTCAAATGTGACGATTGGCATGCAGTACGTTTTTCCGAAACATAGAAAAAATATTTGTCTACCCCCGGTTTTGTCGAACTAAATGTAAACGATGAACTGAAGCGATTCGAAGCGCCTGCCGTTCGGGAGGACCCTCGCATGCACCTTTTAGAGCGTACTTTTGCTGCCTTGTCAAACGCTGTTCTTTCCCAAAAAGAAGAATTACAATTGGCCTTACAAACACTGGTTGATTGGTCGAGCGATTCAAAGACAAATCTCACGCCATCATCGCTATTCGACAAAATTCAAGAACTTTTTTCCAAAAATTCTGCGTATAGCAACGTTTCCGACGATTTATTACAAATAGTTTGTGGCAGGCGTGCTGATTTCATTACATTGCGCCGAGAGGCCCTGTTACGTCAAATACCGGACGAATTTCATCGCGATGTCTTGCAAAAAATGCCTCCAAGCTCCAACTTGCTGTTCGATAGCGAAGCGATGCAAACTTACTTGCAAAAAATTGGGGGGGTCGAAAAGTTAATCGCGCAATCCCGACCGGTTCAACAGCAGTACAAAGAAAAGTTTTATGCAAATTCAAAGCCATCCACTAGTAAACAAAGCGATAACTTCTTTCGTCAAGGAAAAAACACCAAAAAAGACCAGCGTGCGCCGCAAGCGACTTATAAGCCTAATCGAGGAAAAGGCGGCAACGACAAGCGAACCTCAAAGGGGAAAAAGCCCCAATCTCGCACATCGCTTAAAAATAAACATCACGAATGACTCTCAAAGGTTTCAGGGTGGTTGTCTGAGGCGATTTCAGAGTGTGTGGAGAAATCTAGGAGCTCCAATAGAAATATGCAAATTTTTAGGCGGCACGCGGATTCCTTTCATGCTAAAACCACCCTTGATATTTCCCAATTCAATGACCATGCAAAGTTATCAGACCAAACCGTCCCCTCATATGACCCTGCAAATAGAGAGTATGCTGGCGTCGGGAGTACTGGAGGACGCAGAACTGACACCGAGCTACTTGTCAACGTTCTTTCTAGTTCCGAAACCAGACGGTACACACCGGCCAATCTTCAACCTCAAACAGCTCAACAAGTTCGTAAAGACAAAGTCTTTCCAGCTATTCAGTCATTTCCGTGTACCAAGTTTCCTTCAGCACCTGGATTGGATGGTAAAGGTCGACCTCAACCAAGCTTATTTTCACCTGCCTATAGCACAAGAACATCGCAGGTTTCTGAGGCTCGTTTACAATCGTCGGTTACTACAAATGACCTGCTTGCCCTTTGGCCTGTCTTCGGCGCCAAGGACATTTGCCTCTCTCACCAATTGGATAGCGGAGCACCTGAGATCGCGAGGCATCAGGTGTGTAGTTTACCTGGACGACTTTTTGTTAGCAAGCCAGTCCCAACACGAACTGCGCAACAACATAGCGTTCACCATCAACCTGCTCCGCGGTCTTGGCTGGACCATAAACTTCGCCAAGTCTGTGCTGGTTCCGACTCGCTGCCTCGAGTTTCTGGGCATAACATGGGACACAAAACGCAACGCAAAGTCCTTGTCGGAACCAAAGTGCCTAACGCTACGCAAAGCACTTCAGCACCAGATGCAGAAAGGCAGTTGGTCCCTCAGACAGTACCAATCACTAATAGGGAGACTCAACTTCGCCACGTTCGTGACCCGGCGGGGACGGCTTCACTGTCGAACAATGCAATACTACAGTAGACAGCTGCCGAAGCATCACCCCTACCGACAAGTATGCATCCCGCAGCCAGTTATTTCAGAGATGCAGTGGTGGCTCAGCACATTAGGAAGCTCAATGCCTATACACACAGGACCAGTCACCCATCTTCTGACGACAGACGCGTCCGACTTCGGATGGGGCGCACAGCTCGGCGACGAAACCCTCGCAGGTACATGGCTAAGAAATCAAAAAACATGGCACGCGAACAGAAAAGAGATGTTTGCAGTTCTCGCAGCGATTCTTCAAGAGAAACATCACCTTCAGAACGCTCAGATACTCCTTCAAACAGACAACCTTACTGTAGTCGCCTACATAAACAAAGAAGGCGGGACCAAGTCAAAAAGATTACTCGGGCAGACACAGGAGCTTCTTACGGTACTCGATCACTTGAATATTTCTCTGACAGCTCAGTACTTCCCAGGCCGATTCAATGCAGAGGTGGACGCGTTATCTCGCGGCAAGTCCTGTCCGGAATGGCACCTTACTCCGCAGGCAACGAGCGAGATATTTCAGCTGTGGGGCGAGCCGGAAGTGGATCTGTTCGCTTCTCGAACAGCCCATGTAGTAGAAAGGTATGTCTCAGCAGACGCGAAGGATCATCGAGCTCTGTCGCACAATGCATTCTGTCACCAGTGGAACTACGAACTGGCATGGCTGTTCCCACCACCCAACTTGATACCACGCGTGTTGTCCCACCTGAACCTAGCCAGCGGTCATTACATACTGATAGCCCCCAAGTGGAAGAAAGTCTTTTGGCAGGCAGACCTACAACGACGAGCACTCCGACCCCCGTATCAGATTCCAGCGCTGGCTCAAGTACTAATAGACACGAGGACGGGTTGCCATCCACCGGAAATACAAAACCTAGGTCTGGAGGCATGGTTGATTTTGGGTGGCAAGGTTTAGTGGACAGTTGGACTGAGTCAGAACGTAATCTTCTAATGTCAAGTTGGCGACCATCTACCATAAACACTTACAAACCTGCATGGAGGAGATGGAAATCATGGTGTCACAGCCAGTCCATAGACTATAGAAATCCTAAGGCTGAACAAGTAGCTCGTTACTTAGCACATCTACACAATGATGCAGGCTTAGCTTATAGAACTATTTTGGTGCACAAGTCGGTGATCGCTACATTTACTAATGTAAATACTGATGTAGATTTTTCTTCAAACTTCTTTATCAAACATATTCTCAAAGCAATAGCTGCAGCAAAACAAAGACCTGCTAAACCACCGATTTGGAACCCAAAAGTACTGTTACAATATTTATGTAATCATCCGCCTGCAGAGAATAATCTCTATCAGGTATCCAGACATGTAGCTACCTTATTACTTCTTGCATCTGGGCGCAGAGTGCACGATCTCACTCTTCTAAATATCGAGCCTGGTTTCATGGACGAAGGTGAGTCAATTGTATTCTGGCCCACGTTTGGTTCCAAGACCGACAATGCCAACTATAGACAGTCTGGATGGAGGTTACGGGAGCACCCGGACAGGAACCTTAATGTCATCTACTGGATCAGGCTTTTATTGCCCTTGTCAGAGTCACGCAGAGAAATTGGTAAGTTCAAAGAACTTTTTATTACAGCCAGAGGTGACCCAAAACCTGCATCCAGAACGGTCTTGGGTGGCTGGGTAAAATCTTTGCTTCGAGAAGCAGGTATTGAGGCATCTCCAGGCTCTCTGCGCTCAGCTGTTGCCTCATTAAATTGGCTTGAAAATTTTCCAATAGATCAAATATTGTCTACCGGTAATTGGAAAAGAGAGCATACATTTAGAAATTTTTATCAAAGAGAAGTGATTGAAACTAATACTGTTAGAAATGATTTGACGTCTCTATCAAATTTTTTCGTTGCCGCAAGATAAATCATTGTCTAAACATAATTGTCTATTAGACCTTATTTTGGTTTTATTTAATTATAGTAATTATTGATTGATTGAAACCAATATACCCAATTTTTGATTGTTAATATTTAATTACATTTATCTTCGTTGATAAAACAAGAGTTTCCTTTCATATACAACTCTTTGTCTCACACATTATAGCGTTTTCTAAACTTTTCTTACACCAGGAGATATCAAACACGTCACTCAAAGATGGATTCCGGATATCGATACGAAACAAATAATAGAGAGTTTTACCTAAAAATAAAACATACCTATTATTTTTTCTTGAGATATCCGGAATCCAGGTAAGTTCTACCTGGTGCATCTTGAGCTTTATAATGACCAAAAATCGTTCGAAAAGTTGTCAGTTTGGCGCCATGACAGTTTGCCCAACAAGGTAGGTGGCGCTACCGTCGGGGAGAGGAAGTTGGCTAGACACTCAAACGACAGAAAAGCAGAGGCTTCACTCAAAGATGGATTCCGGATATCTCAAGAAAAAATAATAGGTATGTTTTATTTTTAGGTAAAACTCTCTATTATTAAATACTTTTCTTTTATGAGAAAGTAAATATTTTAGACTTTAATACAATAAGGTTTTTGGTCACATGAGTCTACTTTTTTACAGTAAAACAAAAATCTACCGAATATAACATTATATTTTTTAGTGGTAACATTGCCCCATTTCTTCATTGCTAGTATTTTTGCATTCGCATCGAATTAAAAAGCAGACCTTAATGAATCTGAAACTAAAGACGATTAGACACTCAAGAATTTGCAAGTTTTGGTTGCTTAAACGAAATCTATTTAGGGTATAACTACTTTTTGTGTAATGACGTGCATAATTTGTCCACGCAACTTTTGAAGTTACAAAATTGTATCACGAAACGACAATTAAGATTTTGAATGTCTCTGCTCTGCTTCCCTGCCCGCCTAGCATAAGATTCCAAATTGATATTCTTTGATTTTGCCGTGGGGTGTCGGCTTTAGAATAGTACCCCCCCATCTCTTCCCGCGGGTGCCGTAAAAACCGGCTAAGGGACATTACCAGAAGGTGGGCAGCAGCGCCTTCTGCGAAAATACGATATACTGCGCTCGCCAACCCGCATGCCAAGCGTGGCGAGTAAGGCAAATACCCTCATGGCAATACACCAAAAAACCAGGCCCCCAGTCCCCGGCGGCTCCGCTATTCCTGGCTACGGTAGCGGCCACGGTAACGGCGGAGCAAGGGGTGCTAAGAATCTCCGGCAGAGATCTGGCTACCACCCCCAAAAACGAAAACGACTGGCCCTGGTAACACACAACATTCGCACATTGAGGACAGACGAAAAGCTAATTGAGCTGGAAGAGGAAATGGGTAGGTTACACTGGGATATCCTAGGGTTATCGGAAGTCCGTCGAGAGGGCGAGGACACGATAACCCTGAAATCCGGTAACCTGCTCTACTACCGGGAGGGCGAGCAACAGTCCCAGGGTGGTGTCGGGTTTCTCGTCCACAAGTCCCTCGTAAATAACATTTTGGCCATCAACAGTGTGTCGAGCAGGGTGGTGTACCTAATACTCAGAATATCTAAGAGATATTCGCTGAAGGTCATTCAGGTATACGCACCGACCTCGTCACACTCCGATGAGGAGGTAGAGGCGATGTATGAGGACATTAGTAGGGCCATACATACCTCGGAGACCTATTTTAATGTGGTTATGGGGGACTTCAATGCGAAGCTGGGCACAAGAAGCGAGGGTGAGATGAGAGTGGGGCAATTTGGTTATGGGCAACGGAACCCGAGAGGACAAAGGTTGGCAGACTTCCTGGAGAAAGAGGGACTCTTTATGATGAACTCTTTCTTTCAGAAGCCACCTCACAGGAAATGGACCTGGTTGAGTCCCGATGGTTCCACGAGAAATGAGATAGACTTCATCCTGACCTCCAAGAGACAAGTATTCAATGACGTCTCTGTGATCAACATGGTGAAAACCGGAAGCGATCACCGAATAGTAAGAGGCACATTGAATATCAATGTCAAACTTGAGAGGTCTCGTCTCATGAAGTCCACGCTCCGACCTACTCGTGCCCATATCCAGAACCCCGAGAACTTTCAACTCGAATTGTCAAATCGCTTTGAGTGCCTGGAGAGCGCCGCATCGGTGGACGAGATCAATAACAGGTTTGTAGAAACTGTCCGTACAGTGGGCTCGAGGTTCTATAGACCCAACCGTACGAGTAGACCACAAAAGCTCTCAAACTATACTCTCGACCTCATGGCTAAACGTCGCGCGTTGCAACTGCAGTCCTCCGAGGATGCTAAGTCATATAGGCAGCTCAATAGACATATCTCAAAGTCTATGCGGCACGATATTCGGTCCTTTAATACCGAACGTATTAAAGAGACTATAGAGCGGAACAAGGGCTCCAAAGTGTTCGCAAAAGACTTGTCTATTGGGCAAAGCCAGCTGACGAAGCTGAAGAGAGAGGACGGCAGTATAGCGTCGACCAAATCAGAGGTGCTGAGGGAGATTGAGAGTTTCTACGGACAGCTATACACCTCAGTCGCAAAACCTGTTAGCAGTTTGAACAAAGATCCGAGAGCCAAACTGACCCGACATTATACCGAAGACATCCCGGACATCAGCCTGTACGAGATTAGGATGGCCCTGAAACAGCTCAAGAATAACAAGGCACCAGGAGAGGACGGAATCACATCAGAGCTCCTGAAAGCGGGTGGAACACCAGTACTTAAAGTCCTTCAGAAGCTCTTCAATTCCGTCGTGCTCGAAGGAAAAACGCCAGAAGCATGGAACAGAAGCGTGGTGACGCTGTTCTTCAAGAAAGGGGATAACTCTCTATTGAGGAACTACCGACCCATCTCGCTTCTGAGCCATGTTTATAAGCTGTTTTCGAGGGTCCTCACGAATCGTCTCGAACGCAGGTTTGATGACTTCTAGCCTCCCGAACAAGCCGGTTTCCGAAAGGGCTTTAGTACCATAGACCACATCCACACGCTGCGGCAAATTATACAGAAGACTGAGGAGTATAATTTGCCATTCTGCTTAGCGTTTGTGGACTATGAGAAAGCCTTCGATTCGATCGAGACATGGGCAGTGCTCGAGTCTCTCCAGCGTTGCCGTATTGACTATCGGTATATCGAGGTGCTGAAGTGCTTGTACAACAGCGCCACCATGTCGGTCCGAGTACAGGAGCAGAATTCGGAGGCAATTCCATTGAGAAGAGGCGTGAGACAGGGAGACGTTATCTCTCCGAAACTGTTCACGAACGCACTGGAAGATGCCTTCAAGCTTCTGGAATGGCAGGGACGCGGCATCAATATCAATGGCGAGTACATCACGCACCTTCGATTTGCCGACGATATAGTAGTCATGGCAGAAACGATGGAAGACCTCGGCATAATGCTCGACGACCTCAGTCGAGTTTCCCAACGTGTGGGCCTTAAAATGAACATGGACAAAACGAAGGTCATGTCGAACGCTCGTGTTGTGCCCACCCCAATAACATTGGGGAACACGACTCTCGAAGTTGTAGACGAATACGTCTACTTAGGACAAACAATCCAACTAGGCCGGTCCAACTTCGTGAAAGAGGTCAATCGTCGAATCCAACTCGGCTGGGCAGCTTTCGGGAAACTTAGAAAAGTCTTTTCGTCTAATATACCTCAATCGCTCAAGACAAAATTATACAACCAGTGTGTGTTACCAGTGATGACTTATGGCACTGAAACGTGGTCTCTCACTATGGGCCTCATAAGAAGGCTCAAGGTCACGCAACGAGCTATGGAAAGGGCTATGCTCGGAATTTCTCTACGAGATCGAATCAGAAATGATGAGATCCGTAGACGAACGAAAGTCGTCGACATAGCCCAGCGGATTAGTAAGTTGAAGTGGCAGTGGGCGGGGCACATAGCACGCAGAACTGATGGCCGATGGGGCCGAAAAGTTCTCGAATGGAGACCACATATCGGCAAGCGCAGCGTGGGACGACCAGCCACAAGATGGACAGATGACGTCATTCAAGTGGCAGGAAGACGCTGGATGCAGGCCGCTTCTAACCGGTCTTTTTGGAAATCCATGGAGGAGGCCTATGTCCAGCAGTGGACTTCTTGTGGCTGAATGATGATGATGATTCTTTGATCTGTTTCCCTTTTATTTTATTGTACGCTCTTATAGGTGCATTGCATTAACTTTACTAAATATAGTGCCTTCAGGATGTTAATTTTCCCGGTTATGATAATTTTTAATATGTGGTCTTTGAAGTTGGCGGATGAAAGAGGAATATCAAACTTTTTTTAGATTTATGGTACCCGGACACACAAAATTAGCTATAACTGGCTTTAATAAATATCACAGTTGTGTCGAAACCTTATCGAGAGCAAACTCAATCGAGTCCAGTGCGGTTCCTAGCTCTGCGGAAAACTCTTTGCTCATCGCAGATAATAATCTTGACTGCAATATATCTATAGGTAATTTCAGTAGATATTGTGTTACAGCATTGCTCGATCTTCCATAAAACCATATATATCAAAGTTCATGAATGTTATATTGATAAGAAATATTTAACTACATTACATTACATAAACTCACGCCTTAAACTCACGCCTGTGTCTAGGAGGGGTAGGCAGAGACCAGGGTTTGCCACGATCTTGAAAAACATAAGCAGCTAACCTAATTAACATTTAAATGATTATGCAGAGATTTAGAAGACCCTGCACGTAGTTACCTTAGTTATACTTACATAGCACTTCACTTTCCTACTATATTTAAATTCATACTTGTCCTGGTCCAAAACTAGGATACTCTGGTATGGTAGGCAGGTAAGTATAAGGATATAAAAACTTACGTGTAATTTCGCAGAGTCAGAGCGAGGTCCGAATGGCTTAGTCGGTATGAGCGCGGATACTAGAGGTGCCGGTTTGTATCCCGCTTCGCTCTGGAGTTTTTCTTCCTGTATGAAGTATTTTCAACACAATTTCGTCAAACTCTACTAAAATGGAAAATGTCCTTTCCTTTGATCAAGACTCTTGTAACTACATTTTAGGAGTGTTGTTATCAATGTTATCAATGACACTGAAAGGCTTTTTAAATTTATTAATGACACCGGACACGTCTCACGAGATCTTGAATGTGAAGAAAGTGAAGAAAAGGGCATCTAGTAGAAATTGATATAATGTAGACTAAGTACCTACATGCTTTATCTACCTCAGATGAAGTTAGCATGGCTTATGAGTCGATAATTTTATTTTAATTAATTAAGGGTAGTAGAACCAAAACAAAAATGTTCATTTATCGAAAATGTAAGATCTAAATCGATAGTCGTCGTAAATCGACAGTAAAACGAAATCACTTTAGCTATAAAGCCAATAATATGCAAGTTTTACAGACTTGCGAAAACTTTAGTTTAAAACTTGTATACTGCTAATAATAAGCTTTTTACTAAGAAGGTTCGATTCAGTATGCTTCCAAAAATTTTGCAAGGTTGATCATAAAGTTTTACTTTCAATCCACTGGTTTTATTAGTCCTTACTGCTGTAATTGTTTTTTGATAACTGTAATTGCATAATTCCAGGCATATATTTAAACGCTCAATTTGTGGAATTGATCAAAACAAAACAAGCATACAATTACCTAAAGTGATCGAGTAATAGCAAAGCTATAAACAAAAATGTTGAAAAGAGCAATTAATACGAATATTACGAAGGCTACCTAATCCATGCAATGATGTCAGTTTAATGACATACGTAAGTTTTAGAATTCATTAACCATATTTGCCTTTGATAGCGTTATAATAAAATTAATATACCACAGTTGTTACCGTAGCTCCATCTACGAATTTGAAAGGAATTATTTAGAGCTCTTGTACGATATACTTTCAAATTTGGTAGTTGCTTGACTAGCACACGTAAAACTGTTCACTCACCTGTGCGGTTACGGTTTTATTATGAGCACGTCAGGTAGAGGGCTCTTTTTGGAAATAAAAAACACTGGTTCTATGTCACAAATAAATTCTATTAGTTCACTTCGTTCACTTCATATTATGGCCAGTCTATGAAAACCAATAATTCTTAAAAACAAAATAACAATAATAAAATTACAAAATAGACAAATTAATACCCGATGTAGTACCTGTAAAACCTAGAGTTATAATATGATGACGCAACCTCAGAATCTGTTGAAGATTCCTTTTGACCTTCTGCAGTTTTTTCTTTTATTAATGGCTTATCAACTTCGGCTACGGACATTTTTACCAAGCTTTGAGGTGCCGCTACTACGACAGGTGTTACTTCAGGTTCATCTGGCATCATCATAGAATTTATAGTAGGTAATGTTTCAGGTAAAGTTACTGTGGTGGTGTCCACCTTTACAATTTCAACTTTTTGTGCCACTTCTTTCTCCGTAATTTTAATGGGTTCAAGCAGTGCTATTTTCTCTGTAGCTGTATTCAACAGTTCAATTTTATTTTCAACCTTGGTTTCTTTAGGCAAGTCTTCTTTTTCACTAACTGGCGTTGGCTCCCTCTCAGTCGTAGTTGGTTCTTGATTGTAGTCTTTTCCAGGGAAGTAATGGTTAATCTTGATACCTTGTCCTGATGGGAAGAAGTGCCTTGTATGACCAACAGTAGAGTAAGAATGATCACCATGCTTGTTGAAGCTTTTGCTGACAACCGCGTTGAAACTAGAAGAAAAAATACTAGTTATCTTCAAAGAAGAGATGGTTAGGTTTGAATAAATTTTAAGTTACATGAAAAGAAATACTCAAAGATAATAAAGCAAAAAAAAGGTGTATCATTATTCAAAGTAACTACTTTTTAATATCCTTATTTTTTTTAGTTTAAAGCGTTTTATCAAGTTTAACGTGCATATTCTCATCTGCGGTTAATTTATATTAATGGAATTCATTGGGACGTGCTATAGAATTACTTGTCTTGGGAGAGGCCTATGTCCAGCAGTGGACTGACACCGGCCGATTATGATGATGATGTTGATAGAAATACCTTTGCAGAGGAGGTCATTTCTAATCACAACTTACCCGTTGTGATCATCAGCGTCATAAACGACCTTCCTCAGCGAGCCATCGGGCTCAACCAGGCTGTACTCCCCTCGCACTCTTCCTCCATCCCGGGTCTCATGGTGGTGCTTGTGGTCTCCTGTCTTCTTGTCCGACACAGCGTATTCGAACTCGTATTTTGGGTATGACTGTGGGAAAAGGTTATTTACATATTATATATTTTTAAGTAGTCAATGTACGAGGTTTCACGTTTTTTCTTGAAGATTTACAGCGCAAAGTCTTGCCCCTAAGACTTATCTTTCTCACACAATCCCCACCTATATTTGACAATTTGAAATCAACAGTTTTTTAAGGGCGGGGCGATTCCTTCACAAAAGTAGGTATATTTTGTTACATGTACTAAGTGTTGCATCATTGTGTTTAGAAGATAGAATGGAATAAAAAAATAAGTAGAGCCTCGTAAGCAATCTTGTTGAGTCTGGATTTATTCGTTATTTTAAATATGATCAAATCTCGACTTGAGTCATCTAAAAAAATTGGCAAAGGCATGAGAATAATTCAAACAGTTTTCGATAAATACGAAAACTGCGTCACACACACACACACACACACACACACACACACACACACACACACACACACACACACACACACACACACACACACACACACACACACACACACACACACACACACAGCACAATGTTGTAGTACGTTGAATTTTACTGAAAAATTTATATTGAACCATTAACGTAAAAATATTCAGTGTAAAATTTTCACGCTTACATTATTATTTAAAAACTAAAGTAGAGCTTCGGAGTTACTGAATTAATTTGAAAACCATAATACAACAAAAATAAAAATAAAACCCTGCTTTTGGATAATATTTACTTATAACGATCACGAGCTTGTTGAAAAACAGCATAAGTTAAGGCTAGTACTTACACTAGTGTCGAATTGGTACCACGTTTGCGATTTTGGTGGATGGTAGACCTTAATGAGTTGCCATCCCCCCGCATCTTCATGTCCACTCAGGCTATTCCAGTGATTTTCTCGTGGATTCACGAAAATTCCTTGACTGAAGCCAACGAAGCAAACTAATAGAAACACCTGAAACACAGCACAGCAAAATTATCACTTTATACTTGGTGCTTGCATCAGTAAACTATTTGAAATTTCACAGAAAATGTTCACCTTTTGACTCATCTTTGGGCACTTGGGGGAACTGCTACTAACGACAGATATTAGTGAACTGTTGAAAAGGTGTCCCGGTATGAAACGTTTTATACATTTCCGATGCCCTCCGATTATTACATAAATGTTAAATCTTTAATTTCAACTGAGATTCTATCTAATGATGTAAGATTAGAGTGGATACTCTTTCATGAGTAGGTACTGTTTATTAGCTCACTTTGATAATTATGACCAACGGTGGTCCTATCCATGCTGTACTTGTGGACAACAATACGAAGTCACCTATCGCACCATTACAATCTAAAGTCAAAGAAGGTATTGAGTCCATTTTTCGTAAATCTTGAAAGGGAGATTCGGTCAAGATGATCACGCAAAATCTCTTTATGAGAAGCAGAATTCTATAGTATCGTACAATAATGCACGTACGACTAATGCACTAGGCACAGCGGTGGTAGCCTAGTGGGTAGAACATCGGACTCGGAAGCGAGAGACCCAGGTTCGATCCCCAGTGCGGGCATATACCTATGACTTGGTTTTCTAAGTTATGTACATTTGTGAAGTTATAGTAGCAATACCCCTCGCTATTCCCGTACCTCAGCGCTTGAAATCGACAAACCGCGGTGGGCACGCGTGGCGATTAAGCCCACACTCTCTCCCTGAGAGAAGGCCTGTGCCCTACAGTGGGACGTATATAGGCTGTTTATGTACAATAACGCAGCCTATGTCCGTATTGTCCGTCCCTCTCAAGGGCACTGGCCTTCTCTCAGACAGAGAGAGAGAGAGAGAGAGTACAGCAGCGTATGGCGAAAGTTAAAAGAGTAAAGAGTAAAATACGTGAACTTTTTTAACACGTTTTGACTTGTCTTTTTACTGGATTAGGCCGTCTATATTAATAGGATTGTATTGTACAGGCGCTGAGAAAGCCTACTTAATCTTAATATTTTTCGAAACTACTACAGCTCTAGAGTTACTCAAAATGAGTGGTTACACTGTATATATAATTGAGCATAGTTTTAAAGACCTAAAATCCTTTAAATGTATGTATGCACAAGCAGTTTAACCTCTTAAGAACTATGTAGTAAATAAGTATACTTATTTCCTCCTAGTTTGGTTTGACCCGCAATAGAGGACGCTCTATTTTATTAAATGTTTTAAAGTGGGAAAATAAACAAATTGCACTAGAAACAAAAAGCCCGCACTGGGAATCAAATCTGGGTCTCTCGCTTCCGAGTCCATTGTTCTACTCACTCGGCTTGGTAGCCCAGGTATGCACATGGTGCCCATGGTATTATTATTATTATTATTTATTTGGGAAACTTGCAGCTTACATAATAAAGCCTACTCTATCTTAAAAACAATGTCCCAGGCACTGCAGCGCCCGAGTGGTCAATTCACCCATCTAGTGTAAGTGAAGGTGCTGCTGGACCCTGCATAAATCATTTCATTACGCAAAGGCCAAAGAAAGTATTTAAGTAGGAGCACTGTTTACATAACATAAGCAGCCTATATACGTTCCACTGTAGGGCACAGGCCTTCTCTCAGGGAGAAAGTATGGGCTTAATCACTACGCGTGCTCACCGCGGAATAGCGATTTTAAGCGCTGAGGTATGTATATAGCTCAGACACTCAGGTTTCCTCACGATGTTTTCCTGCACTGTTAGCGAGTAGTATTGCTACTATAACTCCACAAATTTACATAACTTAGAAAACAAAGTCATAGGTACATGCTCGCACTGGGAATTGAACCTGGGTTTCTCGCTTCCGAGTCCAATGTTGGTAGCCTAGTGGGACGGTGGTAGCCTAGTGGGAGCACTGTTTAACTTCAACGAATTTGGCCGTTTTTGCCAACTGTCCTCCGTAGTACGTACACTAACTCCAAGTATCAGAATTTCACAAAAGAGATTGGATACTCTCCTGTTATCGAGTATTGAATCTACCACTGGATTCAATGGGTGTGTCGAATTCTTTGTTACACTTAATTTTAGGTTAAAATTATAGAAATTGAAATAATAAATCGTTACGGCGCCCTATTGTAATTAATTTAAGTAACTGTAATACCCATTTTCACCGGTTTTTAAGGCCCTTTCAATTGCCCCGATATTTATCCGTCACTTACGGCATTACTAACATTGTTACCAAAAATGTGTTCCGTGTGGCGCCGGATTAAGAATAGCGTCACTCCATTTCCTTCCGTGGATGTCTTAGAAGGCGACTGACGAAATCAATTACGACGAGACGGGCAACAGCGTCTTCCTGAGATTCCAACCGCATATACTACGATCGCCAACCCGCCTGCCAAGCGTGGCGATTATGGCAAAACCCCTCATGGTTATGAAAACCACGAAGGAGGCCTATGTCCTGCAGTGGGCGTCAAATGGCTGATGATGATGTTACCAAAAATGGCCGTTTTTAGCGGTACTCGATTAGTTCTACATTTTGACCCTAAGTTCCTGGCTGTAGGTTCTATAAATTGCTGTCATTGTAATTTCTGTTGTTTAATTTATTTAAAATAATATTTTAAAAGAAAATATCTAACATATAGAAATCTCGTATTAAAGTGTTCGTCACCGGACTCCTCGGAAACGGCTTCACCAATTTTTACGAAATCTTGGTACTTTGGCAAAACAATGTACAATAAAGAATATTCTATCTATAATCTATTAATAAAACATGACACTAAGAAAATAAGCCACCCCGGGACACATCCGTTGCATGGGTTCCCACTGCGCTGGCAGCGTTACCTCGCTGCACTGCAAGGGAGATTTTTTGCTTAAGATAGGCCCCAGCTTGGCAGTCATAGCCACGGTCCCTCAAGTGGCGCCCTATCTCCCTAGCAAAGGCCTTCCCTTGCGTTCCCAGACCACAGTGGTTTCTATCGCGAGAGGCGGAACCAGGTCCTGTCTCAAAAGCATAGGATAACTATGTACCTTCAGCCTCGCAGCCTCTTCTGCCGCAGCGCCCGGGGTGGACACGTTAGACGTTAAATGCGAATAGGAAAACGTGCATACATACGAAGCGCCCCTTCCCCCAGGGTATCATCGACAGGCCATCGGAACTTAAAAGACCCGGGGCTCCAATATAAGGGAATATTTGCTATTTCGAGTGCCCGCCCGCGCTTCGAACACAGTGCAGAGTCTGCACCACTCATATGTCTGCACTGCAGACCATGCCGAATAAAGAATGAATGACCTTGACCATGTCTGATTAAAATTAAGTACGATTACATGATCACTCTCGTATCTATGTGTCTATCCTTACATTGCGGCATTTTCTATATACTAATAGTTGTACTTACGTATAGAGAGTCAAATCACCCAATTGCAGACGTACCTGTAGCGTAAATAAACGAATCCTCTGTTCGATGCAATAATAATAAAAATAACTTTCATACTCCACAATTACTTGTTGTGGTCCCAAATTAGGATACCTTGTGCTATGGTTACCAGACAAGAACATCAAAAACATGGCCATGGCCAGATTCAGACTAAGGCCATTTATACAAATCAAGTACGGCGGCCTCCAGTGAGAACCGTACTCACGACCTTTGTTTTGCTAGTCAAGCGTATTAACCGTTAGATCATCAACGTTAGTTTCATTTTGTTCATTGTGGAATTGTTGATTTAAAGGTAAAGAGTAAGGTGCTAAGAATTAAAGGTAATTTATAATTTTCTTAGGTAAAATATGCTGTACTTGTAAAATATCCGAGTAAGATGCAATACCCCGTCCACGCGTGCTGAAACCTGAAACGCGTCAGTGAATGGAGGTTTGCTAATTCATAACCCAACAAGGTCGGCTGATAAAGCTTGTCAAACTGGTTCCTCTACTCAGACCTCAAGGAGTTATGTGCGTGAGTATAAAAAGTAATCGGAGAACTTATCCATTATCATTCGTTCAACAGTGATCGGACCCATCATACCACAATGTTCTCCAAAGTAGGTGCTTTGACATATTCTTATGGATTAGTATATTTGGAAATGTGTTAAGGATTGCAAATAGCGTAGTCAACGTTTGACTATCTCGTTGGTCTGGCGGTATCACGTCTGAGTACCGTGCCGGAGTTCGTGGGTTTGATTCCCACTTTGGGCTTCCCAGACTGAGGCCATTTGTACATAGTGTAGGTGTATTTCCATGTTTGTGATGTCCCTGCGTGTTAACTATAGGGTATCGTAGATTGGTGGAAGTTGTTATTATTAATTATCTATTGTCTGATGCAAAGTACAGTGCATGGACTATTATTACATGGCTTGATGTATTCATCATCATCAATATCAAAATGTCATGTTATATGTACGACGACATCACTTACTAATTTAAATATGATTTTTCTTTTAGCTGGTAACCCTGTGCACCGTGGTGGCGGCGGCGTCTGCTGGTCTGCTGCCGAAGCCCGCGCACTACTCGTCCGCGGCCGCCGTCTCTTCACAGAGCATCGTGCGCCACGACCAGCAGCCGCAAGCCAAGCTCGTAGCCGCCCCGGTCTACCACGCCGCCCCCGCCCACGTCGCCTACCACGCTCCCGCCCAAGTCTACCATGCCGCCCCCGCCCCAGTCCTGAAGTATGCTGCCCCCGCACCTATCCTCAAATACGCCGCCCCTATTGCTCAGCATGAAGAGATCGTAAGTGGTTATTTATTATTTTAGTCCATTCGTTGTACGAAAAAAAGTAAAAGCTGAACCAAACAATTATTAGCAAAGTGTATTAATGAGTGGTCATTTGTTTTTATAGTTTAGTTCGTCCTATAATGCCAATTAACAGTTGAATCAAACAATTTATTAGCGAAGCGTATTATTGAGCCTACATGTTTCTATCGTATTATTGTCAGTGAAGTTTCGATGCTCATTTGTTTGTTTTATCTGGCAGGCATACCCTAAGTACGAGTTCACGTACTCGGTGGCGGACGGACACACCGGCGACAACAAGCAGCAGCAGGAGTCGCGCGACGGTGATGTGGTGAAGGGCTCCTACTCATTCCAGGAGGCCGACGGCTCCGTGCGCACGGTGCACTACACCGCCGACGACCACCAGGGCTTCAACGCCGAGGTGCACAACTCTGCGCCCACCCCGGCGCCCAAACAGCTCCACCAAGCACCCGCCCTCGCCTACTACCAACACTAACTGCTCTCGTCTAGACACCTGTTACCTGTAATTCATTGTTGAATGATGTTATTTATTGCAATTATACGGATAAGAACGAATACTTTGTTTGACTAACTTACGTCTAATCAGTCCTTGGAGCTGACTAGTAATAGACATGTGATGACTCGTCGAGCATCAAAATCAAACAGTTGAATCAAATTTTTCTATGGAAATTACCAACTACTTACATACATAGAATAATGCTATGGTTAAAACCAAAGTACCTAAGTAAAGTGAGCATAAAAAAAAAGAAAAACCAAAAACATCCGACGAAAAAACACGTGTCCTCACATTTTTTGTGTTTCGAAACTCAGTAATAAAAAACAATCGGCCCAAGTGCGATCCAAATTATATTATCTATTCAACATTTGAATATTTCAAGCGTCCATCTGTAGCCGTTATTAATATCGAGCAAAAAAATCACGTTTGTTGTTGGGGGCCCCCCTTAAATATTTATTTTATTCGGTTTTTAGTATTTGCTGTTCTAGCGGCAACAGAAATACATCATCTGTGAAAATTTAAACTGCCTAACTATCGCGGTTCATGAGATAAAGCCTGGTGACAGACGGGCGGACGGACAGCAGTCTTAGTAATAGATACCTTTACCCTTTGGGTATGGAACCCTAAAAAGCAACCCATTTAGAAACGGAGCACGATTTTGTCTGTTCGTCCATCCTTCCGTCCGTCGAGAACCTTTTTCTGACGAACTACTAAATAGATCAAGTTCAAATTAGAATAAAATACTATGGTTTGTTTCTGAATTGGGAATTTCGTTTAAGAACATGATTGCATTTTCTTTCTATGTAGGTATATTATATTCATTATATCCTCCTCTTACATATAGGTAGATATTGTAACTTATTTATGTAGTAGTATATAACAATTATTTAAGTAAGATTTATGTAAGTTTATTATTAAGTTAAGTATGTACTATTCATATTTGCACCAACTACCCGTCTCCCTTTCTCCTTCGGAAACCTTTCCGTCATAAGGTTGTCTGGAAGAAATTGCTGTTAGCAATAAGGCCGCCCATTGTACTTTTTCATTGTAACTTTCATATTTTATGTCTCGCTTCTTGTGTGCAATAAAGAATATTCTTATCTTATCTTATCTTCGCTAAGTAAATAGTTAACTGTAGTGCTGTCTCTTCGAATTTCTCAGAAAAGAGTGTGACAGAACGTTAATTAAGTATTTACTTAGTGAAATTCTCAATTCAGAAACCGTCCCTAAGCCCCACAGCCCATTAAAGGTGTAAAAAATTCAAGGTTCTATGTCAACGCAATCCAAACATGCTATGCACATTTAAGCCACATTTTCACAGAGTCGAACTCACTATGAAACCTACTGTTGATTTAGACAATGAAATCAAGCATGTTCTTACAGCATAGATAGGGCAAACAATAAAAAAATTATGAGTTTCTAGTAACTTCACTAAACAACAATTACAAAATTATCTTTGCTGTTAGGTTGTATATGAGTACATACTTTTCGACTGCGACATTAAGTTTGTAATCGTTAGTTCGGAACCCTCAGGGCGCGAAACCTATTAGAACTTATTAAGTTTTAAGAAATACAGCCCTTTAAAGGCATAGGCTTGGTATCCTTTATAATTGTGGTTATTTTAATAAATAATTTGTATCTTTTATTTATTTATCTTATTTTAACATTTAGATAGGAGGAGGTCTTAGAGCTTATAGTAATAAAATACAGTAAGTAAAATAATAACCCAAAAAAAGTCACAGGTTAGTCTCTCAGATAGCACTAAATCTAAATTTTTATCTTATCTTATTTAAAAACCTTGGTCTGTATCGTCTAAAAATAATCAGTCACCCAAAATCCAAAAGACGCGGCATTTGACCGGTTTCACATTGCACGATAACCGTGACATCGTTGGACTAGTACCGATACAGCGTTCATAGTTTCACACAAAATTACTGAAAATAATACAATTCAAAATAATATTCACACAATTTATATCACACCAATTGATGAAGAAGACACAGTAAAAATAATTAAATCTCTAAATAATACAAATTCAACGGGGTATGATAACTTAAGTACAAAGATACTTAAACTAGTAGTAGATATAATAAAAAAACCACTAACGCACATAATAAACTTGTCCATAAGTGATGGGATATTTCCTTCCAATCTCAAACTCTCGATTGTCAAACCAATATTTAAAAAAGGCGATAAAAAACGTACAAACGACTATAGACCTATAAAACGAATACCCATTTTCTCAAAGGTACTGGAAAAGGCTATGTACAATAAAATTTATACTTTTCTAATTCATTACAAAATACTTAAGCAAGAACAATTTGGCTTCCGAAAAAGCCGCTCTACTACATTGGCATGCTTTCATTTAATTAAAAATATAACAGAAAGCCTAGACAAGAAAGATACGATTGCAGGAGTCTTTCTGGACATGAGCAAAGCTTTCGACTCTGTCTGTCATAAGAAACTAATAAGCAAGCTTTCTCAATATGGAATAAGGGGTAAATGTCTAGAATGGATAGAGAGTTACCTTAGTAATAGACAACAATGTGTCGAAATTAATAGAATAATTGATAATCATAAGAAATCTTTTCGATCCAAATATAAAAATAACAACCATGGTGTCCCACAAAAAAGCGTTTTGGGTCCTTTATTTTTCTTATTATACATTAACGACCTCCCAAACGTAACTGAGTATGACTGCATTCTTTTTGCAGACGACACCACTCTTCTTATAAAAAACAAAAAAGATATACTAGAACGTGAAATAAATACAGCAGTAAAGGATGTAACTGATTGGCTAACAAAAAACGATTTAAATATAAATATAAGCAAAACAAAACTAATGCGGTTCCAAACATATAGCTCACCAACAGTAAACCTAGATATAAACCATAATAATAATAGTATAGAAGAAGTTGATACGACAATATTCCTACGGAGCTACCTCTCACAAAATTTAAAACAGTATTATATACAATTCTCATAGACAAAATGTATTATAGTGTAAAGGACTTCTTAAATGGTCCATTGATCTCCGTTTAATTTTAAGCATTTTTGTTTTCTTTTATTGTTATAACTATGCAAAGATTTATGTTACATATTTTTGTACCTACCTACTAATTTAGCTCAACAAACTTTTTTTTTTAAAAACAAAAATAATATTTGCTCACCCTGACGGGTAGAGCATGCTTGTGCCATAATTTTAAGTTACCACCTACATAATTTGTAATTACCATGCTTTAGCAAATAAATACTCAATACTACATTCGCACAACGACTTCAGTAAAAGTATGAAAGTACCCGTCCGATGAAGTCGTGTCGTTACGGCTATCGTCCAAAATGAAACCGGCCGTCGTTGGTGACATTTATTTATTTATTTATATTTGTAACTTACTACTAGTGCCAAATCGCTACAAACTTAGTAGTTACTAAAATTGAACATCGCAATATACAAAGTCATAACATTGCATTAATCGTTATACAAAACTACTAAAAACAAAAACAGAATCATCCTACTTCAAGCATTCCCTTGCATTCTTCAATCATTTTCTCAATTTCTATGATATAAAATATAATATAAAATGAAGATGTTCTGGAGTAAGAGATAGTGCAGAACCTTTGTTAATTGTGCTGTGTGTATATTTCCAAATTTTTATGTCATGTGCTCTGTGCAATAAAGAATATGTGTTCTGTGTAATAAAGAATATTCATATCTCATCTTGTCCTGCTCCACCAGTGATTAGATGACGTCCCAAGAGATGGCTTCTTTTTCTTGTTTAGACTAAGATCCACTTTGGGTCGCTGAGCCCTTGCCAAGATTGGCTGAAAATTATAAATTTATACAATATTTATACATTTTAAGTCGCTGAGCCCTTGCCAATATTGACAGAAAATTATAAATTTACACAATATTTTTGCGTTTTTAGGCGAAGAATTAGGCGCAATTCGAAACACAAAGATAAAGGTACATGGTACATAGAAAGTCTGCTAAAAAATCCTGGATATGTAGGACACGCTTTTTTGTAGCTTATGTTTTGGTTTTCCACTACTTGACAAAGACCTACTCGGGAAAAGTTAGAAGAGTGCTACTTTAAATTGCTAAAATAAATAAGGTCTTCCTTCAACTGTCTTTCTTACTCTCGGCATTATTGTGTTCCGAATTGCGTAGTTATTAAATTTAATGTCAAAAGTAACTACCTAGAAAACGTTCTACATACAAAAAGAAGTATGTAGCATTAAACTTATTTATTTTTGTTCCTCTCTAGGGTTCCATAGACAAAAGGTCATCCATCTATCTATCTTATATTTGAAGCGTATAGCCCATTTATGAATCGTAGTATACGTAATTTTCGATAATCCAGTTCTGCTCTACCAGCGACGAGATGGCGTCCCACGAGATGGCGTCTTTTGCTTGTTTAGACTAATATCCACTTTGAAAATTGCTGAAAATTATAAATTTACATAATATTGGCAAGGATTTAGGCGCAATTTGGAACACAAATCGATATCTGTGTATATATCTGAATATGATGGTTCTGCTTGTTTAATTTGGTCAACCTTCAACTTAGTATTAATTTGGAGGTTACTATAGCTTTAACTTCTATTTACTCAAACTTTCATGGTGAGGTGTTAATCTAGGGTGGCGCAAAAGTAATGTCATAATTTGAATAAGCCAGTGACTTTGTGATAAATGACAAAAGAGCTATGTCTTCATCCAAAGTTTATTTTAAAGTGTATTGGTTACATTACTTGGAAAAAATTATATCGCTCAAATGACCAATGTAGAATTTGAGACACCAATTTCCAGGTCGATTGATCTCCCGTTTTAGAGATTTGAGCCAGCTAATTCAAATTGTGACATTAATTTTGCGCCACCTTGTATATGTATCAAACAGCCTACAAGACCTGAGGCAAGGTCGGAGCAAGTTAAACAGCTAAATCACTCAGTATAAAACCGGTGCTTGAAATTAATACGCCATCATTCACTGTTAAGACACAACAGAGAAACAAATAAAATGTTTTCTAAAGTAAGTATCTTATAAATAAAATTTTACTATACAATCACTAAACCATGAATATACGATTTTGATTACGTAATATCTGGTATTAGTAAATCAGAGTGTATTTAATCCAATCTCTACAGATCCGGACGCTATGAATCTCTAATACGTAACTTTTATTACTTTCTCCAGCTCATAACTCTGTGCGCCGTGGTGGCTGCTGCTTCCGCTGGTCTGCTGCCGGAGCCCGCGCACTACTCGTCCGCGGCCGCCGTCTCCTCGCAGAGCATCGTGCGTCACGACCAGCAGCCGCAAGCCAAACTCGTCGCCGCCCCGGTCTACCATGCCGCCCCCGCCCCCGTTGCCTACCACGCTCCCGCCCAAGTCTACCACGCTCCCGCTCAAGTTTACCACGCTGCCCCCACCCCAGTGCTGAAGTACGCTGCCCCAGCACCTATCCTCAAATATGCCGCCCAGCATGAAGAAATTGTAAGTAGTCATTTATTATTTTCGTCCATATGCTATATGAAGACAAGTAAAACATGAACCAAACAATATTAGCGAAGCGTGTTATCGAGCTTACACTTTTCTATGGTATTGTTGTCAGTGATCATAATCATAAGTTTTTTATTTTGGGACCATAGGTACATTTACATTTGTTGTTCAGTCAGGTCGCTATGTCCTGTCATGAAGGCGTATAACTCGATGCTCATTTGTTTGCTTTATTTGGCAGGCGTACCCTAAGTACGAGTTCACCTACTCGGTAGCGGACGGACACACCGGCGACAATAAGCAGCAGCAGGAGTCGCGCGACGGCGACGCGGTGAAGGGCTCCTACTCATTCCAGGAGGCCGACGGCTCCGTGCGCACGGTGCACTACACCGCCGACGACCACCAGGGTTTCAACGCCGAGGTGCACAACTCTGCGCCCACCCCTGCGCCCAAGCAGCTGCACCAAGCGCCCGCCCTCGCCTACTACGAACACTAACTGCGCTCGTCTAGTCCTGTGATTCGTTGTTAAAGATATATTTATTGCAATTATATGAATAAGAACTAATTTCTTTGTTTTAAATATTACAACCCTTATAGCTTAAACCTACTTATTGTTACAGATTAATGGACTCTATGTTTTAAGATATCTTATTTATTTATTTTAATTCTTTATTGCACTAATTACATTGTAAATGTACGAGGGCGTGCTTAATGCAAGGAGCATTCTCTTGCAGCAAACCTTTGGTATTGACTGGCGACGGGTAGTGCAAGAAAAAGATGAAAAACAATAATAAACTTACGTAAACCTAGGGAAATACATTAACTTAGGCTTAAGGGAGGGGGGAGGGGGGATTAATATAAATTATTATAAACCTACATAAATTATAGTACATAAATAAAAATAAATAAATAATCATACGTACATACATATTGAAGATAATTACTAAACACGATTATTTATATACCAATAAGCTCTAAAATAAAGTAACTGGTGATCGTTCTTATCGTATCTTCTTTTCTGGATCCATCTCTCGTACCATAAATCACAAGTGGTAAATGAAAAAGATTTTATTAAGAAAATAACTAAAGATACAGTAGGAGAGTAACCAACAGATTTCACAAAATGCACACGTGATTCGGATATTCGAAATATAGATACCTATATAAAAATATAAAGATATTAATATACTTGTAGAAAAAGAATCTTATTTTTTTGTTCTATGGTGAGCAGAGACCAGGGTTGTCCGTTTTCCACGATCCTTATAAGCTTTGTCGTTTCATCAACATTCACTAGTCGCTGCATATACATTCATCTTATAGTTTAATGTACAAATTGAGTTTATACATGTTTATTTTCAGCTGGACGTGTGTATCGAAAACCCGAAAACCTCATCCTAGTATGCCTTTGTTTCTGTTGTAAGCAAACATCCATGGAGAGACATTTTGCTAGTAAAGTAAATTAGGTGGAGCAGCGGTAATTGCTACGAATTATTGTGCGCTCGGCTACACTTGATTATTACTATGAATGAATTGACGCTGCAGTCAGGATTGTCTCCTTATGCGAAAAATCCTTACCCGTTAGTAGCATGGATAGCGCTTTCCAAACCTAATATGATGTTCTACCGTATATTTTTCACCGAAATTAGAGGCAAGAGCATTGAAGAAGAAGAAGAAGAAGAAATACATTTATTATACCAACAAGATACATCACAGAAACAAGATAAGCAGATAAGTAACATAATATGGACAACATCAGAAAGAAAACTAAATACACAACAGACCAAACGAATAAATAAAACAGGACCATAGATGTAGCCTGTGGTGTATCTAAGTTGCCACAAAAGGCAGCCGACTCAGCATAATTGTACTACGGAGTGCGTGCCGTAGTGCGGTTAAAAGAATTAAATCAAATGACATACATACAATAACATACATACAATAAAGTAAAAAAATATCGTCATAAAATATTTACATAGATTATTAGTTTTAAATTAATTTGTGTGAAATATAGTGGAAGACCATAATAAACTAAATTCAATGAGTAAAATTATAAATAATAAATATAAGTAAAGTGAAATAATAAGAAGAGAGATAGGAGGATACACACCAAAGTAAATACATGCCCGACGTTACGCAATGGTGGCCTATGATTTAATTGATGCGATTAAATAGTCGGTCATTTTAGTAAAAAGTAAAAGTAGAAGTAAAAGTGAAAGTCAATCAGAGTAAGAAGCGGCGAAAAAATCGGGCGGGACAGTCTCTGCTTAAGTTACTAAAAAAAAAATAACTTCCAGACAACACAATCACTTGTACTGGTCCCAATCTAGGATACCTTGTGCTATGGTGAGCGGCAGGCAAGGACATCACAAACATGGAAATGCACCCAGACTGAGGCCAAAATATGTACAAATTTACCAGTGGGAAAAGAACCTTCGATCTCCGACATTGTGATCAGACGTGATACCGCCTAAACGAACGAGGCATATATATTATTATATTCTAACTGACAAGTTAAACAAATTATGGTTTCAAAAAGCGAAAAACACGCTCTTGTTGATAATGTACTATAATGTAGTGAATACCTAGAATTGCCTAGTTTTGTGAAAAAGCACCCCAAGCTTTTTGGCTTAGCCACTGAAAGAATATTACGAAACTAGCTGTGCCCACGACTACGTTCGCGTTTATTAGAATATGACGTGCCCTTACCCCTTAATCAAGGCCATGGTCTATATTCGTTCTAAATTTCATCCCTTGAGACCTTTTCGCGGTTGTATTAAATCTACTATTTTATTATAAGAGGGGTTAAAGTATGAAATTGCCGTTTTATTGCAATAGGTTCTTTGAATTGACATAGAATATTCATGGTTTGAGGTTTTCGAATGAAACTTTATTCAAATGGTTTCTATGATGTTCTTTTTTTAAAAATTGTGAAACATTTGAATATCGACTTTCAATTGTTTTTGTTATTCAATTTAGACAAGAAAGATGGATACTGCGAAAATTAGAGTGATTTTTGAATACGAGTTCCGACGCGGAACTAACGCGGCAGAAACAGCCCGCAATATCAATGCTGCGTTTGGAGAGGGGTCTACTAATGAACGCACCGTGCGATTTTGGTTTAAACGCTTTCGTGATGGAAATTTCGACTTAAAGAACGAGCCACGAGGAAGACCGCCCACACAGGTAAATAACGATGAATTAAGAGAGATAGTGGAAGCCGACCCTAGTCAAACTACCCAGGAATTAGCGGCATGGTTTAACGTTACCTTACCCACAATATTGACTCACTTGCGTCAAATCAATAAAATAAAAAAATACGAAAAATGGGTGCCTCATAATCACTCGAATTTTCGCAGTATCCATCTTTCTTGTCTAAATTGAATAACAAAAACAATTGAAAGTCGATATTCAAATGTTTCACATTTTTTAAAAAAGAACATCTTAGAAACCATTTGAAAAAAGTTTCATTCGAAAACCTCAAACCATGAAGATTCTATGTCAATTCAAAGAACCTATTGCAATAAAACGGCAAGTTTATACTTTAACCCCTAATACTACCTCACCAAGCCGTCTCTAGTCGGCGCAGCTTGTCGATCGCTTAAACAGCATAGGTAGTTACAAAAGTGTGAGGCACGCGTTTGGTGATTTTAAGTTTTTTACTTTGATATTTTATTTATTTTAAATTGATAACAAAAAGTTGGCAAACAAGTAAAGTTTGCATAATAGGATTATACTTAATATGGTTAAACTAATCCCCAGTTTTTGAATTGAGAAATTTATTAAGTTACCACTTTCTGTACCGTTTTTTTCACAAAATTGAAGAGATTAATGTTTATTGAGTTAAATTCTCAATTCTGAAACCGTCTGCTTTTGATTCTAAAAACTTATTCTTCATCGTTAATGCATTTTTTTTTCTTTTTTCTCCTCTTCACATGGGAAAATAAGGTAAAAATTACAGAAAATCGTTTTTGTTGGTATATTGCAATAAATAACTTTAATAACAAATCACAGATGACTAGATCAGAGCAGTTAGTGTTGGTAGTAGGCGAGGGCGGGCGCTTGGTGCAGCTGCTTGGGCGCCGGGGTGGGCGCAGAGTTGTGCACCTCAGCGTTGAAGCCCTGGTGGTCATCGGCGGTGTAGTGCACCGTGCGCACGGAGCCGTCGGCCTCCTGGAACGAGTAGGAGCCCTTCACCACGTCGCCGTCGCGCGACTCCTGCTGCTGCTTATTGTCGCCGGTGTGTCCGTCCGCCACCGAGTACGTGAACTCGTACTTGGGGTACGCCTGCCAGATAAAACAAACAAATGATCATCGACCTATACATCTTTATGGCAGGACATAGCGATATGAAACCTGACTGAACAATAAATGTAAATGTACCTATGAAATAAAAAACTCTATGATTGTTATCACTGATACCATAGAAAGTGTGAGCTCGATAACACGCTTCGCTAATAATTGTTTGGTTCAAATTTTACTTGTCTTAAACGTATGAACTAAAATAATAATAATGTCTACTTACAATTTCTTCATGCTGGGCGGCGTATTTGAGGATAGGTGCTGGGGCAGCGTACTTCAGCACTGGGGCGGGGGCAGCGTGGTAGACTTGGGCGGGAGCGTGGTATAGTTGAGCAGGAGCGTGGTAGACTTGGGCGGGAGCGTGGTAGGCGACGGGGGCGGGGGCGGCATGGTAGACCGGGGCGGCGACGAGCTTGGCTTGCGGCTGCTGGTCGTGGCGCACGATGCTCTGCGAGGAGACGGCGGCCGCGGACGAGTAGTGCGCGGGCTCCGGCAGCAGACCAGCGGAGGCAGCAGCCACCACGGCGCACATGGTTACCAGCTGGGGAAAGTTTAGGTCTGTGTTTAATCAACGGTCTCTAACAATGCTCTGATTTAGAACTTTGTTCTGACGAACAATGCTCTGATAAATTGTTAGCCGAAGCATGTAATACTCATACTCTTATGTATTTCAGGAATGCAATGTTTACAGTGAGTGTTACTTACTTTGGAGAGCATTGTTTGTTTCTGGATGGTATCTGAACAGTGAATGATCGTTAAAATTTTTATGCACCGGTTTTATACTGACTGGTTCAGCTGCTATACGTCTTAGCAACTTACTTTGACCTTGCTTCGGGTCCAGCAAGCTGTCTGACGAGTGTATCTACACTCACCATGGAAGTTGTGTCAATAGCTTAATCTGTCGTAGTATTAACTTTTGAGTTTAAACATGATGACTATTTTAATAAAAAATATGTATCCAGATAATAATTTTTAATAATACGTTTTGTAAAGGCCGGTTTATTTAAAAATAAGACAGGTAAGAAATGTTACGATGATTTAGATTCGACTATATAGTATATAGGGTTACTAACAATACACAAATATCACATGTAAGTATCTAATAATAATAATAATAAAATTTATAGTTAAATATAAATTTTTGCGGTTTTTAGTCCCTGATAATTTTAATTACTTCTACTAAAATTTATTTAATGCTGCTGTAATTTTACTATCATTATATTACAGCACAAAAGAGTAAAGAGTCTAATCTGCAAGACATTCATGATTCCGATTAAAGGAAACTTGCATAACAGTTATGACATTAAACATACAGGGTGACTTTTAAAATGCCCCATTCATACAACATAATTAGAGTGTCTATTTGTCTACCTGAACAAGCTTTGTTGTATGAGCTTTTTCTCAGATTTATATCTTTAAAAATGTTAATAAAAATAATAATTTCTCGCGCTTTCCTAATGTTGCCTTTAGTAAATTATTGTCCATGAATAATGAAGAAGAATTCTAATAACATTATTCGCAGATTTTAAGCATTATCTATGAAGCACTGCCACTACAAACCAGAAAACCCGTCAAAAACATTATCTATCTCTGAAAAATATAAACTTGAACAAAATATTGCTGTAAATGACCAGCTCTATTCGACGTAGTTTAGGAATTAGGAGGCATTTTAGATATAACCGTATATGTATTATTGATTTGTTATTTTAACATAATATGACTGTCATATAGGGCTTGATAAACTTCACATGGAAATAAATATTTTGGGCCAAAGTTAGTGAGCGAGGTCTGAATTAATTTATTAATTACTAAGAGCGCTTGCATAACATGCGAGGGGTGCGGGTACGCGGTACAGAAGTTAGATATCCACGTTTAGTTTGTTTATTTCTTGTGGATCTTGAGTTTTTTGTCCGGATGTATATTTCGCCACCAACTAGTAAAATTTGCCGTCGTATTAACTGCCAAGGACGTTAATTAGGCGGCGGCGTCCAAATAAAGGGCTGAAAGTCATTCAGCCATGTGATTGAATAAAACTTTAATTAACCTGGCTGAAGGTGGCTAGCCAAGTAGTCAGTAGGCTAGTAGAGTGACAAAGATACAATACTTACCACTTCAGGTTATCCGAAACAATATCTGGGGTAAACAGTATTCCATGCATTTAATCTAGGATTCCGTGTGGCGTCGGATTAAGAATAGCGTCACTCCATTTCCTTCCGTGGATGTCGTAAAAGGTGACTAAGATTCCAACAGCATACTGCGATCGCCAACCCGCCTGCCAAGCGTGACGATAATGACAAAACCCTTCATGGGCGTCAAATGGCTGATGATGATTATGATGATGAATCTAGGATTAATTCGATACACGAAGTCCGCGTGCTTGACATCATTATAGACATCTTGTTTTGAGTTTCATCCAAATCATGTATATCAATTTTCTTTCAAATCAGTTTGACCTTTTATGCATGTTCGAGTAATAACAGAGACGTAAAGCTCTGTGTTAGTAACAAACATCCAGCCTCTCTACTCTCGACGATAATTTATTCAACTTGAGTTACATCATCATCATCACCATCAGCGATTTGACGCCCACTGCAAGACATAGGCATCTCTCATGGTTTTCCAAGCTTCGTGGTCTTGTGCCGCCCGCATCCAGCGACTCCCCGCCACCGTAACCAGGTCGTCAGATCATCTGGTGGGGGAGCCTTCCTACGCTGCGTCGTCCTGTCCGCGGTCGCCAGGTGAGAATTTTTTCGCCCCAACGGCCATCAGTTCTCCGAGCTATGTGCCCCGCCCACTGCTACTTCAACTGAGCAATTCTTCGAGCTATATCAGTAGCTCGGGTTCTTCTGCGGATCTCTTCATTCCTGATTCGATCACGCAGTAAAACTCCTAACATAGCGCTTTCCATTAATCGGTGGGCGAACTTGAGCTTTCTTATGAGGCCCATAGATAGCGACCTTGTCTCACATTCATAAGTCATCACTAATAACACACGTTGGTTATACACCTTTGTCTTGAGACACTGAGGTATTTTGGGCGCGAAAATGTGTTTTAGTTTACCGAAAGCTGCCTCTTTCTCGAAGTTGGACTTACCTAACTTGAGTTACAATTGAATGCATTTATTTATTAATTCAGCCAAAATATTCTTTCAGTTTCCGATGCGCTCTGATGTTTCAATAAGTGTAATGCTATTTCTTACCACTCAAACGTTTATTAAGTCGTTATTTCTGACTTACTATTGACAACAAAGTTGCGTCGAGAGTAGAGGTGCTGGTATATTTAAAACATAATTATCCTAATTTCCGACAACATTAGAAGTAAATTAATCTAAAACAACATACGATAATTATTTAAAATCATGTGGCCACACTCATGTGAATGTGTGTGATGGAGAACCTTTCAGCTAATCTTTTATAACCCTTTTGTGATGTGATGAAAAAAAGTTTCAATTAAATTAACACCTTATGGAAAGAGAAGTAAAAGCAGGAAATTCTGTTAACATAGCCGACTTATACTTACTGTAGAATAGTTGTAATGTACCAATATGGGTAGACCACTGGGAGCGCCGCCCGGCGGAGCAGTCGCGAAATATACGTCTTAACTCGAGGGCGCATTTCTCTTCTATTCCCATACACAACAAATGGCGAACGAGGCTGTGTTTTAATTATACATAATTAAAGACTTTATGTGCAAAGAACTGTGTAAATATGGCCAAACTCGGAAAAATCAGTGAATTCGACGTGGACTGCGGAAATTGGCAACTGTATTGTGAGCGGTTAGAAATGTATTTCGTGGCAAATAACGTTGAGGAAAAATTAAAGTTACCCACGCTGGTCTCGAGTATAGGCGAGAAAGCGTACGAACTAATGGTTAATCTATGCAGCCCGAATAAAATTGCGGATATGAGCTACAGTGACGTACTTAAGAAAATGAACGAATACCTACGGCCAAAAAAATCAATTTTGGCTGAACGGTTTAAGTTTAGAAAGTGCGTACAATGTGAAGGGCAGACAGTGATGCAGTTCGTCACAGAACTAAAGAAATTATCACAAAACTGTGCATTTGGGAATAGTCTGGACGTAAATATGCGGGATCAATTTGTGTGTGCAGTATTTAGCGACGGAATCAGACAAAGACTATGCGGCGAAGGTGATTTAGGGTTTCAAAAGGCAGTTTCCATTGCCGTAAACATGGAATCTGCGGAACGCGATGCATTATTCGTCGACAGTAAACATGGCGGAGTCGACAATTCAGAGCGCGGGCGCGCAGTCACGTGTGCGCATTTTGCAGCAAACGACCATCGACATTGTCATCATGGCGGAACGGATCGAGATGATCTAGCGGCCTCCATGAATCTTTTAAGAACAGCGATGTGCACGGCGTGCGGGGATTCGCGACACAAATGGAAGGAGTGCCGCTACCGCGGGTTTGAATGCAGCCTATGCCGAAGGGAGGGGCATTTGCGTAGAATGTGCCCGGAAAAGGCGCGGGATAATGGCGCTGAGCGACGCGGTGATGGGGGAAGGAGCGGCGGAAGCGCGGCGGTGTTCGGCCGTGGGCGCGGGCGCGGGCGGGCGCGCGGTGGCCGGGCCGGCTATCAGGGCGGTGGCGTGCGGCGCGCGACCGCCCGCGAGGGCGGCGACGGCGGCAGCCGAGGCGGCGGAATGGCGCGCGCGCATTTCCAGGACGCGTCGTGGCAAGACGAACCAGAGCCATCCAACACAATCGACTTTGAGAGGGAAGAAGAGGACGTGATGCAGATGTCACTTGGAGGCTATAGGCCGGTTAGCACTCATGTTTTAGTAGACAAGGTTTTATTAGAAATGGAAATTGACACTGGGTCAGCACTTTCTTGCATTAATTTACAGAAATACAATGAATCATTTGGTCATTTACCTATAAAAAAATGTAATTTAACGCTGACATTTTATGATGGTACCAAATCTAAACCTGTAGGGTTCATTGAAGTAGAAGTGTATTATAAAGATATAAAAAAGAAATTAGATCTATACATAATAGAAAATGGTACCACCACACTTTTGGGCAGGCAGTGGCTTGCAGAATTAAATATGGAGATACCGAGGGTGCAAATTTTCAATGTGAACAATTTCGACCGTAATAAAGAGATCCAATCCATACATTCCAGATATAAAGAATTGTATGACGGCGGTCTGGGGCGGTACACGGGCCCCGCCGCCACGCTGCATGTGCGCGCAGGCGCGGTGCCCGTGTTCCACCGCGCGCGGCCGCTACCCTACGCGCTGCGCGCGCAAGTTGACGCAGAGCTGGACGCCATGCTGCGCGCCGGCGTCATCGAGCCTGTCGACCACTCTGACTGGGCCAGTCCACTGGTAATTGTAAATAAACCGGACGGTGCGTTGCGGATATGCGCGGACTACAAGCAAACCTTGAATCCTGTCTTATCGGTCGATAAATATCCACTTCCAAAAATAGAGGACTTGTTTTCAAATTTAAGTGGTAGTATACTCTATACAAAATTGGACCTGTCACACGCATATAACCAAATTATTTTAGATGAATCGAATAAGTACACTGTGGTAAATACACACCGAGGGTTGTTTAAGTACAACAGACTAGTCTACGGGCTGGCATCAAGCCCAGGCATTTTCCAGCGAATAATGATAAACTTATGTCGAGATATTAAAGATGTCGTGATTTTCATGGATGACATCCTAGTAGCAGGAAAAACACTAAATGATCATCTAACAGCATTGAAAAGGGTTTTAGATAGACTGAAAGAAAACGGCTTTAAATTGAAAATAGAAAAATGTGTATTTTTTGCGGATAGGGTTAGGTATTTAGGTTACATAATAGATCGAAGCGGTATAAGCACGGATCCTGAAAAGGTGAAGCCAATTCTGGATATGGCTGAACCCAAGGATACTTCAGAATTGAGGTCCTTCTTAGGTATGATTAATTTCTACGGTCGGTTTTTACCCAATTTAAGTTGTCATTTAGCCCCCCTTTATGAACTACTAAAGAAAGATATGTGCTGGGTTTGGCAGAAAGAACAGAGAGAAACTTTTAAAAAGGTTAAAGAAATGTTAACAAAAGCTGAGGTGCTAGAACATTACGAGTTATCGAAGCCATTAGTGCTGACGGTGGACGCGAGCGCGCGTGGACTGGGCGCTGTGCTGGCGCAGCGGGACGCGCGCGGGGATCGCCCGGTTGCGTACGCTTCGCGGGCACTCAACGACGCAGAGAAAAACTACAGCCAAATCCATAAGGAGGCATTGGCCATAGTTTTTGCGGTCAAAAAGTTTCACCAATATTTATACGGGCGTCATTTCAATTTAAAGACGGATCATAAACCGCTGGTAAGTATATTTGGCCCTAGCCGTGGTATTCCAAATATGACAGCGAGCCGATTACAGAGATGGGCACTTATATTAGCTGCCTATAACTTTACTATAGAATACGTAAACACCAGCGACAACACAGCTGACGCCTTATCGCGAATGATTGCGTCACACAAAGAAACTAGTGATAATGAATGTATCGAGTGTCCGGAACAAACTTATCTACACTTTGCATCTCAAGCACTGCTCTTGGATCATGCTACTATAAAAAAAGAGACTAGTAAAGACCCATTACTTTGTAAAGTCCTTAGCTATTTAATGGAGGGGTGGCCACGGGAAGTGGAGATAAAAGAGTTGAAACCTTATTTAACTAGGAAATCGGAATTGTACAATGAACTAGGATGTCTTATGTGGGGTCATCGACTCATTATACCAGCGGCGTGCCGCGAAAAGGTTCTTAGGGAGTTACACGACTCGCACATGGGTATTGTGAAGACTAAACAGATAGCCCGTAGCTACGTGTGGTGGCCGGGCATCGACGAGGCGGTGGAGGCGACGTGCCGCGCGTGCACCGTGTGTGCCGCCGCAGCGGACGCGCCGCCCGCGCACGCGCCCCGCGCCTGGCCTTGGCCCGACCGTCCATGGACTCGACTGCACCTGGACTTCATGGGACCGATTGCAGGCGCGACCTACCTGGTACTAGTAGACGCTTGTTCGAAATGGATCGAACTAATTAGGATGAATTCAACCAAGGCTAGTAGTGTAATCGGAAAGCTTCGTGAAATATTTGCTAGATTTGGGTTGCCGAAGCAAATAGTATCGGACAATGGGCCACCCTTTACAAGTGAGCAGTTCCGTTCATTTCTAAAAGATAACGGTATTGATCAGAGTTTTTCAGCTCCTTACCACCCAGCCTCAAACGGTGCGGCGGAAAACGCAGTAAAAATCTGCAAAAGAGCCATTAAGAAAGCTTTCGCTCAAGGCTTAGATACTGAAGCGGCACTTTATAGGTTTTTACTGATGTACAGAAACACTGAACACTGTACAACGGGAGTGAGCCCGGCACAGCTGCTACAGGCCCGGACACTGCGTACGCGCCTGGATTGCATGCGCCCTTCCCATGACGCGCGCGTGCACGCCAGGCAGGAGCGGCAGTGCCACGACAAAGGGGGGGCAGTTAGGGGGTTTCAGGTAGGAGATGAGGTCTGGTTTCGAAATTACTCAGTAGGACAACCCTGGATAGAAGGAAAAATTACAAACAAATTAGGAAGTACAGACTATGCTATTTCTTCAGTAGTTGGATCTAATATCCATAGGCATATCGACCAGATAAGACAGCGATTCGAAAAAAGGTCATCACGCCATTCACGTCAAGTTTCACCATTTATTTGCTACCCAAACCAGTGGGATGGCCCGGTGGAGGGGCCGATGGGCGCGGCTGGCGCGGGGCATGCGTTGCCAGCCAGGAGCTCCCCGGTCGTTTGTCCCGACGCCAGGTCACCAGGAGAGAGCTCAGAGCGTCGTTATCCACTCAGAGTACGCAGGCCCCCAGTCAGATACGGCTTTGATGAATAAATATATGTTATGCGGTTTTGCCAGTATATAAATAAGGGTGAAGGGAATAGAGATAGTATAAGTTTCAGCCAAATGGATGTTTATTTAAGTTATCAAACAAAATCAAATAGCTACTTAAAGTTTGTTAATTAACGATGTAATTATAATGTAGTAATTAAGGGTGAAGGTGTAGAATAGTTGTAATGTACCAATGTGGGTAGACCACTGGGAGCGCCGCCCGGCGGAGCAGTCGCGAAATATACGTCTTAACTCGAGGGCGCATTTCTCTTCTATTCCCATACACAACACTTACTTGTACTCTAACTTTACGCATTTACGTCATTTATTTAGGCGCTACCGTGAAACATTTAGAAATACATATAAGGTTGTCTGGAAGAGATCGCTTTTAGCGATAACACCGCCAATTGTATACGGCAAAACTTAGACATGTAAGCCTTTTAATGTATTTTGTTTTCTGGTGTGTACAATAAAGTGTTCTAATCTAATATAATCTAATCTAATACAGACATACATACACCGCTAGAATCCTAACCTTTCTTTTTGGCTTTGTTGTAGTCGGATAAATAGGGAAGAAGGGTTTACCCTTTAATTTGGTTTCTTGAGGGATTAAAAGCAATAAGGACGTGTGACTTATGAGTGACAATCATAAAATAAAAAATATGTTTCAGCTCCTGGTACGTTACAGACCAGTTTATAATTATTTATACGTACAAAAAAGTTTAATGTTGCAGTAGGTATGTATTACACACGACGTTATAACTTCGCTCATTTAACATTTAGATCAGAGCCGGCAGAAGAAATACATCCACAAAAGCTACTCCGCTAACGCAATGAAGTCGACTTCATTCTTGCATTACCACGTCGTCGATATCCACTGTTAGAAAACGCCTCTACGGTGGCGCCAGTCTCTTCTATTTTAAGATCTCCTTCTTCAGGTATTTTCTGATACCTTTTTGATGTTGTCTGATGTTGTACGTGACGTGCTTATTTTTATTTCTAAGTAGTGACCCTTCTTGACCTTTCATTTAAGCATACAATCAGTCATAGTATTATAGATAAAAATTTCTTTCAGAAACTACGATAGCTGATAGCAAAATGATGCAAATATTTGATTCCATAATAAGGACCAGTAAAAGTTGTATTTGGTATTCGTTCTTATCCGTATATTACAATAAATAATATCCCAAAAAATTAATCACAGGTGACAGATGTCTGGACGAGAGCAGTTAGTGTTGGTAGTAGGCGAGGGCGGGCGCTTGGAGCAGCTGTTTGGGCGCCGGGGTGGGCGCAGAGTTGTGCACCTCGGCGTTGAAGCCCTGGTGGTCGTCGGCGGTGTAGTGCACCGTGCGCACGGAGCCGTCGGCCTCCTGGAACGAGTAGGAGCCCTTCACCACGTCGCCGTCGCGCGACTCTTGCTGCTGCTTGTTGTCGCCGGTGTGTCCGTCCACCACCGAGTACGTGAACTCGTACTTAGGGTACGCCTGCCAAACAAAACACACAAATGAGCATCGAGACTTCACTAACGATACGATAGAAAAATGTAGGCTCAATAATACGCTTCGCTAATAAATTGTTTGATTCAACTTTTCTTTGGCTTTATAAGACAAATTAACTTTAAAAAGAAATGACAACTTACGATCTCTTCCTGGTGAGCAGCAGGGACGGCGTATTTGATGACAGGTGCTGGGGCAGCGTACTTCAGTACTGGGGCGGGGGCGGCGTGGTAGAATTGGGCGGGAGCGTGGTAGGCGACGGGGGCGGGGGCGGCATGGTAGACCGGGGCGGCTACGAGCTTGGCTTGTGGCTGCTGGTCGTGGCGTACGATGCTCTGTGAGGAGACTGCGGCCGCGGACGAGTAGTGCGCGGGCTCCGGCAGCAGACCAGCGGAGGCAACAGCCACCACAGCGCAAAGGGTTACTAGCTGGAAAATTTTAAGGCATATCCTAAAGGCGTTTGTTAATTAATTTCAATTATAGTTATTTGTAAGAAATAGAGGTAAATCCTAGAATTGTAGCTATTATAAATATTGTTTTGTGAACTATTTTCTATTTTAGTTAAAAACATATTTCGAAACGATTTTAGTTTTCTCGTTGTTTTGTCGGTGAAAATTCCTCTTTAGTAAATTGTAAAATACTTAGTATTTTTAATAACTTACTTTTGAGAACATTTTGTTTGTTTCTCTGTTGTGTCTAAGTAGTAAATGATAGTCTTTTAACTTTCGGCGTCCGTTTTATACGTAGGTACTCGACTAACCACTGTGCGTCTGAGCAACTTGCTTAGCCGACCTTGCCTCAGGTCTTGTAGGCTGTCTGACTAATAATATGGAGTAGGTTCACACATACACCAGTAAGTCAGTTGTAGAATATCAGGCCTTATGATAAAAACTGTCCATACTTTAGATCTTGAACGTACGTCTATAGGATATTTTAATCTGCGGATCCTAGAATATTGCCAACCTAATGTGAGTAGATATTAGGAAAAAGACAAACATACTAGATGCCGTAGAACAAGCATGCCGACTTAAATGGCGATGAGCCGGACATATCGCACGAATCTCTGATAACAGGTGGAGTGAAAAGACTCTACAATGGTACCCACGCGATTCAAAGAGACCTCGGGGACGACCGAGACGTCGCTGGTGTGACGACATTATCGAAGTAGCTGGACCCACGTGGACCCGCCGAGCCCAAAATAGAGAAGAATGGAAGGGGTTGGAGGAGGCCTATGCCCAAAAATATATGTACCCCTATCTAAACATCGAAATAATAAATTGTTACTTACTTTTTATTGATACTTATTTTATGCTTAGTTGATTATTTTACATTATTTATAGTACATATGGTGCTACATTACCGCACTAGTGTGATAATGAGCACTTTACGTGCCTATGTCGAAACTTCAAAGGGCCATATGTACTATAAAACGTTGTACGATACACGTGCTGTAACGGACCTGCCTGTGTAGCATACTCTTAACATATAATTAAGACTGAAAGGTGGGGAATATTTAAGCAATAACGAGTTAGTTAAATAAATTGAACTTATATCCAAAGAATAACAAGCGGTCGGAGCCGGCACCGAAAATCTTTTTCTACCCGCTCGTAGATGCGGGTATTCGCGCAGAAGTTACTTTTTCCCGGACAGAGCGGCGCCAATAAAAGATCACGCCACCCGACTAAAACCAATAAGGATGATACTTATTTATGAACCCGTACTATTGTTTCACGTGTCAGGTCGACTGGTGAAATCTGAGTGAAATCGTATAAAAAGGCCGAGGGCCAAACGCGCGGGGCGATTCCAGACTAGAGAACAGTAAATACATCCGTTACGCTCGTAGGGAAATTCGCCATTTTCAGCGAATTTATTAGCATTAGGGAGTTTCGTTTGCATTTAAATTCGAAAATAGGAGAGTGGCTTTGGATTTGTTACCTAACATCATCTGTGGGCATCGCGTCCCAGACTATCAGCTCTGGTGTGAAGTTTCAGGTTTAGAGTTGCTCTCGAAGCTAGGGAGTTGATTTGAAAGTAAAAGTGTTAAGGTTAGAAATGGTTTTCGGTTCCTGAATCTTTCGTACATTTAGCTAGAAGTTTTCCGCGTAAAATAGGGTTTTCAGCCTTAGTAATTAGGGTAGCTTCCGCGAAATAAAATGTGAACTAATCCTTTTTCTCCACAGTACTACGTTTATGGGAAATAAATTTGTACAAAAGAAAACTCTCGGTGGCAAAGGTATGCTAAGGATAGTCCGTGTGTCCAGCCTTTGTCAAATAACCAAGGCTCGGTGAGGCCACACGAGGTTATTCGTATCATGTTTGCGTCATAGCTTTCAGAGTTTTGTTCGAATTTAATTCTACTTATTACTTTAACTTAATTCCACTAGCTAGTGGTAATTGAGTTTCAGTACACAAACGTGTGAATTTAGAGCGAATTCACTTGGGAGCCTTAAGAAGTTTAAATTAATGGACTAAGGAACCCAAAATCTAGCTCTGCTTACTATGCTACGGCTGAATCTGAGTCTGCTTGGGTCGAAAGGTTTAAAGAATCCCTTCACCGGAGGCGTTCCCAATTTAATTTAGTAAAAAAAATTATTATTATAATATTAATTTTGAATTGAGATAATTAGAGATTAATTATCTTGTTTGGAGATTGGGTTAAAACGCTTCTTGTGAATGCGGTGTTAGATCTTCTTCCGTTAGCATTCGTGGTGTAGCAATTTTCCCCCTGCTTACCCTGAGTGACAGACGATTCTAGCCCTCTGGCACTTTGCACCCATAACATATTTATGTATTATATTTCGTATATTCTTACCTTGCGGGTGGTTACCGAACCCATAAAACCACCCGCGCATACACATCCTAGGCTACACACTCTGGCCGGCCAGAAAGTCTGAAAGCTAACTGTGTCAAGTTACCGAGTGATTTGAAACAGTCTGGGTTTCCGGAGTTAGGGATGATAGAAGTAGGAAATAGCTGTGACTAGGGAGACACCATAGGCACTCACACATATACACGATTAAATGTAAATGGGGTTTGCTTTGCTGAAACAATTGATGGGTGGTTAAATTAGCTTACGGGGTTGGGAAGAATTAGGCAGGCTCCCCCTTTTCTTTCAGGGTATCCAGTTGTATGATGAGCGTAAGTATTTCCCCGATTCTCCACCTTAGCAATGCGGTCATTAAGTAGGACAATAATAGCGATTTATTTCCGTACCAAAATAAGTAATCAAATAGCTTTATTTTCCAATATTGACAGCAATATTATTTTGTAACGTCCTGTGCAAAGGTCTAACATTAAATTCCGTTAAAATAAATAAGTTCTGACAAAATTCTATAAACTTATTAAATAAAAGCTAAAGTAGACAACCAAATTTTAATTAATCAGAAGTGCCAAATGTGTTAGATGTTTATTGCTCCATTCTTATTATGAACAGTGAAATTTGTTGCATATAAATGAAATATATTCAGTAAGCTAGCTTTTATTCTCAAAATACTAAAAGTGTCTCTTAACTATCTATTACCTTACTATTCTAGCTTTTTACTCCAACTATTAAAAGTGACTTCTAATTATCTAGTACTTTACTATTTTCGTTTACGGAACTTTTCAAACATAAATCAATGAAACGTTTAGCTACTTGCTCTAATTTCTTCCGCTGCTTAGGTTGCTACGGCATCTTATTAATGAAAACGTAGTGGTTCGAGTCCTGTTGGACGTTAGAAACTATGATACCATGTTGGCGTTGACTTGTAAACGAAGATCTAATAAGTAAGGCTGTAAGTTCGTGCCTTGTTTACGTACATTAAAATTATCTACTGAACTTTCCTTATTAATCTATCCTTATAGCGTTGAGGTTGAGTGCCGTTTTATATTGAGAGTTTAACAATCTATTGAGCAATGGAAATAAGTATGCTATAGGGCGAAGGATCCGATAAATAAAATAGTCTTTATTGACATTATGACAAAAACCGTTATGGAATGTTGTGGTTGTTAGATTTTAAGGCGTAAACCTTTTAATTTGAATAATATTTAAACTTGCTTATCTCTTTACTTCAATAATATTTTGTGCTCTGCCTTGTTTGATCTAATGGTATTTGCGATACTTGTTGCTTGGAGCTCTGATAGACTTCGTCTGTTCAGTCCATTGTTGTGACGTCTTGAATAGACTTTTTCCAACATACACGTCCGGGTTACATACTTTTAGTAGAGTTATCTCCTAGGTATTTGATACTGTCCCGTTGAGTTTTGTGTATAATGGCTGGACCATACGAAAGTTATCTACCTACTCAGAGTTTCAAGGAATAATTTCCTTTCATTGGATCAAACAATCTACAATTGCTTATTTTTAAACATTTGTGCTATTGCTGCTATTAATGCTTGCAATCTTTAGTGAGGCTGACCACTTCTACACAATGAGCGTTATTCGCTAGTTGCTAAAACTTCGTTTGACCAGTCATCCATTATATCCAGGCTTTCCGGATTGAATTTTCTCCGATGTACCATGCCTTTGATATCACAACCCTATACTATTCTACGACCTGATGACTGGCCATACGTTGAAAGCACCTTTTATAAATCTTCCTACGGTCAGTTTTCACTGAATTGTCTGCATTTGGCAAACGCAATTGAAATGTTATGTATATCCATGAATCTAGTTATAGATAAAACTATGTACAGTAGGACAATGATGAGCATACGGTGTGAAAGACCCAGCCTTTGGTTGGAGAACTGAGTTTCTTTTAGTCCGGATCCCGTCTCTGAGTCAAGTACTTTTAACTAGATTTGTGTTAGTTAACTTTCACTTTATCTATTATATTATAAATACTTTAAATTTAAACTTCATTCTGCACTAACTGCGCTTCATGCTTATAATTTTTATCTGCCTTTGCTTCAATCAAATTACTAGCGGACATTAGAGACGAAAATCTGTTGAACATTATAATAATATTATTAACAATAATATTGTTATAATGACCTACTTCTTTTATCTGTTCTTACACAGTGTTCCATACCGGTTTAACCTGTTTCATATTCTACTTTAAATAGCAAACTTATTCAACACTTAAACATTAAAAATTCTAATTTTCATTCTTGTTAGGGCTTTACTTAACCTTTTCAATATAGGGCGGAATAAACTCAACCTCTCTACTTAACCTTGATATCAAACCGAGTTAACTCGACCTTTAATTTCAATTTAAAGAAAATTAACTAGATCTTTATTTGTTAATTATATACTTTTGCGCTCGAACATTTGCTTTCAATCTCAGATACCTTAAAAGGGCTAGGGTTACGTATACGATCACAACGCAGGGTTCTACCAAATAAAACTAGACGATCACAGTTGGCCATTAGAGTGTTTTGCATCATAGTATCTACATTTTATCGTCTCATCGGGGTTTAATTTTTTAATTTACGGGGGTGGGGTGTTACAGTGCGAATAGGTAATTCGTAACTCGTGTCGATATAAAACACTCCCTTCGGTCGTGTTTTAATTTATCGCCACTCGTTGCGAATTTCCTACTTTTCGCACTAGTATCGTAATGTACTATTATACTATTGATAAAAACTATTATGTAATTTTTACAATTTTATAATGCATGAATATTTAAATGTGAAATTTATATTGTGTGAGGAAATAAAGGCTTAAAATAAATAAATAAATGTGAGTCGGACTCGTGCATGAAGGGTTCCGTACCATTATCTATACAACATTTGAATGTTTCCAGAGTCTACCTGTTGCCGTTGTTAATATCAAGCAAATGTAGCAGGATAGGCTATAGATTTATTTTGCATTAGTCTTATGATCTCCGATAAGATACTATGTAGTTCATTTAAGGATCTTTGGATCTAATTGGTCAAAGGCATGCTATCTAAGTTCTTAAATATTTTCCAGACTTATTATGTCTTACTGTGACGGTCTGCACTGCCTTTGCATTCGAGCGCCACTTATTCACAAATGTTGCTGCTGCTGCAAACATAATCCTTTGCGTTGTACAATAACCAATAAAATTAAACAAAGTTTTGCTGTAGTATCAGGGGTTTACTAAATGGTGCCTTCTTGCAATAAATAATAATAAATATTTATTATTTAGGGCAATAATTTCCAATGCTTCACATAACAAAATAAACAAATAAGAAATAAAACGGTAGCTTCTCAACCCATAAACGATTCAATTTTCTATTGCGATTTAATAATAGATTCCAACGTTTGCTCAGTTGGTTCTAAAACAAACAAAACAACGTTCATAAAAGTTGGCTGTGTGCAAAGCTGTCCATGCCAAAGTATCGGCCGGGAAAAAGTTAAGAAGAAAGTTAAGTCAAGGGCAATCTGTAGATGGAACAAGGAGGGGCCCGTAGGATTCAGATAATGTTATCCATTAAAAACCTAATAATACAATCAATGAATAATGAATGAATGAAGCAAATCTATTAAATATAAATTCAGTAAAGAACTCAAAGTACTTATTTTACGAATGGAGAATAAAATTATGTAAAATATTCCTGAAAGGGTTTGATTGAAAATTCTTGGGAATCCAAGAGGGGAGGATGGCAACGGGGTGTGGGGGGAGGATGGCAACTCTCTCAGACTTGGGATTTGGCGGGAATCGGGCGGTGGTTTTTTTCTTGGGCATCTTTTCCTTTGGGGGTGACCGGCCGGTCTAAATTAGGATTAGGTTAAGTTAGCAAAATGATTATCAAACTAAAGTATTCTACAGTGTGTCAGTAAGGTGGCTACAGCAGCGAATATCGTGTAGTTCAGCTGTGAAAGTGGTGTAGCTTGAGAAATGCCATTGCACCAAGTGCGATGGCTTGGGCAAATAAGGGTTGAAGCAATGCAGGCCGTGGTATGATCCATGCCAGTGGATTGGATCTGACTACGTCGATTTGGTCTTGTCTACCTTGGTAGCTCTCTAGATCATTCTCAGGTCTCAGCAATAAATATGGTAAAGTCTGATTTGCATCTTGGAAAGTTGCTGTAGTCTACAGAACCATACTTCTGAGTAGGCGTCACCTACATTGTTGTGTTTCAATATTACATATAACTTGAGTTTGTACTTGTTCTTGTTAAATCAACTTGCTTGCATCAATTCTAGACATCTAATAAATTTTTCGAAATAGGCTCTATATCTGATCGAACGGGAAGATTCTTTGCCGTGTTATTTTCTCACTATGGGTCAGGTCTTGAACGTGGCACGCACATTTGGTAGGAACTGGTGTTAGGCGTGGTAGAAAACCAGTAGACAGACAGTCCCGCAGAAGTATTTGCAAGCAGTTGAAGTCATTTACACGATAACGTAAATTGTTAGGTAGAGTCTAAAACAACCGATTAAAAATAACCCATAATAAAGTAAACTAATGAGAACTTGAATCTATCTAACAAACCAATAACCGGGCACAGAGCCTAACTAAAATTGTGAGTGTATAATCTACATCCATTACTATGTACAAAAATAAACTAAAACCATGTTTGTCTCAAATATTTATTTAAACTAAACCAACATTAACGATTACTGTTGATATTATAATCTGTATTAAACTGTGTTCACTAAAATGTGTTTTAAATCTCAAATGTTAATTTTTCTATAAATCTTGATAAATAAACAGTTTATTTTTTAACTCTTTCTAGTTGTTTCATTGCTTTGGAAATTCTCGACTGCCTGAAAAGATCCTCATTACTTTTCCTATTTGTTAGTCTAGACGATCATATTTTAGCCAAAGTTTTAAATATTCGGTGATATTAGGTACACTCATAAATTGCTCTTTTACACAGTACACATTTAACTTAAACTGGGCTAAAATAGTAGGTAGGAAGCCTAGGTACTCATACTTTACTTAGTAATCTCCTATGAAAGAACAATATCTTAGACATTCAACTGAGGCAAAGATGGAGAGCTGCAAAGGACTCCAGAGGACTTCTATTTTGGGAACCAGCGGTCATCAGTGGTAAGAGCAAGTATTACGGAGTTTATTTAGGGTTGATCAGTGTAAGTATTAAGTATATGGTGGGGGGTTTACATTACCAATGACTTTGTTTTCTAAGTTACGTACATTTGTGAAGTTTTAGTAGCAATACCACTCGCTAATTGTGAAGGAAAACATCGTGAGGAAACCCTAGTGTCTAAGATATTACATAACATAAGATACCATAAACTCACGCCTGTATCCTAGAGGGGTAGGCAGAGACCAGGGACTGCCACTTGCTACGATCCTGACTTTCATAACATACCTAATTCTAAGTGCAGAAACCTCAGGTCTAACTAGAACTATAACTAGAAGCCAATCAGCACTCAAGATTTAAAACATCTATCCTATATCGAAGATCCTAGGACAATAGAGAAATTGTTCTATACTTCACTACTTTTGCTGGTATCCTAGAATATTAGCTAAGATAGCGGTTGAAATCTATGAATGAGTTTGGCAAAACAGGTACTATAGGTACGTAGATATACGGAGTGTTGCAGAAAGATATCATATTAGTTTAGAGGGTTATTCTACTTTCATTATGGGACTAACACTGAAATTATGAAAAAAAAACATTTGTTCCATCTGAAATGTTGATACCTACCTACGCTAGTGAATGTATGATATAGCTGATATTTTTTCCGCGATTTCAGAGTTGGTTTCTCTAAATGGTTCTATGATAAGTACAGCCTTAAAGAAGAAAGACGTTTTGCTAATTATGTTTCTATTTTAGTGGTTTTTGACGATTAGAAATAGAAATCAAGTTAGAAATAGAAATCATAGCCTAATGGTGTTTCTAAGTTAGTAAAAGTATTTATCTACACTAATGTTGTAACATTCTACTTATGTTTTCAATACTTGACTTATAATAACTACTGTTATAGCGCAGACAACAAAACACTCAATTTAAGCAATTTCACATGATGGTATAATATTCACATCGATATCGTAAAATCTCATTATAACATCAATAAAACGTGACCAACTTGATTGCAGGGCCAATCAGGTTGGTCGCGTTTTATTGAAGCGCGCAGCTGCGCTCTCATTGGTTAAATTTTAATGGCGGCAAAATCACTGTGTTTATACACGTACGCGTGAATTTAATTTTTAATTGCATTAGTGAAGATAAAGTAGTGTATGCAACTGCATATAACACGGGTATTAAAACACTCGTTACTATTATGAAACTCGCTGCGCTCGTTTCATAAACTCACACTCGTGTTTTAATACCCTTCATTATATGACAGTTGCATAAACTACTATTCCATAAGCGATGGGGCCTGTTGGCCCCCTTAATATATCTATTATGCCTGTTGTATGTCCGTCTGATATGATATTGTATACCGAGCGGAGAAAACGATTTATTTATGTTAAAGAGTATGGTTAAGCCTGACTCGCAGCTCAGGGCCTAAAAGAAACTCGAGAATAGAAATAGAACTTTCTCCCGAGTGATACATAGTGCTTTATACTACACCTACGAGGGAAGTAAATTTATTTAGAATAATTAAACGCGTACTTTTAAATTATCAATTTAGTAAAAAACTAAATTTAACAAAACAAAACCATTTCGCCACGGATGTTTTTTTTTCGTAGTGCAGAAAAAGGATGCCAGCATCTTTCATTGAAAATCGAGTACAAAGAAAAATTCGCATCTATTTTTTCCATTTATTTGATATAAAAACCTTTTTTAAACTTGACGTTTGTATTTGTTTATGATCACTGCTAAAAAACAAAAGAACGCCAGCAGGGCAGGAACGGATTTTCATATAACAATCCTGCCCTGCTACGGAAGGCAGGAATGAAATTCCATATAACTTTTCCCGCCGCAAATTTATACGAGCGGAATGACGATCTTTGTAACCCATTTATGAACGAGCAATGAGTGGGTGCGGTAGAAAAGAGTTTTCTCTCGAATCGTAATAAGGAGCCTTATGAAATTAAACCAACAATTAGTTGCAAATGGCAAAAAAAACTTTCAATTTTATTTTTATCTTGCTTTTTCGTAAAAATGGTAAGTAATACATACAGGGATAGGACTAATGTCAATGTCATTGTGACAGAAGACATCTTGAGCACACGAGGTGCCGGGGGACGGCTCAAGTCTTATTTGGTTTTAGTCACTAGTTGCTTTAGGATAACTTTTATTCAACTGTGATCTATGTCGGATACAGCACTAAATGAAACCTGCCGGGTTATTGCTATGTATCAAGTGTGCGAAGCTACGAATACTGCAATTATACGAAGATCATTGCAATAAATGGGTGTCGCTATACAAAGATACTGGTTTCGTATGTGTATAGCCGTTACAAAATACACACACACACACACGTTTTGGATTTTTATTGGAGAAATCATCATCATCATCGTAATCAGCCGGCGTCAGTCCACTGCTGGACATAAGCCTCTCCCATGACACGCCACTGATCCCAATCTTCAGTCCTTCCTTTCCAGTCACTGCCCACCGTTATTTGAATGTCGTCGCTCACCTACCATAAATGTACTATGTCTGTCTGACAAACATATTGTAGACAAGAAATGTTCATGTTGCACTAGCTTGAGACTTTTGTGGCCCACAATTGGCTCGAAAGACCATTTGTGTGTACGCAGGGTTTTGTATCGCGTCATTAGTGAATGTATAATTAAAGTAATACTGGAGTTTGTTGGTTTTTATCGCAAAAAAATTATGCTATAGCTCATAATCTCGATTAAAAATATGTCGTGTAGAAACTTCGATACCAACTGATGCAACTGATAAGACATGATAAAAGTAGAGTAATTTTCTATTCCATAATAAGGAATAATAAAAAATTGTTTTTGGTATTCGTTCTTATCCGTATATTGCAATAAATAACAGCATTCAACAATGAATCACAGATAACAGGTGTCTAGACGAGAGCAGTAAAGTTAGTGTTGGTAGTAAGCGTGGGCGGGCGCTTGGAGCAGCTGTTTGGGCGCCGGGGTGGGCGCAGAGTTGTGCACCTCGGCGTTGAAGCCCTGGTGGTCGTCGGCGGTGTAGTGCACCGTGCGCACAGAGCCGTCGGCCTCCTGGAACGAGTAGGAGCCCTTCACCACGTCACCGTCGCGCGACTCCTGCTGCTGCTTGTTGTCGCCGGTGTGTCCGTCCGCCACCGAGTACGTGAACTCGTACTTAGGGTATGCCTGCCAGATAAAACACACAAATGAGCATCGAGACTTCACTAACAATAAAACGATAGAAAAATGTAAGCTCAATAATATGCTTCGCTAATAAATTGTTTGATTTAACTGTTCTTTGGCTTTATAAGACGAATTAACTCTAAAAAAAATGAGCACTTACGATCTCTTCCTGGTGAGTAATAGGGGCGGCGTATTTGATGATAGGTGCTGGGGCAGCGTACTTCAGCACTGGGGCGGTGGCGGCGTGGTAGACTTGGGCGGGAGCGTGGTAGACTTGGGCGGGAGCGTGGTAGGCGACGGGGGCGGGGGCGGCGTGGTAGACCGGGGCGGCGACAAGCTTGGCTTGCGGCTGCTGGTCGTGACGCACGATGCTCTGCGAGGAGACGGCGGCCGCGGACGAGTAGTGCGCGGGCTCCGGCAGCAGACCAGCGGAGGCAGCAGCCACTACGGCGCACATGGTTACGAGCTGGAAATTATTAGGACAGTGTTACATCCCAGAGGCGTTTGTAGTTAATTTTGAGTTTATTTGAACGTTAGATGTTCTTAAATAGTTGTAAATCTTAGAATCATTATAAGTGTTATTTCATTCGAGCATAGAAGATTTTTGTAATTTAATTATTTTAGTACAATTTTTATTGAATAATAACAATATTAACTTCCACCCAACACAATCACACGACCTGGTCCCAAACTAGGATACCCTGTAAGACGAAACCAGGCAAGGATGTCACAGACACAGAAATACACCCAGACTGCGGCCATCTTAAAGCGGTATTGCGAAATTTGTCTATTTAATTACTTACTTTGGAGAACATTTTACTTATTTTTCTGTTGTGTCTAAACAGTAAATGATAGTCTTTTAACTTTCGGCCCCCGTTTTATACGTAAGTACTCGACTAACCACTGTGAGTCTGAGCAACTCGCTTGGCTGACCTTGCCTCAGGTCTTGTAGGCTGTCTGACTAATAATATGCAGTAGGTACATATACAACTACATATACGTAGTTCAGTTGTTCAGTTCTTACCCTAATAATTGTTCGAAATTTCGGTAAAACGTTAAGTCTCTGAATAATACTTAATTTTAACTCTCGGCTTGGTTGGCTCCGGACGTATTGACTTGCCTTTCCTGTGGGCTAGGCCGATCATACTCTATTTCATATAACAAAAGACAGAAGAAGAAATAAAGGGCAAAAGGTTTTTTACTGTGCACACTTCCATGCTGTAAATGTACACAAATATAACAAAATACAGAAAGTAAAATAAAGGGCAAAATATTTTAACTATGCACACTTCCATAAATCTGTTGTGAAATAACACGAAAATTGAATTCATTTATTATTTAGCAACAAAGAAGTAATAATAAACAAAAACGATTCCAAACGTGTGCATTATAAAAGACCTACGATTCCACTGATCTGCAACTATGAGGATGGCTACACGAAACTAATTACAGATGGCGCCAGCTAGCTTCGCTCATATTTTATGATTTCTTTCGATTTTATCAAAAAACAAACCAAAATAATGGAAGTAAAGTGAATTCAATAAAGAGAAGAAAATTTTAAAGTTTTTTTTTTAAATAAAATTTTCTTGCCGGCCAGTGCGATTCTTTAAATGAGGCTGGCGCATGACATGAAATAAGTATTTGCATTTCAATCATCAATGGACTGGCTGCAGAGAATATAAACTATTACGAAACCAATGAGGTTCTATATATATGTAATTTATTGTAGGAAACCTTTATTGAATAAAAATATTCGAATTTTAAAAACACTTTCCACGCTAGCGGATAAAGTGCGATTTTCCACGCAGATTTCGAATGATAAACAGAGCTTTTACGAGCTAGTGAGGTGAAATAGTTATTTGTTATGCAAGGCTGCAAAGTTAATTTTTGGCGCGAGTACCTTGTATTGAAACCTGAGCAAGCGAAGGATTCTAGGATTGAGCCACGAGCGAAGCGAGTGGTTCAAATATAGAATCCTGAGCGTAGCGAGGGTTTCAAAGGTACGAGACGCTAAATAACTTTGCTGCCGAGCGCAACACACAACTTTTCACCTCACTAAAGCGAGGAAAATGTTAGGTGCAAGAAAAACAGTTTTAATAAATATTAAATTACTGTTTATTTATTTCAAAAAGTAAAATTACTACAATTGGTAATATTGAAAGTTAATTTTTTTTTTTAAATCAAATTTTCTTGCCGGCCAGTGCGATTCTTTAAATGAGGCTGGCGCATGACATGAAATAAGTATTTGCATTTCAATCATCAATGGTCTGGCTGCAGAGAATATAAACTATTACGAAACCAATGAGGTTCTATATATATGTAATTTATTGTACGAAACCTTTATTGAATAAAAATATTCGAATTTTAAAAACACTTTCCACGCTAGCGGATAAAGTGCGATTTTCCACGCAGATTTCGAATGATAAACAGAGCTTTTACGAGCTAGTGAGGTGAAAAATATTTTTTAAGCATTTCTCGCAGAAAAAATCGCATACCTTTAATTAAATACCTCTTTACTGGCTGAATTATTGATTATAAAGTGTAAAATGTTAAATTTACTTAAGAAAGTTACTCAGAAACATCGAAAATCTGTAAAATTATCCACACTATGCACCATATAAATTTACTCAGAGTCATACTATTTCTACATGAACTCTGTTAATTTTGTTTCACTTTGGGGATGAAGCAGCTTTATGAGCATAAAATGATGCTGCGGGACTACCTGCTACTTGACAATTTAGGACAATTGTTGTTTAGGACAGTTGTTGGTGATAAGAATATCACCAACAACTACATTGTCCTATCAGAAGTATTGATATCTATTCAGATCTGCCCAGTTCAATGCTATCGGCTGGCTCTGGGTAATTAAGTGCTGCTGCTTACCTATTTTTAGAAATGTGTGTTACAATGTATGACTATGATTTTATTAAATAAAACCGATGTTTACAAGTCCCCAGGAAGATTGTTTTACTTCACTTACAAATGCAGCAATAATAGGTAGTTGGCATTACATTTGCTAAATGGGTTGAATCATTGATATCAAGGCTTCCATTTCTCGTTTTAGTTAGTTTTATGTTTAACAGTCTAGGTACCTAAGCACTGCCTTCGTTTTTAACGAGTGTGAAAGATGCGGAACTGAAAACAAACAAGAATGATAAAACATTACTTTTAACTATGATTCTGAATGTATTTCATTAGTATTATTTGTATTTACCTGCATAGAAATAATTTTTTGATATTTGTTTACTAGAATCATAACCTATAAACTTGTTGATAGTCAAATTACTTCCTCCGAATGGTTTAGGAGCTATGGTTTTTCTATCGCAAACTGAGCAGTAAATGCATAGGCACTGTTTTTTTTAAAAAAAGACACTACTAATTACAAATATTGTGCTTTTCCCATTCGGTCAAGAAAACTGGACATCCTCCATTTTGAATTTTTTGACAGTTGCCACCCTCATTGGAACGTATTTTTTGCGAAATATAGTGCGATCAAATTACAGTGGCATATCTAAGTATAGGTTTAGTGGGTGAATGTGCAGTTTTTGTTTTTGTCGCATTACCTGTCACACATTGATTTGCTGTGTTCATGTTGTGCGAACGCGAAGTGAATTTGATTTTTCGGATTTTATTACTTTGTAAAACGTATCGCTGTTTTCTAGCAGATTACTTACGAATTTTTATTATCGTTTCCGATAATTTGAATAATAATGAACGAGCCTGGCCCAAGTTGCGACCGTAGCGAGGAAACGAAGCCTGACCCAAATTGCAATAGACGCGTCGTGAGGAAACAAAGAGTATGCGCGAGCCTGTGTTTCAATCACCGAAAAAGGAAGGGAGGAAACAAGCACTAAGCAATTCTGAAAAACATAAAATACTGAATATTTATAAAGTGACGGAAAACTGGCCTTAGAGTTCATATTACAGAGATATGTAAACGTGCTATTGTAAATGAAACTGCAGCAACCGGCGGTATGTATTCCTCTATTCGCAGACATGTCATTAAATTGCATCCTATAAATTGTACACATATTTAAATGTTTAGAATCCCTGCCTCTCCAGGACTCCTATTTCACCTTCTGTCTTTTGTTATATGAAATAGAATATAAGTTGTCAGGATGGTATAGGTGCTGGGTAAGCCTACTCTATCTAAAAAACAATGTCCCAGCCATTGCAGCGCCCGAGTGGTTCCTTCATCCATCAAGTGTGAGTTAAGGTGCCACTGGACGCTGTATAAATCTTCTCATTACGTAGATGCAAAGGCCAAAGTTTATACTTTATTGTATATGAAAAATATAATTACTACAATGATGCTGCTTTGTTTTTTAAATGTTGAAAGGAATCAACTGTTAAACCATTTTTCCAATAGAAAAACACTGTTAGATGAACATATTTATATGTGCGTGTCTTGTGTAGTAAACATACATACATACATAAACTCACGCCTGTATCCCAGACAGAGACCAGGGACTGCCACTGTGTAGTCTTGTATAGTCTGCCTGAATAAACATATTCCTGAATTGCTACACCTATTTATTGCATTTTTTCATGCAATATTTTATGAAAAATAAAAGCCCCTCAGTAAAAATATAAGTAGGTAAATAAAACAAACAAATATATATCCAGGTCAACAACAGTTTTTCTTATTTTTTTTCTTTTCATTATACTTACTTAACATTCTATATACTATGGAAAAATACTCACTTCGTCACTCAATCAATAATAATTAAGGCTTTAATAAGGGTTAACTAGCGCCGCCAATGAACAAAAGTCACATCTTCTTTCACAATACGCTTTTGCAAAAAAGTGAACGACAAAAATGTCTGTGTCGGTAACAGCAATTTTTAGAATCTACAACTTAGAAATTAGGTTCATGAATCTAGGCTACAATTTCGTTTTTGGCGCAAACGGCCGTTTTTGGCGTAAATGAAATTGTGGACTAGGTTCTTGGCCCTAGGTTCTAAGTTGTAGGTTCTGAAAATTGCTGTTACCAACAGAGACATTTTTGTCGTTCACGTTTTTTCAAAAACGGATTGTGAAAGAAGATTTTCGTTCATTGGCGGCGCTAGTTAGCCCTTATTAAAAGCCTTAAATAGCGGTTGTGCCTCGCTGGATCGTAATTTTATTCTTAGCGATTACGAGAGCTTCATACATTATTGTGTAGTCGAAAAAATATCTACTTTCACACGCCTGCCCTTTGTTCAGTCACGGGACGGGCGATTTTACAACGAAAATGTAAAAAATAATGTGCTGTCGCTTGTACCGGCTGAATATTTCCTTTCGACATGACATGTATACTTTCTACTTAAAATGTTACCTCACACAGTTTCTGAGCGGAATTGACTACAGAATCTCACTGAGTAAATACTTAAGAATCAGTCGGATTATTAGACTCGTGTACTCTAAACCTCATTATCTTGCTAATTGCCACGATTATATACCCGAAATCAATAAGTTTAAAGACTTTATACTCTAAGCCCAAAACCCAAGTATTCTCTGCATGTATATTTTTTCCAAAGGAACTCGCGAGAAAAAGACTCGCTTTTTTGTATATTGTTGCAAAAAATCGCCAAGAATTGGTGTATACCGAACATTGCTTCCAAAGTAACCTTATCAAAAGTTTCAACCTTTTTTTTGTAAACTTGTTTAAAATTTCAATGCGCTATGTATTTAATGAATGCATTATACGATACATTGCGATCTCAAACAAACAAAGCGGTGGTTGGTAATTACACTCCGCGCCATGTTCAATACTACGCGCACATTGCACGATAACATTTCTTAAAGTCGTTTGTTATAGTGTTCAATATGCGTATCTTTCGGATCAGGCTCTACTAATTTAACACTCTGTATACCTCCTGTATGCTTACTATCTATAATTTACGGGAGTGCGGGGTGCCGTGACAGGATATAGATAAGTAATTTTGATGTTGTCACTAGCTTGTGTCTCTTGTAGGTCATTATTAGTTCGGAAGATGGCTTGCGTATGCGCAGGGTGTTGTACCGCGTTGTCGGTTAATCTGCCCGGGTGATGTTGGTGGTTGCCGGTTTTTACCGGTACAAACTGGTACGATTTTGGAACATCCGTCTGGAAGTGAGGCTTTTGTCTGCAACGTAAATAAAAATAAAAAAAACTGTTCATTTCAAAAAAGAAAAGAAATACATTATTAATCTAGCTCTGGAAGCTGAATATTAAATATGAGATTATAGTGCTTCTAGAGGTGGCTCTATATTGAAGATGAATGATATAAATAAATTACATGCCCGTACTCATACTTACACCTTATTTTGTAAGTAAAAGTACAGGCATGCAGAAGAACACTGTATACATGCAAGTGATTATCTTGCACTATATAGAAAAATATTAATATTAATATGGGACGTGGGACGCACTAACTTCTCCTCACATTAGGGGTCACATCCTGCTCCTTCTCATACCTTATCATTTAAGAAATGTTTTTTTAGTATATTTTTATGCAATGACATGAATTCATAGACCTTCTTTTGAGTTTTTCTACTATCATTTTCGGAGTTTGTTAAGGATGTGGGGGATACCGATTTAGATAATACTATTCGTTTGTTTAACCTGGGCCTAGAGTCTGATACACACATAGTTGTTCGACAGAAAGATATTAGCACTACAGTAACTGTCGTTTGCTGAAAAGACAGCTGAAAAGCTGTTTTCTATTCCCAACTTAGCTGCGGAAAACGCAAAGTAGGTGGTCAATACCTACGGTTTAAAGATGTCCTAAAGCGCCACCTACTCTCAAGCAATATAGCCGTCAACGAGTGGGAGGAACGTGCACAACAAAAGTTTGAATGGCGAAAAGCTATTAGCTTAGGCACCATCGCCTTTGAACACGCGCGTCTTCAGGAACTCGACGCCAAGCGCCAGTTTCGGAAAACTCGTCCTAAGCCCTCGTACAATTATACATATAACTCCAGCGGTCAACTGTATTGCGGCAGCTGTGACCGTGTGTTTAAGAGCAAATTCGGTTTTGCATCACACGCTCGAGCGCACGCTCGGGTCTAAGATGGGTCCTTGTCGGGGTGTCGCCGTCGACGGAATCGTTGTGGAGGACATCATCATCAACTGTCATTTGCCTCTATTTTGTAGTGTACTCAGCAATAGCAGCACAATGTCAATCCAATAGTATGACTCGCGCAAAATAAATAGGCTCTCTTGCGATGAATAGGCATCTCTCGCCGGGTTAAGTTGCACGGGTTATACATACCATTGGAATGCGATTGGATATTAAATGGCCAATATGACACTATTGGCAGTTTAAACAAGTATGACAGTAAAAGCAGGAAATTGTGTAAACGGTGCATTGCACTCCTTTGTGAGTGGCCAAAACATCTCCAAAAGTGCTAGATTGGCTATCCATAATGGAGTGCTAGTCCCAACACTTATGTATGCTAGCGAGACTTGGGTATGGCAAAAGAAGCAAGAAAGTAGGATTAATGCAGTAGAAATGAGGTCCTTGAGAAGTATGTCTGGCGTTACTTTGAATGACAGGATACGCAATAGTGTGATATGAGAACGTTGTGGACTGAAAGAGGATGTAGCGACAAGAATTGAGAAAGTAATGTTGCGTTGGTTTGGACATGTTGAGAGGATGAAGGAAGAAAGATTGACAAAACAAATATATCGAGCGAATGTGGATGGAAGGGCCGGTAAGAGACGACCCAGACGGATATACTTTGACCAAATAGAGGATGTATTAACAAAGGGCAAGATAAAAAGTACCCGAAACCGGCGTGCGTGCATGCAACGACTAATGAATGTTGAGGAAGCGAAAGTGATCTGTCAGGATCGTAGCAAGTGGCAGTCCCTGGTCTCTGCCTACCCCTCTGGGATACAGGCGTGAGTTTATGTTATGTTATGTTATGTTATGACAGTAATAAAGTCACTGTATTGAACAACAGTAAAGTTGTTAGTTACTATGCATTTAAGAGGCCCCCAGGACACTTACCCCCCGATGGTCCCATCTCTTTATTTAAACTACGAGTATGTAATACTTATACAAATAGGATGAAGATTAAAAAAAACTTTGACCTGTTACAACTAAGATAAATGATTCATACAGCGTCTATTGTCAACTCCTAGCTATACTTGATAGAAGAAGTGACCATTCAGACACTGTAGCGGTTGGGATATGTTTATATAAGGAGTAGGGTTGTCCATAATACAAACTTGTTACTTTACCTCAGTTTGCTTTATGCACAGAAAATACAATCGGTCTCATTTATAAAATCACGATGCCTTAAAACACGAGGAGTGTTTTAAGGATTCGTGATTTTATGAATGAGACCGATTGTCTTAAATACATAGGCAGTTTAAATACTCTGTAGCAAAGGGAATGACGTAACCACAGACTGTTAAACTGTTTCTGAGGAGTGTTTTACAGAAATCGTGTTTTTATAAACAACGCCGTACATTTTTGAGATTAAGGTTAGTATAAAATCTAACATTACTATAAAAAAATATTTCTTTAAGACTCCTTTTATGGACTCGGAAAAGCCTTTAAAATCTCCATACATCTCAACACGTTCAAGAGCGTTTTCATTAAAGAGTTCTTTAAACATGAATTACTCCATGTTTATAAATAAGACTCTTTACATGTTTATGTCGAAGTTTATAGACGTCGTACTGCTCGTTAGGTTTTCTGCTACACTTGTCTAGACCTTACCGCAGGCTACCATGTTACCAGATCTGTAACTGTCACTTTCGCTTTCTTATGCAACTGACATTACTAAAAGGTGGGTTTGAACAGTGTAAAAGTCTCGACATTTCACAGTTGACTCTATGTGGCATACGAATGCTGTACTGTATTCTTTGTCTTCGGAATTACGAATTTAAGAAACATAACTTGAACTCACGCCTGTATCCTAGAGGGGTAGGCAGAGACTACGGAATGCCACTTGCCACGATCTTAACAGATCACTTTCGATCATAAACATTCATTAGTCGTTGCATGCACGCACGCCGGTTTCCGGTACTTTTTATCTTGCCCTGTGCTAGTACATCCCCTAGTTGGTCGACGTATGTACGCCTGGGACGTCCTTTACTGGTCCTTCTACTCACATTTGCTCGATATGTTTGTTTCGTCAATCGTTCTTTCTATATCCTCTCCACGAATTTAAAATACAGTAAAATTTTCTATTTTCGTTGCAAAGTCTCCCACAAAGTTACAGAGTAGTGGTAGAGTGCTTGGATTTATTAGCTGATAAGCTGTTACCGTGACTATGGTAGTAGGAGACGATAAGTTTCCTATCTGTTACAAATTTTGTTGTACATCAATTATGTTTTACATAATTGGTGACAAAGCGAACGCGGCCAAAACAACTTATTGCTTACACTAATATTATATGTAAGAAGTAGTACGAGCGAAAATATGTGGTAATTTTATTAGTAAACATCGTAGCGTCTCAGCTGTGTTATTATTACCAATCGCAAAGTTTGTAAACTTACGGGGTTGAGTATGGCACTGGCGATTGCGATTGGATCCGGTATTGCCTCACATTTTGAGCCGAAACAGCTGCTTCTATATTACTAGCTGGCCTTATGGGTGCGAAAGGCTGTGATGTATGCTGGTTTAAATTTGCACTGGTTTGATGCTCTAAAAACATTTGTAAAAGCTGCGGATACATAATTTTCTGCATTCCCATCTGAAAACAAAACAAAAATTGAGAAATGGTCATATATCGCAGCGACCACCTATTATGGTTTCTGATTAATTCTACATTAACTAAAATATGTCAATTGTAGAGTAGGCACATCTTCGATTAGGCTTAGGTGTAAGGTCAAGGGGCAGATACAACAGAATCCACTGTCGGTCGAAGTGTTGCCGACTAACTGTTGGCCCCCCATACGACTACTTTAAGATAAGATAAAATACGCCCTCCTCAACATTTATCTGAATATAGGGAACGTAGTATAATGTAATACGTCGTACGTTTAGTTGCTGATGTGATCTGCATGACTTAACTCCAGTCTCCTAAATTCCCAGCCAAAAGCTCCAGCTATTGAATTAGTACGACATTTGCCAGGAAGTGTCAAGTCTTCAAGAAATCTTATTAGCTAAGTCTCTTTGGAATATAGGTGAGAGAATATTGTATTCAACTAATAAAATAGTTTACATGGAAAACTTTATGTGGTACTTACTTTATTTGTATTCTCCAAATGTAAAGGATTCTTCTGGTAAGTGTTGAGGTGGAGTAAGTGTGCTCCCGGTAACCTATTTAAGGTAGAGTCGGGGAGGGGCATGTTCCCAAGGTCCGAGTGGCCTGTAGGTTTCACGTATATGATTCTATACGGCACTAAAACTTCTTGGTGGTTGGTGGTTGGGTTGAAGTAGAGATTTTCTTGAGCACCTTCCTTGTGCCCGCTATGTATTACAGGTGCGTATTGCAAGCTTTTGAGGTGGACTTTTTTTGAATTATGGGATGACTGGTGCACTGGTTGAATGTGCTGTGCGCTTAGGAGTTTATGTTGTCTGGTTTGATGTGCGGGATTGTGTGTGTAGGTGCCACGCTGATGGGAGTAGACATTTTTGTGGGGTTCCTCGTGGACGGTTTTGTCGGTTGTGTATGTATGCACGGCACTGAATTCGTAGGATAAAGGCACATCTTCCCTTGTGAAACTCTGCGAAGATATTGCCTGTTTTGAATGGGGCTGCTCCATTTTCGGGTGCAACGGTGGCATTCCGTTACAAACTGTTAGCACCAACGCCACGGTTGTTATCTGAAAGTAGATTTTTAAGAAAGTATTTCTTTTTCCACCACATTTCACACAGTCACTGTTTGTCTCTTGTCACAACTTACTTTGATAAGCATGGTGAGCTTGCTTAGAGATCGGAAGAGTTTGTGTGGCCGGATGCAAAATGTAACACTTATATATTGAGGCATATTACAAAGAGAAATCACATGTTATGTAACTGTTTACTGGGCAAAGTATGTAAGTAATTATCTCTGTACTTCCGGCGAACTAGTCCTGCAGTCGATGGGCCCAACCTTTCACTTGTTAGTCCGTTTCGTTTATTTGTTGTATTGAACTGATTGTCGGATAGATTGCAAGTAGTCCGCCACCGCGCGCGCCGTGGCCTTAATAGATGATTATATTTTCACGTCTGCGTTATTGTTACGCGGCTGATGATATCAACGGATCAGCGCTTACTTCGTATCGTGAGAGTGTGCTCATGCGCAAAATATTCTTGCAACAATACCCATTGGAAAACAGGACCCATCACAAGCATCTCATGAATCATTGCGCCTTAGAAATAGAAGTAAAAATACGGCACGGTGACATCGCCAGCGCATGCAATTTTTTTTTAACTTTTATGTAGCTTATAAACGTCCCCTGCAGATCTTCTCTCGAAGAGAGAGTATGGGCTTAATTACCACGCCTGGCTACCGCTAATTGGCAATATTCTTGATTCAAATTAATCTGTTGTCAGAAGAATCGATCGTGGATAACAAAAGATTAATATTGAGAATTATATTAAAAGCATCGACAGCTTATCTTGATTACTTAACGCGGCATAGCTCGCTGACATGCGGTCTGTGCACGGAGGCCATTGCCGCAGGCTTTCTTTAGAATCATTCTACACATGACAAAATACAATGCAAAATAAAATAATAATCCTCAGTATATGACTCTGTCAAGAGTGAAGACGTTCCTTGGAGAGTCAATGACACATCGAACTTTACGTCTATGCAATGCTAAGAAAGGGAGACTGTGCAACAAAATGTAAAGGTTTGTGTGTGACATTTTTCTAGATATAGGAGAATCATAAATACCCCAGTTACGTACATAACTGAACAGGGACTAAATTATGTTGAGTGAAGGCTACAAAGTTCCATTTCCAAAATAACGACTCTTGGTACAACAACCTGAACCACTGATATAATTCAAAGAAACCAGTGTGTAGCCGGCCTTAATCTGGCCATTCGTACTGAGACAGGTTTTTTGACACTCGGTCAACTATGCGACTGGTTATCCCTGACCTTACTAAAAAATAACTGGGTCGAAATATGCCTTTCAACGAGACGGTATTACAATATGAGCAAGACGTATATAATTACGCATCAATTTTAATGTTTCAAAATAATAAAATACAGTTCATACGATCTTTGATAATTTTCACACATCCATATTCACAAACTTAGGATAAGGAGATACTGGAGTACATTGAGCTTCAGTGGTGATTTGAGTTAATTGGACAAATCGTGATTAACCAACAGTTTCTAAATTGAGATTTCACTAAGTAATGTAAGTAATACTCTGGGTGGGTTCTCCAAGCGTACGAATTTTTATGGGCCTTATTTTTGAAATTAGAGAAATACAAAACCTATTAAAAGAATTTTGACGTCCAACGTCACTAACACATTCAGTGAAATATGTTTTGTTATCCAAAACTCAGTACAGCTCAAATAAAACCTTATCTAGTGATCATTTAGACTCAAGTTAGCGATTTTTTTGATGCTATCATCATCATCAGCCATTTGACGCCCACTGCAGGACATAGGCCTCCTTCGTGGTTTTCATAACCATGAGGGGTTTTGCCACAATCGCCACGCTTGGCAGGCGGGTTGGCGATCGCAGTATGCGGTTCGAATCTCAGGAAGACGCTGCTGCCCGTCTCCTGGTAATTGATTTCCTTAGTCGCCTTCTACGACATCCACGGAAGGAAATGGAGTGACGCTATTCTTAATCCGGCGCCACATGGAATATATATATTATGTTATCTATATTTGTTCCCCTGCAAGGCACATGCCTTCTCTCAGAGAGATGCTATAAAGTTTAAAAAATTATAAAAATAATGACCAACGCCCTAGATAGGAAATTAAAAAGTAATATATATTATTTTCAGATTTTTAATACTAACCATTAGAGAGTAAAATGTATAAAACACCTGATTCAAAGGCAGTGTCGACAACCCCCCTTAAGTATCTTCTCCCTCTTCAGAATTCTTGAAAATAATCGAGTATTTACTGAAATTTTAAATCCAACAACCGGCGGTTAGAAACTTCTAATTTTAAAGCAGGTACATTTAAATAAACCCCATACAACATTCCAGACCAGTGCGAAGGACTAGCGCCCTGAGAGTAATTTATAAACGTTTAAAAACTTATCTCTTCGTCGCGTCAAATATCCTTAGTATTCTCAAATGATGAGCGAATCGTCATTATCATAAATATTAAGTTTACTTCACTTTGATTTTCTATGTTATTCTTGCATGCTAGTTTTATTGCAAATTTTATCATTATTTCCTTTTTAAGTTTAGGGCTATGGGCTAGATCAAGGTAAATTGTTTCTTGGTTTTTCTTGTGTAATATGTCTTTGTCTGTAACCAGTTTATTGTGCCAAATAAATATATAAAAAAAATATGTTCTTCCACACAGCCCAACTGCAAAGATAAGTATGCAGTCGCACTTTTTTTTAAATAAACAATATTTTCTGATGTTGGCCTTTACTAGTGCTGTAAATTCGTGCTTAGTATTAACTTTAATGATTCTAGTCTAATATTATAGTGATTTTGGTAGTGGCTTTGCTATGGAGGCTATGGAAAATAGGACATAAATTGTCATGTCTTTGATTAAGTTGATTGAGAAGCTTTACGGCTATAGTTTTTACACCTTCAAAGGATCGTATGTTTTAGTCTTTAATATTTATTTTAGCGATTTTTGATCCTTCCTATAGGGGATCCGTTTTACTTTCGGTTTGGGTGTGGAATCCCAAAAATTAGGTTCGTGATGCAAGTAAGATCACCCTATGTTCAGTTCACAGAACATTTATGTTTATATAGATGCTCTTTTCACAGTTAAGTTATGGTAACTTGTTATGAAAACGCCGCTGTCAACTTACAATATGGAGTTTTCAGTCTGAGAAAGCACGATGTTATTCTCATAACAGTTGCGGTCTGAACTCAGTATTACTAATGCATTCTGTAATTATTGAAAACATTTGCATGTTTCGTCATTTGGCACACATTATTGTGCAATCTAATAACAGACGACAAAATCAAATGAAAATTGGTTGTGTTATCATCAAAGAAATCAAACTCAAGAACTTGTTTATTAAACTAAGCAAAATTTGCAAATGAAGTTGTACGTATTATTTATTAAACAGAAAGAATATAATATAAGAAAAATGGTGTCCCCACACTAGGCTAGGCCTGTGTCGTGTTCTACTTACAAGTGTTTCGATTTTAATGGCAACGATTTTAAGACAATTAAAAATTTGTTGAAAAGTAATACAATAAGAATATTTAAGACACTTTGAGATTGATTTTAAATAAACTTACGCTTTTTACTAAAACTCTAAACCGACACTATAAGACTTGTGAGTAAAGAAGTTTTGTGCTATGACTATGGTACACGTAGATGTAAAAAATTAGTTATTATTTAGGTTAGCAGGAAAAAGTCATATTCAAAATTTCACTTTATTGGTACTTAAACATTCAATTGGTTCGATGAAACTTATGCTTATACCACAAAAGAATTATCTTTTAAAAATAATATTCATGTAGTTGACTCTTCATTTTAATAGTTCAGTTTTATATTACAAGTATCATAGATTCTAAATTTGTTAAACTTAGAATTTTTTTAAATAGTGTGGGCACATAAAATATTTTAAATTTTAAATATTTTAAAAATAAATATACATATACTTAGTTGTATTAAATTAAAATAAAGTATACTATTAAATAGGTAAACTATAATGAGTACTTATATAATTAAATTTAATAAAAATAAATAAATAAAATAAATTTGTTAGATTATACATTGAAAAGAACCATTAAAAACCATTGTTATGGTGGCCTGATCGGTTCCTTTAGAATTCTATAGATTAAACATTCAAAATCAGTTCTGTCTCAGTACAATCTAAATTACTAAGCCAGATTTGCAGTATTTTCTTTGCGTTATGAGTTGTAGATATCTCGGAAGTGGCAATTACGAGATTATTACATCACCGAACGGGAGTTTACAACAGACATTTCGGCATCGCACGTAACATCTTCACCTTGGCATTGAAACTTGTTTGGTGAATGAAATGAGTCATCTTTACTTTAAAAGAAAACATGCAAAGATGTACGGCGGCGTGTCACTGAGTACTTGACATTAACACTGGTAATCTGGAGGATCAGGTTCGAATACAATTTTTATCTTTATTTTTTCTTTCCGTGCTATGTTTATTTGGCACACGGACTATAGCTATTATGACTTATTTTGCTTTATGATTATCCTTGGTACAATTAACAGCATCTACATTTATATATGTATTTTGCCTCGTTGGACTAGGTGGCTACTACAATGATAGAGGTGGTGGGTTCGGTTCCCACTAGGGCTACCGTACATTTGTACGAATGGCCTCAGTCTGGGTGTATTGCCATGTTTGTGACGTCCTTGCCTAGTTACCATAGCACAGGGTATCCTAGATTGGGACCAGGTCAAATGATTGTGTTGTGTGGAAGTTATTTGTATTTTTTTTTATTCGCTCTACCCCGTGCGTTATCGGCGACTGTGTAACATATACTCAAAAGCTAGTCAGCTGTCAACTGTCCCTTTTCAGGATTTCTTCACATATTATGTGTGATTTTCGCGATGGACTCATTTATGGAAAGGATTGATAGATTCTAAACTATTACTTAAAACAATACCATCTTTCAGATTGTACCCACTACTTGCCAATTTTAGAGTAGATAATGAATAGTCATGCAATTGGATTCATACGTAGAGGAGAAAGTGTCCACCTACCAACGACATATTCAGGCTGCAGAGTAGCTTTTATGACCTGTCGACCTTGTCGCCTACGAACTACAATCAATATAAAAAGGACTCTGAGCAAGAACAAAACATTAGTTGTCTGAGCTTAATCATAGCAACATGTTCTGCAAAGTAAGTACATGTAAACATATGATAATAGTAAAACTTGAATTGAAGGAAAAAGTCTTTCTAGCAGGGCTAATTAATCTAGTGCTCAAAATGTAATCTATAGTGTCTTAGGTTTTGCGTGAGAACCAATCTTTAAAGAAAGTGTGAATCAAAAAATTTGAATAGAGCTTGCGTTTCCTCTTATGGCATTGGACAAAACCATCTTTCAGCTCTAAATTGGACGCAACGTTACTATTGTAATCAAAAGTGCCTAAAATAATTACCTTTATTGTGCTATGTTTCTTCACGACATAAGTGCTTACAAATTATATGTAGTGAAAAGTGCGTAGAAATTGTATCTGTCATATTTTAAATCTGGTTATCATCTAGATAATAGATCGTTTTATTAGATGCCTGAATAATATAACTGTTCTTTAAATACAAACCGTCGCCTAATAAACGTGTACTTGAATTCCAGGGTTCTTGCCCTGAGCGCCATGCTGGCGGTGTCCACTGCTGGTCTGCTGCCGGAACGTTAGTTATTCTTAAATAGGATTTACAACTATTTAAGAACAACTAACGTTCAAATAAACTCAGAAAAAACTACAAACGCCTCTGGGATGTAACGCTGTCCTAACAATTTCCAGCTCGTAACCCTGTGCGCCGTAGTGGCTGCTGCCTCCGCTGGTCTGCTGCCGGAGCCTGCGCACTACTCGTCCGCGGCCGCCGTCTCCTCGCAGAGCATCGTGCGTCACGACCAGCAGCCGCAAGCCAAGCTTGTCGCCGCCCCGGTCTACCACGCCGCCCCCGCCCCCGTCGCCTACCACGCTCCCGCCCAAGTCTACCACGCTCCCGCCCAAGTCTACCACGCTCCCGCCCAAGTCTACCACGCCGCCCCTGCTCCCGTCTACCATGCCGCCCCCGCCCCCGTGGCCCACTACGCTGCTGCTCCTGTTTACCACGCCGCACCCATCACCAAGGTTCTCGCCCCCGCCCCCAAACTCCTCGTCTCTGCGCACCATGAGGAAGAATATGACGTAAGTATTATTAACATACTGTCTTGATTGAAAACGTTGTAGTTCACTCACATGAACAACACGTGGTTCTATTGCTGCCATGAAAACCTCAAAAAATTTGCAAACAAGCAACCATTCTAGCGGTGAGCTTTGACCTTGAGTGCAACGGAAATGCGGTGAAAGTCCTAAAGATGCCAACGCCACTCCACGAAAACCTGTATAATTCACCTATCTAACAAGCCGTACATTCTGTTCCAGTCACACCCCAAGTACGACTTCTCGTACTCGGTAGCTGACGGGCACACCGGCGACAACAAGTCACAGCAGGAGTCTCGCGACGGTGACGCCGTGCACGGCCAGTACTCGCTCCTCGAGGCCGACGGCTCCTTGCGCACCGTGCAGTACTCCGCCGACGACCACAGCGGGTTCAACGCCGTCGTCAGCCACTCCGCGCCCGCGCACGCCGCCCCCGCCCACTACGCCCACTAAGTCACCCGTTTGCTGTACTGTAGGATCTGTAAATAATGTCTTTAGGTATTTATTGAAGAAATAAATGTGTTCGTTTGGTAATTTGATGTCTGTGATTACTTGGTTACCCTACTGACTTCGTAATTAATATAAAAACTACAAATTAGGTCTCGATACATCAAGAATTGTAACAAGTACTGACTTTATAGTAATGTATATGGTCCTAGTTCCATGAGTCTATAGTCGACATAGAGCATTATACGGAGTGGAAACTTTCAGCGGAGTATTAAGGAGAAGTACCTTATCCGTTGCAGCTACACGAAAATGGTCTGAAAAGACTATCCATAATTTTTCATGAAATTTTGATTGCCATTCACAGATTTTCAGAAAATGTACAGTTAGCAATAGCCGTTTCACACAAAAAAAATTTATACCAATCGATCCAGTTTCTTATACTGATCAAAAACTTCTATAGGATCAACCATCGTTGGAATACTAAAAAAGTCAGAAATTGCAAAAGACTTTCTCCATGCATTTTGTATGAAACTTTAACACAATTTTTTTTTGTCATTTCATTCTGTTCCTAATACTGATCAAAAACTTCTATCGGACCTACCGTCGTTGGCGTACTAAAGAAGTCAGAAGACATGGTTTAAGAAGTCCAACTTACCTTTTTTATTTATCAGATCTTTTTAACTGAAAAAAAAGATAAGTTCAAAAACAATTCAAACGAACTCGTTATTATTTGATTTTCAGACAAAAACCAATCTTGACAGTCTGTTGCGTCAAAAAAGCTCTGCGTGTTGTGAAATTCTCGTAGAACCAAATTTGTAATGAAGTCTATCAACTTTACAAATCAATGTCAACAAAACACAATATCTGATGGCCAGTAAAATAAGGTTTCAACACTCAGATCAGGCTTACTCACCAGTCCTAGTGAGATTCGTGCTTTGAGAAAGCTTTCCTTTGGCAGAGCTTTCGTAAACGTATCTGCTACTTGTTCTCTCGAGGGTACGTAGAGGACATTGATTTTCTTCTCTTGATGCAGCTCTCGCAAAAACTTATAGCGCGTGTCTATGTGCTTTGTCTTAAAATGAAACACTGGGTTCTTGACAAGCTTGATAGCGCTCTGGTTGTCCACGTAAACGGTGGGTATGACCTCTGTTTCTCGAACATCCTTGTAAAGTCGATTGAGCCATACAATCGTCTGTGCTGTAAGGCTGGCCGCCACAATTTTAAATATATATTTGGTAGGTCTGAGAATAGGTCGTAGGCTAATTAATATGGCAAAACAACGTTTGTCAGGTCAGCTAGTCTAATATATAAAAATCTTGTGTCACAGTGTTTGATATCCAACTCCTCCGAAACGGCTTCATCGATTCTTATGAATTTTTTTATGTATATTTGGTAGGTCTGAAAATAGGTCGTAGGCTAATTAATATGGCTGGGTCAGGTAGTAGTTTTATAAATATATTGTTTAAAACGTATTGCAACTTATAAGATGTCAGTTTATCCAAAACGTTACCTTAATGAATCGCTACTAACATCACTGAACTCCTTTATTGTTTTAAATGTAATTGGTGCAGAGTTAAGCCTGTGTGCTAATTTTATACTAGTATAGGGGCCCCATTGTAGTTCTGCATCTTAATGTGATGACAAAAAATTTATATAGTACGTGGAAATCGTGAGCATAATTTGGAAATTGAGAACAGCAAATAAGTTCATTTAAAATGAAATTATACGAGAAAATCGTTCTTGATCGAACGACAAATGAGAATACGATCTCTGTTGGATAGTATGTGTAATTTTTTGAAGTTTCGGTATTGTACCTATATGTAATTTTTACAAGTTTCTATCTATTTCAAAAAGTAATTGAATCGAATTTAGGGTTTTTGGAAGGTTTTTACTCTTTTTGGTGTGCCTGGGACTCTATTCGTGTAAAAACCGGTTTTTCACCAAAACTCATATTTTGATTAATTTAAGTTGATAGAGATATTTCTGTGACTCTGAAGTGACTCTAGGGTTAACTGATTGAAAATTAAAAGTTCAATTAACAATACATGCTTCGAACTGCACATTATTTCTACATAAGAATCGTAGGTTTTTGGGGTCCGTACCCGAAGGGTGCCAAACGGGACCCTATTACTCTGCCTCCACTCTCTGTCTGTCCGTCCGTCCGACCTTTAAAGCCAGTTGAAATTTTCTCAGAATCTGTTTTATTACAGCGGATTACCTAACAAATAATAAAATCCATACAGCAAACGTGATTTTTCGTCGTTTTTTTGTTTATGCTCTATCGTAAAAACGGTAATACCATCATAATAACGGCATCAAACTTGGCGTGATTGTGGGACTTATTATATATTCTAATGACAAATAATAAAAAAGGTCAAGCGCGAGGACGGAACCGGAGTCCGAATCGCACTTGGCCGGTTTTTTATATTGGTTGTTGTTTTATTAGTTCTATATTTTTTGGATTAGGAAATGCTGATTATTAGGTAGGTACTTGGAAAATTACTAGCTCCGAGGAAACTCTAATAAATGTGGCTAGGAAGCCTATTTTGTAATTTTCTTTTGTTGCCTGGATGTAGGTGCATGGCAAAGTTTCAGCTCGTAAGCAATATAAGCCATTGCTAACCACTTACCTTGCGGTATTCGCTCTTTTATGTTCGTACATTCAGATTTTCATTTATGAATTAGATTTTATGAGTAAGGGTTTTAAGAACATTTGCAGCTTTTAGACATCAAATCGGTGCTTATTAAGTTTGTAGCTAAACGAGTCTTACGTTTTGTGTACTGATTATCTACTGAATGCCGCTTAGAGTAGGCACGTCAACAAAATTAAAGACGACACATTATTTCAACAAATTGCTTTATTTAATTGGTAAACATAAATAAGATGACTATTTACACAAAATTCACTCTTATTATCTAGCTCTTTAAATTACAAAGAATCAAGCGTGCGACTTAGTGGGCGTAGTGGGCGGGGGCGGCGTGCGCGGGCGCGGAGTGGCTGACGACGGCGTTGAACCCGCTGTGATCGTCGGCGGAGTACTGCACGGTGCGCAAGGAGCCGTCGGCCTCGAGGAGCGAGTACTGGCCGTGCACGGCGTCGCCGTCGCGGGACTCCTGCTGCGACTTGTTGTCGCCGGTGTGCGAGTCAGCCACGGAGTAAGAGAACTCGTATTTGGGGTGAGACTGGAACAATAGAGAAAAAGATTCAGCTGTAGTCGGCAGACCCACTGAACAACACCAAACATCCTGCTATTTGAAACAGACATTTTGTCCTCTATTAGACTATTTATGGGCATGATTTCTTGTAGAGTAGCTTATATAGAATATCTTTCAAATTGTAAAGTATAAAACAAAAGTATTTGAAGTTTCTTAAAATTGGTTAGTATTGGTTGAACACCATAAATTGATGTATTATCATAAAATGTCATCCATTTTGGTGTTATACTCTACAATGGAAGGTGAAAGAGAATAATACAATTTCATAGAGTCACATTACATTTGCCTGGGTTTGCATTGATCAAAATAAATATAGAAGTTCATTTTGCAGCACTAAAAAAAACAAACAATGAAATCAAAACTATACGTGTATCAAATACTTACGTATTCCTCCTCGTGGTGAGCAGAGACCAGCAGCTTGGGGGCGGGTGCGAGGACCTTAGCGACGGGGGCGGCGTGGTACACAGGGGCGGATTGGTAGACGGGGGCAGAGTGGTAGGCCGCGGGGGCGGGGGCATGGTAGACCGGGGCAGCTACGGCCAGCTTAGCAACATGACCCTGGGATTGGTCGTGACGAAGGATGCTCTGAGAAGAGACAGCGGCGGCGGAGGAGTAGTGGGGGGCAGTGACGGCAACTTTGGCAACAGGGGCAGCGTGGTAGACGGGGTCGGCTTGGTAGACGGGGGCGGCTTGGTAGACGGGGGCAGCTTGGTAGACGGGGGCGGCATGGTAGACCGGGGCGGCAACGAGCTTGGCTTGCGGCTGCTGGTCGTGGCGAACGATGCTCTGCGAGGAGACGGCGGCCGCGGACGAGTAGTGCGTGGGCTCCGGCAGCAGTCCGGCGGAGGCAGCAGCCACCACGGCGCTCAGAGCAAGAATCTGGAAACGAAAGTACTTTTAGTAACTAACAAACGACGGAAATTCAGAAGGTATGATTCCCCGAAACTAGAAAATCTTTCTTCACGTAAAATTAAGCCTAATGTGAATAAAATTATGGCGACTTTGTTATCACGATAGTTGCTTGAAATAATGAATGATCAAAGTATCTTTACGTAATGAAATAGTCCAGTATGTGCTTATTAAGAGTACACTTACTTTGCAGAACATGTTTGTATGTTTATTATCTGTTGGACAACTGATGTGTTTCATATGTTATGGGCCGCTTTTATACTGCAAGAATTTTGGGCGAGCAAGGTCAACGGGTCACCAAAACCAGCGGGTCGCACTTGATTAAACTAAGTGACATTCGAAAGTAATTGTATCAGTTGACACTTTATAGAAGCACTGTCGCTAAGGGAGACCAGTAACTGGACCATTGCTTTAGATAATTGAAACGATGTTTAATGGTTTAGTGACGTTGTACCCATTAGGAATTGCTGTATCTGCTTATCCCTTTCGAGGCGAAATAATTAATTCACAACGTATCTACCTTTTTTGTTTTCCCAGAAAGAAAACAAACATAGATTAGTAAATTGATAAAGCAGACCAAAGTTTATAAGTGTTTGTTACAATTTATAACAGCAATGTTTATTAATATAACTTATTTCCACGTGAAGAATTTACATTTTGTTTGATGCATGTCAATATAGAATCTATTTTTCATCCCATCTATTCCAAAAGGACAGCTTGGTTCGCCTTTAAGTGCACCCAAATGTGGTTTTTTCTATAACAAACTTTTACTTAGCGGCCAGTAATTAGTTTTTAATCCTCTTTGTATGTGTGCCGCAATTGGGTATTTGACAAAATATCAAATGAGTTACTTTAAAACGGAATTTTGTATGAAAATATTGGCTTATGACGTCACATTTCAGAGCACTCTTAATTAAATCTATTTAAAAATTGTTATAACTAGTAATTGATTGAAAGAGATACATTTTCCGAGATATTTTGTAATTTTTGTTTTAATCGAGCATATGAAATAATTTATTGTTGATCGTGTCAAATACCGAATTGTATTTGCCGCGCACTTTTGAATTTGGAGTGTTCAGCGCCAAAGAAATCGAACGCAAATATTGTTTGAATAAAGACTGGCTGGTACGACAACCCATAGTCGCGCCGCTTAAAAAAAAGAAATCAAATTAATAACGCGCGAACTACAGCCCGCGTTTTGGTCAATTTTCACGGATTGTTAGAAATTCGTGGTTTTTTTTAAATGAGTTCTTCAAGTGACAGTGAAAGTACCTATAAAATGAACTCCTGACAGTATTAGAACTGACGTAAGAAATGTGATTCTATTTGCAAAATCCCGGGAGAAATATATGTAATGTAAGCCTATGGTCATTTTATTAAATGGAGAAATGCAGAATGGAGAGGCGCCTTTTAATCCTTTTATGAAAAGTAGAGTGTATCACACGAACGCAAAATATATTTTTGGCTCGGGCGACGTACTTTGAATCCCTTGCTACGTTCAGGATTCTACTAAAGAATCCCTCGCTACGCTCTGGATTCTACTCTAGAGTCTCTCACTTCGCTCTGAATTAAAAAAAGCGCCTTCTCAGTAAAAATATTATTTTGATCCCTTATGATACAATCTATTATTATACCATAATCACACAGAAAATGTGTCATTGTTCGTTCATAAACAGGTTACAAAATTCGTCGTTTCGGCCTTATAAATGTGCGACGGAAAAAGTTATATGGAATTTTATTCTTGCCCTCCAAGCAGGGCAGGAATGTTGTGTGAAAATGCATTCCTGCTTTGCTAGCGGTCTTCTATTTTTAGCAGCGAACATAAAAAAAACCTCAAATCTCAAAAAGGTTTTGTATCAAATAAATAGAAAAACAGAGGTGCGATTTTTTTGATGAAAGCGGGTGGCATCCTTTTTCTGCATTACAAAAAAAAAAACAAGCGCGGCAATAGGGATGGCAACACGAAACTAATTTTCAATAAAAAGGAAGGCTGTAGTTAATACCGAAACTGAAAAAGCAAAGTTGGTATACCGCGAAATCAATACAGACTGTAATACAAAGGTAACCTCAACAATATTTTTTAAACATTTCTTGCAGAAATAATCGCATACCTTTGATTAAATATCCATTTCCTGGCTGATTTATTGATTATAAAGTGTGAAATGTTAAATTTACTTAAGAAAGTTACTCAGAAACATCAAAATGTGTTGTAAAATTATCCACACTATGTACCATATAAACTTAGTCATAAAATCATACTATTTCTACACGAACTCTCTTCATTTTACTCTAGTTTGGAGACAGCAGATTTATGAGCATAAAATGTTGCTGCGGGACTACTACTTGAAGGTTCCTATCACCAACAACTAAATTGTCGTATCAGAAGTACTGATATCTATTCAGATCTGCAGTTCAATGTTATGGCCTGGCTCTGGGTAATTAAGTGCTGCTGCTTACCTATTTTGAGATACGGGCTTAAGCTCAAAGGAATGCGTATTACCATGTATGATTATGATTTTATTAAATAAAACCGATGATTACAAGTACCCAGGAACATTGTTTTACTGCATTTACAAATAATAGCTGGCTTTGAATTTGCTAAATGGGTTGAATCATTGATTTCAAGGCTTGCATTTCTCGTTTCTAGTTAGTTTTAAATTTAACAGTTTAGGTAACTAAAGACTGCCTCCGTTTTTAACGAGTGTGAAGGTGCGGACCTGAAAACAAACAGAAATGATAAAACATAACTTATAACTATGATTTTGAATGTATTTCGTTAGTATTATTTGTATTTACCTGCATAGAAATATGTTTTTGATATTTGTTTACTAGAATTATAACCTATAAACTTCTTGATAATCGATTTACTTCCTTCAAATTGTTTAGGAACCCCAGTTTTTCTCATGCAAACTGAGCAGTAAATTCGTAGGCACTGATTTGTTTGAAAAATTACACTAAGGTAGTGCTACCCTGTTTTCCCATACAAATAGTAAAAAAAACGGGAATCCTCCATTTTGAGTTTTTTGACAGTTGCCACCCCCATTTGTTAGTTTTGTTAAATTTTATTTTTACTAAATTAATAATTTAACAGTACGCTTTTAATTATTCTTAATAATTTTATTTTCCTCGTAGGTGTGGTATATCAAGCTGTAAGTATCACTCGGGAGAAAGTTCTGTTCTTGAGTTTCCTATAAGCCCTCCCCTGCCTGTCGGGTTTAAACATACTTTCGAACAGAAATAGATAATTTTCTCCCCTCGGTGTACAATGTACTATTAAGCTGCCTACAGGTAGATTTTTCTATGGAAAAAAAGGCCCCTGTGGCCATCTTTTCTCAAATCATATTAAACGTAATAAATAAGTTGGTAGCTAAATAATATATACGGAATGTATACGTATGGGTTTGCCCTTTATCTCCTTTGTTGCTACATATCTATAGGTTCAGTGACTCATTAGTTTGAGTAAAAGTATTTGTGTAATTCAATCGTTATTCGCACTTTCAGCACTGCGGTCAGAGAAAGTCAAGAAGACAACAATGCGATATTTTTTGTTTGCCGCCAACCGCTGGTAAAGAAGTTGAATATTTCGGTCTATAATTGTCTTCACGCATAATCGGCCACGATGCCGCTCAATTACTTATTTAGGGCGACGCTGACAGGTTTCGTTATGGTCATCGCTCGCCAATGTCGCTCGGTACCCTCGGAAAATTGAGTCAATTATGTTCGTAACTTAATCGTATTTTCTTCTTCAACGATTTTAGACGTCAGGTCCTGTGTGTCTAAAGGATGTCTGGGGGATATTTCTTGCCAGCTGTAGCTTAATATAATTTTATCGGTGTCGATTTGGTCATTTACAATAGTGTGAGCGCAATTTCACTGCCATGTAAGGCATGTAGCGAGATAATAACTAAGTGACATAAAGGCGATATAAATGAAGTCAGGTTTTTTTTCTTTTCTTTTATTATAAAGTTTATCACAAAATCTCAATCTAAGGCTTTTTGCAACAAATAGGTAGGTAACAAAAAATATGAAAACTTAAACATTATTCTATACGATCACAGGTAAAAAGGTACATTTTGTTGTTCAAGTACATTGTGTTGAATCAGTAATGGTGGTGGTGCTCAGGAACGATGTGGTGGGTACTGTGCTTCACATCGGCATGGAAACTGAAAGAAGAATGAAGAAAGAAGGCTATTAAGTTTGGATTTCTCTCAGGGAGAAGAAGGCGTCAGAAGACTTGTGCCCTACCGTGGGACGTTTATAGACTGCTTATGTAAGTTTGGATCGATCGTATCGAAAGCATGAACTTATTTTTATATTTAATACCTTGTGTTCTGAGTGCGTGGGCTGCTGCCAATTAAATTAAGTAGTTTTTAAGTCTGATTACCTTTTGAGAATAGTGGGTGTACACACGACTGCCTGTGTAATGTTTACAAGGTTGTTTTTTGTGTCTTTATTCAACTATAATTTCGAAAAAAGAGTACGCTGTTCCAAACATCCTTAGGAATAAGGATTTTAAATACTATTACGTAATGTTAACTAGCAGTCGTATTTTTTGTTTTGTGATGGCATATTTTAAGTTAGCCTGATATCAATTTATTTAAGAACATACATATGTAGACAGATTGCTGTATGCTGTGGCAACCTTAATAGGTTAGGCACTTACCTTTTAACCCTTTAATTTCTATAATTTATAATGTATTAGTGTACTAGCTACTGGTTGTCCTAATAAAATAAAATAAAATAAATAAAATACATATATACATAAACTCACGCCTGTATCCCAGAGGGGTAGGCAGAGACCAGAGACCGCCATTTGTCACAAACCTGACAGATCATTAAGTACGTCTCCTTTAACAAAACGTTTTTTCTGATTGGAACAATAAGATGTATGAAGGCCATATTAGCTTTTACTAGAAAATATCTTTTTTGTTCCAAATTCGTACGAAGTATGCATAAAAATTAAATTAAAGCGAACTTTTTGTAAATAATTTTACCCAACCCATCAGCCTACATTTTGTCTACTGCTAGAAATGATGTAGCAAAGAAGTGGTATTATTTGCAGGAGTTTTGATAGACAGATTGCTGTATGTATGTGACTTTCCTGACCCCCTAATATGGCAGTTAATCTCTCAGCTTTAGACAAGAGCACTTACCCTAGACATGTTATGTTTTCTGTACCTACAGATATTCCAAGGGTAAGCGTAGACAAAATAAATTATGCGTGACATGTTCGCGCGTTAATCGCGAATTTAATAAAATTGTGTAAACCCTTATATTTAGAAAAATAGAAACCTAAAAGAAACCCATAGAACAACAGTTGTCTTATTTCAGAAATAACCTTGTAGTTGATCATGATCTCATTCCGCCACAACGACTGGACTAATAAAGCGCAGTGTCCATGTGCTCTCAGGTGATTGATGTAACTATTTTTTGCAGAGAATGTTCGTCAGCACCCCTCCGACAAAATTATAGTAAACTAGCTGACCTGCCATATTAATTAGCCTACGACCTATTCTGAGACCTACCAAATAAACACAAAAAAAATCATAAAAATCGGTGAAGCAGTTTAACACTGTGACACGAGATTTTTATATGTTAGATGTTCGCAGGTGGTCGGGGCTTGATTTTGTCTCGCTTTGCATAGAGCATAGAGTTCGCTTATCCTCAAACTCAAACATTTTAGTACTCATAGAACGCCTCTATACTGCTCGGTGTGCAGCCATTGTCTCCAATGATGACGGTTCTAGGTCACAACGTTTAATGTGACCTGCTTCTATATTACGCGCACCGAATCTTGAACGATTCCAATCGTCTGTCAAATTCCACACTAATTTCTATTACAAATATTAGCATAAGTAGTACGACGATGCTAGTCGCGCGTTTTATAAGTCAAAAGTCGCAACTTCCTAAATCATTAATTGTCAAATTCTGACATTTTAGAGCCACAAAATGCGTGACTCGTGCCATCGTACTATCCATGCAGGATTCTGACAGGATTTGGTGCGCATAATTAATACTCTGATTTCATAACGTTCTAATCAACCCTTAATATCAGATCTTACGATCGGTAGTTACTCACCCAGTGTGTTTGTCGCCATAGTAGTCAACGTGGCGGACAGAGCCGTCGGGCTGGTGCAGCGCGTAGTAGCCCTTTACGACGTCTCCGTCACGGCTCTCGTGCTGCGACTTGTGGTCACCAGTATGCGGGTCTGACACCTTATAGCCAAACTCGTACTTCGGGTAGGCCTGGAGGAAAAGGAGTCGTCGGGAAAAGTGGTGGAGATATTTTTTCGTTGAGCAACTTGTTACACAGGTAACATACACAAGCACAGTCAAAGGTTAGCCAGCAGTCGCGTTATAAGGTTGTAGCGGCCTAAGGGGAATGAAGGTTTTTAGTTGCCGAAGATTCACCTGTGTGTCGAAATTATAATGCCCAGATTACATACAGACCGCGTCTACATCCATGGCTGTTATTAGATAGAACAATGTGTGCTGATCGCAGATATTCCACCCAAAATAGTTTAATTTAGTAAGTAAAATAGCTCACAATTTTGTCATTTAATATCCATACACCCAATGCCTATTATTAGATAGAGCCCCAACATACTTAATTAGTCGCAGTTACTTTCACATAAACCTTTTTTCCTGCCGACTTACATAGTAGTCAACATGGCCGTCGTGTCCATAGCCACCATGTCCGTGGCCGCCGTGCCCTCCATTGCCAACGTGGACCACGTGGGCAGGGCCGTCGTGGCGGTGGATGTGCTGCGATGAAAAGGCGTGGCCGTGGCCATAGGCGGTGGCCACAACGGCAACCAGGACAAGGGATAGTACCTGGAAGAAATTGACTTTGGATTAGGATAATGCTAGGTAGCACTTCGAACTGTAAACTGGCAGACACAAATAGAGCAAACAATGTACGGTCGACCACAGCCCAAGTGCTCAAACGCTTAATCACCACGCGTTGCGATTTCTAGACTTAACACTGAAGTTCCGAATTCAACTCTGTGCGGTGAGTACGATTCAAATTCCATAGTGGAACGATGCTGTCATATGTACAGTAGCCACATCCGCTCTCTGCACGTTGAGTACACTCGCGCACCGTAAGCCTGTTTTCGAGTGACCGATTATTAACAACTACAGAGCCCAACTATTTTGTTACCCTAGACTCTTTCACTTGTATTCTTTCCATGTTCTTCTTTAGCAGGCGTAGGTATTTTGAAATTAATGTAGCGTGATGTACATTATTTTTTATATCACTTGATAACTGTTATTTTTAGTAACGGTGACATCACTGATTTCAAATATAGATATAGGAACTTGCTACAACAATGAAGTAGTGGCTCTGGCTGTGGTGATGTCCATCACTTTTTTCACTAAACTTTTTAAAACATTACCTTAGCGAACATTTTGCTTGTTTATTGTTGTTATCGTGCTGATACAAAACACAGCAAGTAACTGATACATTGCTACCAAAGTTTGCCTATTTATATTGTTATCAAGGGTGGCCAAGGCGACATTAGTTTCACTCTAGATAAATTAAGATGAAAAACGCACTGGCCGATACCACAGTATGCAGTTTGTTACAATTTCGTAAAGGCCTTTACCGACATACCGCCGTATCTGCGTGGCATTGTCACAGATTTCTAATACGTTCATTATTATTAAAAAATTATGCAAGTTCAAATTGATATTGTTATCATAGTGTCACGAGTCAATGAGAAACCCTGCAAAAAGACAACGCAATTCTGCGTATCGGCGGCGGTCGATAACAAAACGAAAGGGAAGCAGGGCTAGTGTACGATATTGTTCGTTTGCATACTGGCGTTGTCGTTCAGTAAAAACGCTGTGGCACGTTGCCGGAAAAGTCTACTTTATGGTCTGCGGCTTTATTCCGTTTCCGGCCGCTTTAGATTGGCAGAATAATCACATCGTTGATAAGAATTATTGCACTTAGAAAGTTAATAATTTAAACTGTTCTTGTCTACATCGATATTATTTTATCATAAATAACAATGATTACCGCACAAGCAGGTATCATAGCCTACTCGCAAATATAAAAAGAGAAGCAAGCAAACGTATACTTACAAATGCTAATATGTTAGACAGCTGAGTTTAATAGTCTGCGGATATCTGAAACTCATTAATCGTATTAGATAACTTCAAGTAACAATAGCAACAATATGTTCATTAAGAGCATCAATCATTTCAAGAAACATCACTCAACTTTTTTTAACCAGGTGATTGGATAACCTGTTTAATGAAGTATTTATATTCTAACTGAAGCACTTTTCTTGCAAGTGCAAAAGTAGCCGCTCATATTAGGTCATTTGAATATTATGTAGAGTTGGTACTTTTTATCCACCTCGTTGGTCAAGCGGTTAATAATTATGCTTTATTACCAAAACAGAGGTGGTGGGTTCGATTCTCACTGGAGGCCGCCGTACTTGGTTTGTACAAAAAGAAAATACTGGCAGGCATAGCCTACTTATTTGTCGACATAACACAATAAAAAAGTTTGATGCTCTTTTGATTTTTCAATCATTGAAGGTTCCTACTTGTGTTCTGTCGCAACGAATAATGGGGATTGTTCATTTTTTTTTACCCCTATTTTTTATTGCAGATATGGAAAATATAGACTAATTTAAGATACCAAATTGAATATTTTTAAAATTTTTGCTACCATAATTTTTTTATTAATTATTTAAAAATTCTAAGAGTTTGGTAAGGATGACGTCATTGATGGCATTATGTTGCGTTTTTCATGCATAAACAGTAAGTAATCTGTGCTTAAATACGTAAATACTCACCTCTACTGTCAAGTTGACAGTTGTTTAAGTTTTTTTTATTCTATGGCAATGGATCTAGGCCGAATGATGACGATAGTGACGTCATTGAAGTGCAAATGAAGGTTATACAGTTTTTGCGATAAATACTAATAATCCGTCATTATTTTACTTAAATAAATCGATAGAAGTGATCAGTAACCCTATTCCTCGAAATGGTTTTCACTAAACGACAATATAAAAAAAAATAACAATCCCCATTGAAAATGTAGAAAATTGAAGTTCGCGGGGTGATTAAATATTTATGTTTGAAAAATTTTACTACGGAACAAGTGAATCAAGACTTGCAAGATACGTTAGGGGTTCATGCATTGGGGTTTATGCTACGTTGAGGGTTGGTATGCTGGGTTTACTTAAGAACATCCACTAACGACAGGGCGCCTTACGTCTGCAGTAACTGAAGAAATGATAAAAAATGTTGATAAAACGGTTTTGGCGGATCGTCGTACTACTGTTTGTTTTGTAGCTGAAGAATTAAAGATTTCAATTAGGAGTGTTAATAATATAATACATGACCATTTGGGAATGAAAAAAATCTCAGCACGTTGGGTGCCTAGAATGCTAACGGGCGAACAAAAACGAACCAGGCTGAGAGTTTCACAAAACTGTTTGGAACTGTTGCAACGAGATCTAGACCGGTGTGACTTTATTTATAACTATAGAAACATGGCTTCACCATTACGACCATGAAACAAAAAAAACAATCCATGACTTGGAAGAGACCATCATCACCGGCAAGATCATTTATGGGATAGCCAAGGGTAGTGATGATTGAATACCTCAGTCGTGGAGCTATTATTACGAGGAATACGTAGCAGAACAAATCAAAAAGTTGCGTGACGAAATTCACGAAAAACTTCGTGGCAAACTCGCTAAAGTTGTTTTGTTTCATCAAGATAACGTCCCAGCGCACAAGTTCAAAGGTGTGATGGCTGCCATGAATGACGCTGGCTTCGAATTTTCGGAACATAGTCTATATTCTCCAGACCTTGCTCCTAGTGACTTTTATCTATTTCCGAGATTGAAAGAATATCTAAGAGACCAGAAATACGACGATGATGACGCAGTGATCGCCGCAATACAAGGTTTTTAAGAGAATTAAGATGAAGATTTTTTTAAGAAAGGAGTTTTAGGTTTCCAATAAAGATATGCTAAGTGTAGACAATTAAAAGGTGTTGAAATGTTAAAAAATAAAATAACATTTTATAAAAGTTAATTGCATCTTATTCATTCTCGCTACTTATCGAACCCCTCTAGTATATCCATGTTGGTGATATCCTTGCCTGGTTACTATAGCACAGAGTATCCTAGTTTTGAACCAGGATAAGGGATCGTGTTTTGTGGAAGCTAGAAGAAAAAAAAATTATAAAAGCAGTACTCACGCCATAATAACAAAACCAAAAATAAATACTACTTACATAAAAATCATACAAAAAAAAAGAAGGAAAACAAAGGTCACGGAGTGTCACTGCTGTTATAAATGGCAGCTGATTCAGCAGTAAGCTGATGGGCAAGCCGTCAGCGCTGATTTTCAGTCAGTGCGAGGAGATACCCCGCGAGCGTCAGAGACCGCGGTGTGGTAAAACCATGAAATATTGCGGTATAGAAATATAGATAGATAGATAGATAGCACTTTATTATATTATGATAATATAATATAACCCTTATACTTAGTTATTATGTACACAGAATTGAATCATCATCAACCCATTATGTCCCCACTGAGGGGCACGAGTCTCTTCCCTGAGGAAGGTATAGTCCATACTCCACCACGGGGGCCAAGTCCGGATTGGTGGAGGCTTGTAGACTAGTGGCTCGTCTACTGTCAGAAGTTCTCAAGCCGCCCTAAGGCCTCTGACTTGGCTTATCCATCTATCGACGGCAGCCGGCACCAACAGCTTAACGTGCCTTGCGAAGCACGGAACCGCTCGGAAAAATGCCACTAGCGTTAGGCATAGACGGCGACCCATCCATGCACTGAACGCGCCCTGTGTTGCATAACCTTTGTGATCGTTTAAGATCACTCAGGCAGTCGGGGCTACGAGCTTTATGAGAATTGAATAAATACTTCAAATTGTTTTCACGGAGATACACAAAAAAATTAAATGTTTTAAGAAGAAACAATACATATATAGAAATATGTGGACACTAGCTGTCTCGGCAAACGTTACTTTGCCATATTAATTAGCCTTGCTCAGACCTACCAAATATACACAGAAAACTTCTTAAAAATCGGCGAAGCCGTTTCGGGACTTTTATACATTAGATGTACAGATTAGTTACTAGTTTTTATTATTATATTATGGATTAGTTATTATTGTGGCAGCCCCCAGTGGGAATCGTGATCACGAACCAGACGTGATCAGACGTGATATCGCTACACCAACGAGGCAGTTAAGCATTATCTATCAAACCAAAAATCCAAAAAGCGTAATACTTATACAAAATCATCAAAAAAAAAAATCGAAAGTCATAGACTAAAAGTGATTTTAATGACATATTTTAGTTGATGGATTCAAATATTTATGTCTTTTACGTCTTTACCCTGACCTGCTTTAGAAAAGTATATTTTAACGCACATCCACGCAAATGAACTTGTGGAATCAGTGTCCCCCGGTATCCCGTAACCACTTATAGACCACTCACAGACTGTGCCCAAGTTTGTATAGACCACCTATACATCCCATTAGCGAGGGCAGGTGTTAGGTTAATGAACTGTTAATGTACTGATAACAACTGTCAGTTGGCCAAAGTGCATACAAAAAAAATGGCCAAGTGCGTGACGGGCCACGCGCAGTATAGGTTTCCTATACTTTAAGAAAGAGGAGATTTTTACCGGATTTACAGAAGTCACAACTTCGTCAAAGCAATTGTCAGTGAAATTTGTACGAAGTTTTCGTTTTATATAAAAATGCAACCCTAACCTAGCTGTAGGTATCCTATCCATTATGTGTATACCAAATTTCAGTTTTCGAGTACTGGGCTTCTCTTCTCAGCCTAGCCTGCGGATGGACAGACGGACAGACGGACATGGCGAAACTATAAGGGTTGTTTGTTGACTACGGGGCCCCTAAAAGCTACTGAAAGGTGTTAATAGTAGATTAACATATTGTTAGTGTATGTTTTTAAACTTCTAGGAACTATCTAATGATTGCTGTATTATAATTAGATACGTTAATGTAACTTAGAAAAAGGCATTGTAGTTATACGGTATCACAAGTCAGACAAATCAGTGATTGTTGAAAATGCGCCTGTCCAATTATCTCCAATGACTGAATACAGAGTTTATGTTCTGCGGCGAGTACCAGGCGTTGCAAGACTATTACTATATAATATTCATGAATTATTTTTTTTCATACGTGCGACTCAAATGTTATTGTAGTAGTGCTCACATTTAAAATGAAATGTGGAAATAAAAGCTTATCTAGAGCTAATTAGTTACAGTTAAATTTGTTGCTTCTGTGGAAAGCATATTTTGAGATTTTGTAATGACGTACTTACTTTGGTAAAACTGCATAAACTGCAACACTAAAAAGGTTAAGCCATTCACTTAAAACTTTTGATTCTATATTAAGTTCTTCGCGTTTGCAATATCGAGGAGATTAATACTTGATTAGAATCTTTATGGTTTTAATACATTTACACATAACGCAACTAGGTAGATTAAATTGCATTGTGTTTTTCTCGGCGCTTGCAGTGGTCTAGTTCACATGTACAATTTAAACATAGCTGTCCGAATGTGCCTTACAGCAGTCGAGATAAGGGTTATATTTTGATTAAAAGTTAAGTTTTGGTGGTAGTTGATAGTACGACAACCTTCACATCATTGGTTACGTAAATTACGTCACACAATGGCTCAGCCGGCCCGCTGCGGCTTACGAATATGACGCCCGGTCGTTCAAATGTAACATTTCAGCTCGCGTAACATCTCAGCTATATATTGAGCTAATCATTATGTTAATTCACCAGTCTTACTGTGAAATCCACGAGAGATACAACAACAAAAATGCTCTCCAAAGTAACATTACTTTTTAAATTCAATTGATTTAAAGAAACAAATACATTCACCATTCACTTAACTAATCACCCGTTTCTAATTGCAGATTCTAATCTTAGCCTTCGCTGTTACCGCGGTTCTCAGCCAAGAACATGAGTACAATTTACAAAGCCATCCCCAAGAGCACTCGCATGAATACCAGCAGTATCAACACGGTGCCCAAACTCAAGAAGCTGCACCTATCCTTGAAGGACACAACGAGCTCCCGTCTCCCCTTGAACACTCACAGCAGGAAGAGCAACCTCAGTACCACTACGTTCCCCAGGAACACCAACATGCTTCCATAGAGAGTCACCCACAGAATATCCAATATGTGACTCCTTCCCACCACGAGGAGCACCAGCAGAACATTCAATATGTGACTCCTCACCACGAGGCTCAACCCCAAGTGCACGAGCAGCAGACAGTTCATCACGTCCCGACTCATCACCAGGCTCAGAACCACTATGCCCATTTACAACAGGCCCCCGTCTATCAACAGCAAGCTTCATCGGAGGGTCACGGAGACCATGGTCATGAACAGCTTGTAGATTATTACGTAAGTTACCATAAAATAAAATCCATATATTACAATCACTTGTCCTGATCCCGAATTATGCTACCCTGTCTTATGGTATCCAGACAAGGACATCACAAACATGAAAAAACGACGAGACTGAGGTAGCTTGAGCAAAAGTATGTCGGGCCTAGCGGGAATCGACCCCACTACCTCTGGACTGGTACTCGAACGTATTACCGCTAGACCAACGAGACAGTAAAGTTGGGAGGCGGTTGATTTTTATTGTGTATTATTTTCAAATCGTCTGGAGCTTACGGCGACTCTTGCACGGTCCATTCGGCTAGGCTTTGGAACGCACTGCCACAGAAAATATGCGCTAGTCCCTTGGTGCATTTAAGAAGCAGTTGAAAGAGCACTATGTATCTCTGTCATAACTATGAGCTATATATTTACGTATTATTTACTGTGTATTTTATTTATTTTTACAGGTAGGTATTTACCTATTTAGTCTATGTAGTGTAGTTATTTCCTGCTTAATGTAGGTTATGGTTAAGGATTTTTGGAGTTTATGTAGTTTATTTTGTATACGTATTTAGACCCGTTGTTTACCGCTGTTCCGACTCTGAAATCTCTTACAGAGATAAGCTCGCCTTTGTGCATGCTATTTTTTATATAATGTCCTGTCCAATGCTTTGTGTCCAATATTAAATAGTCTTTGCGGATATTTTAGGTCGCAATTAGTCACGTTCGTGCTACATAGAGAGCTTTAATTGAGTTGGCTTTCTTCATAAATTCAATTAGCTTTACATTAATTTCCTGTGTTTCTGAACTACTGTTACGACTAAAATTTGATTACTATGGAATTGAGCCGCTGGTTGTGTGTTGTAGTACATTACAGCTGATTGTCATTTGTTTTGCACAGGCCTACCCCAAATACTCATACGAGTACAAAGTGTCGGACCCCCATACCGGAGACAACAAGTACCAGCACGAGAGCCGCGACGGTGACGTCGTAAAGGGAGTGTACTCTTTGCATGAGGCTGATGGTTCCGTGAGAACTGTGGAATACACTTCTGACAAACATAATGGGTGAGTTGAGTACAAGACCGACATAAAAAGCCTTGTTCAGTTAAGGAGTATCACATTTTTTTAAATAATAAACTCCTGTATTGTTCTAACCGTAACGTCTCTTTTACAGTTTCAACGCTGTCGTGAAACATTCGGCACCCGGCCATAGCGTTCACATCGAGAGTCGTCATCACAACTGAACCACTTGGACAAACAAAGACTGATTGTGATATATAGAGTTATGTTGTTGCTAGTTTTTTTAACAAATATACAAAAATATTGAAGTTTTGAATTTTATTCGATTTTCCACCACGTCCCCTTTGATTTTAAAAATGATATCATAAAGTGTACCCATGTCCATGAATGAAAAAAGTAGGTAACACAACATTTTAACTGCTGGAAGGATAATCCTTAGGCCACAAGGTCGCAAAGTGGAGTAAAAGGCACTAGGTTATATGAAAATACTATAATTATTTTACATCGCTGTCAGTCACAAATCCCGAAGTCCTTGCAGTACCCCGGCGCGCGTCGAACGTTTCACAAAATGTATTCAAAATAAACACAAATCACGAGGCATTTTATACAAACACTAATAAAAAGACAGAGAAAGAAAGCGACAAAAACTTACTAGCTAAATGAGAAGCAATATAATACAAAAGTTACCATCCTAATAGAAGCATTTTGACAGTAAGAAGACAGGAGTCTAACTTATCGATTGGGCCGTCAAGTCCCGAGGGAAATACACCTTATGAAACGCTGTCTCGTCTAAACGTCACTTATAACCTCGATTCGTTGCATTCCGTCCGTTCTTAGAGCTAAGGTAGTTAGGTGCGTAATAAATAGGTATCGTCAGTGTGCGGGGTGGGTTAGCCATGGATGTAGCCGCCGTGCGCGAGCGCCGGCGCGGCGAGGAGCGGCGCGTGCGCCACTGGGGCCGGGTGCGCGGCGTGGCCGGCTCTGCTCACTACCGCGTTGAAACTGGGGGAATACACAATGAGTACAGTCATGCAAATAAGAAAGTAACAGTATTGTTTGATTTTTGTATTTGAGTATGAATTTTTAAAACAATTTGGTCGTCGATAGTGGAACTTTTCTTCATAAAGGTAAGGCCATATGCATAAACAACAATTAGCGCACCAAAAGATAACTCTCTTTAACGTTATAAATCACTGGAATTGTTGCAAAATGCACTCTGGAGCTAATTTGCGCGCAAGCAATGAAATTAAATCGGCGCGTGCATGCAATTTTCATTCTACTATATATAGAGTCTGGTACCAGATGCAAGGATACCAAAAACATCGAGACACACCAAGACTGAGACATTTTGTATCGAACTCGTAACGGTGGTCACATACTGTCACGTCAAGCCTTTTATCGCTCGACCATCGAGACCAAGCGAGTAAAAACAACAATGCATAATAACTAACAATGCCGATAATGGATAACGCTATTGATTTTATGCTACTATGGATGGAATAGCATTTTCACTTATGCGATGCGACATCCCTTTTTTCAGTGAGCCTAACCATCGAACTTAACAAGGCTATCAAAAATTGCTTAAATTATTCAGTATTTCCCAGGCGACATACTTCGTCCAAATAGGGGATGTATTCAAAGGGCAAGATAAAAAGTACCCGAAATCGGGCGTGCGTACATGCAACGACTAATCAATGTTGATGAAGCGAAAGAGATCTGTCAGGATCACGGCAAGTGGCAGACCCTGCTCTCTGCCTACCCTTCCAGGATACAAGCGTGAGTTTATAACAACGTAGTTGTTGTTGTATTCAGAATGTTTCACAAGTTGCGTTGGCATATCGATGGCTGTAAGACCGCTAAGTGAGCGTCTTATGCTAGTTGTGTTGGAAGATGTTATGTATATGTTATAATAGCATATAAAGGCAAAATCCAGGGACGACGGAGACCTGGCCGCAGAAAAACATCGTGGCTCTAAAATCTTGCAGAGTGGTATAACACTACAAAGATAGAACTATTCCGAGCCGCAACATCACGGGCCAAGACCTCCGATAGGAGATGGCACCAAAAGAAGAAGAAGAATGTATATGTTACTTTAGACTTAGCAGTCGCTCACCCATTGTGGTCGTCAGCAGAATAGTTCACAGTGCGGACGGTGCCATCGGGCTCGACCAGCGAGTACTGCCCCTTGACGACGTCGCCGTCACGCGCTTCCCACTGGCTCTTCTGGTCGCCGGTGTGCCCGTCGGCAACTCCGTAGTTGAACTGGTAGCGGGGGTGGGACTGTTGGAGAGTAGGTGGTTTGCTTAGTTTTTTTTATTAAAGAGTTGATAGATGTGTTTCTTAAAATCATCATTCGCCAAACCGCGCGGCAGTTTATATTATAATCTATAGCGCACTTTTTATTTTATCTTACTCTAAGGCTGACCTGCAACACTCTTCCAAACAAAGTTGCCTTCGAGCCTAATCTAAACCGTGTAGGTTCGAGACGGACCCGCGGTTGGTCTAGTGGTACACGCATGACTACAAAACCAGAGGTCGTAGATTCGATTGCTGCTGGAGACCACCGTGCATTCCATTTTTGCGATGCTGTGCCTGGTTACCGAAGCTCTGGGTATATTTTCCTTAGTTTGGGTCCATCACAAGTATTGTGTCAAAGTCCCTATTGTAATATTTATTTCAGTTATTTAGCAAAAAAGTATTTTCTATTATAACTTCGGGACCCTTACCGGAAATCCGACTCATCATCATCAGCCATTTGACGCCCACTGCAGGACATAGGCCTCCTTTGCGGTTTTCATAACCACGAGGAGTTTTGCCATAATCGCCACGCTTGGCAGGCGGGTTGGTGATCGCAGTATGCGGTTGGAATTTCAGGAAAACGCTGCTGCCCGTCTCCTGGTAATTAATTTCCTTAGTCGCCTTCTACGACATCCACGGAAGGATATGGAGTGACGCTATTCTTAATCCGGCGCCACAATCCGACTCACATTTAACAAATTGTTTTGTATACTCTGCGCCAAGTGAAAGTGTCCGAAGTATACAATCCATTGATAGAAATAAATAAAAATCAGAACTATTCAATGCCAGTTAAAATCGAAACTCTTCAATGTCAATCTTATTTATTTATTTATTTCTACAAGTTTACATCTATCATTACAGGATTAAACCTAATGCGATAGAAAAAAACAACAATTTCAAAGTATTTTCATAAATGTAGCGTAATTTAAGAAATACTCGGTCCTACTCGTATTTCATTTATGTTTACAATTCATGGCTGTAATTGTATACCAACAGATTGTGTGTTTACGTCTATGGCCATTTTGTTTGATACAGAGTGTAGACAGATAGTAATGCAGCCTGTATGTATACTGTCACTGTAGGGCTCAAGCTTAATCACCGTGCGTGCCTACCGGCGCGGATTTGAAATTTCAAGCGCTGAGCTATGTTGCTTTGTTGCTACCTATCCCCGACTATGCTGATGCCAGCTATCTAGACTTGACTGAAGAGCATCTTGGGTGCCTCCAAAACTTTGCTATCAGGATTATATTTGGCTTACGTAAATAAATGTGGAAATGTGGTCATTTCCGAACATCGCGCTAAGCTCAAGTGGCCCCCCATCCGCCTCCGCAGGAATGCCCACATCCTTTCGCTGCTGTACTCAGTGCTATTCAATCCAGCCATTCCCCTTTATCTCAAAGAGCGCTTTGGCTCTCTGAGTAACTCCCACAGCCGGGCACTATGGTCCGACCAGAGTCTAGCGCTGAAGACACCAAATCATACGACAAGGTTCTTCAGTAGCTCATTTACTGTAAAGGCCGCCCGGCTGTGGAATGACCTGCCGGTTTCAATAAGACGCTTCCGATCTCCCGCTTTCTTAAGTAATTTTGCTGTAAGTATTTATTCATTATACAGATCACATGCTTGCTTATGTATATAAATACACGCCACTATTTATGTAAGTACGTGTATTCATGTATAGTATTCAATTATTATATATGTAAGTTTATTATTGCTATTACGTATATGCGTGTCTATTAATATTCGTATTTGCACCGACTACCCGTATCTAATTCCGCTTCGGCAAATTCTCCAATATAATGTTGCCTGGAAGAAATTTCTCTTAGCAATAAGGCCGCCAATGGTATCTTTTCTTTTATCATTGCTGTTTCTGTAACATTTTTTTAAGGTATACAATAAAGAATCCTATCTATGTTTTGTTTTTCTCACTCTCACTCACACAGCGAATGATATTATTTTCGTCGGTGTTCTGACTCTCATTCACATAGCGAATGGTATTAAAATTTCCATAGAGTGTAGAGAGGTACTCACATAAATCTCAACAGGGGCGGCGGCGTGCGCGATGGGTGCGATCGGCGCCCTGAGGAGCGGCGCGTGCGCGACCACCGCGCCGTGACCTGCAACCGCTCTGCCATTATAAATCAACCCTTAGAACCTTTAGATAGGATTCTAAATTAAGCTAACTTTGATCAAGAGAATCGTTTGAACTTTAAAGGCCAAACACCATTATTATGTCATACCAAAAGGATTAGCTTAAGTGCACTTCCACCTTTCACATTATTTTTCTTGATAGACTAGTAAAGTCAATTGCCTCTAGATACCCTGTCGGGAACCTTAACTATATAACTTGATAGAAATCTTATTAGTAAGTACTAAAAATACATACAAAAACCTTACAAATGCACAAAAACCAATAAACTGAATCTTTGTCACAAATAAAGAATCCTAGACAAATGACCTGTCAATTACATGTTTACAATTGTGTGTATGAATAATAATCATACAAATGGGCCGCAAATTAGTGTATTTGCCCTAAGCCACGCTCATTATTCAACGAAAATTTTATATTTGGATAGGTTTGATTTGCCTAATATTCACAAAGATAAAATTATAAAAGTGCCCGAATGGGGTTTCGATGTCGGTACTAAAGACACTATTATACGTTATTTCAAAAACACGAAATGTAATGTTTTTACACGAGAGTTTGGATTTTTAATGGGAAGTAATAAGTTTTTCGACCAGTTTGACGCGTGCTAGCGGAAGCTTTCTGTGAATGCCATACAACAACGAAAGTAATACGAGTGTGATAGAGGAGAGTGTTCTGTCCCTATATCATGCGCACCAAATTCTGAACGATTACAATAGTCGTTTTGTCAAATTCCATAAAAATTGATTGGACAGGACCTGGTGCGCGTAGTCAGGCCTCTGATCGTATATAACTAACATTATAGAAATTAGGGAATTTCAGTTCAGGTAAATGATGATGAATGATGGTTCAACGCTGTTATCATATCTGACTAATGATTATGATACAGTACTTATAAATATGTAAGTTAATTATTATTATGTATACGTAATATGTACATTAATATTCGATTGGCACCTACTATCCGTCTCAATCTCTCCTTTGGCAATCTTTCTAATATAAGGTTGCCTGGAAGAAATTGCTATAAGCAACAAGGCCGCCAATTGTACCTCTATCGTTTCTGTAATTGTTTTCTGGTGTGTACAATAAAGAATATTCTTATGTTATCTTACTTCACACATCACGATTTTCTGAAGTTTATATCTGAAGCACCGACCAAATTAACGACAGAGTGAAGTATTTTTTGCCCATTTCTTCTCCAATCTCTTTAAATGGACACCTGTGTTTGATTAGGTACGTACTATAGAATAGGCACCATACTGAGATCTACAAAATAAACTTATACAGTTTACGTACCGATGCCATAGCCCAAGCCAGGGCCAGCTAGCCCGTAGGGAGCGGCTAGCGCTGGTGCTCCGTAGGGCCCGAGCCCGTGCCCCAGCACTAGGCTCTGAGCCGACAGGGCCGCATGCCCGCCAATGATGCCCGCACGGGCCACGGCCACCAGCGCACAGGCAATTATCACCTGCGTGACAGAGGGTTAATGTTCATTTTGGTGATATGAATGTTTTTGAAGCTGTTCAAATGTTTTTTCAATCGATCATATAGATATAGTCATAGGAAACATACAGTTTGTCTTGTATTTTTTTTGCAAAAAACAGACAAACTTTGTGAAACAAAGAACAGGCGTTATATTAATGTAATATCTTCGGACAATAAAGAATTTTGCGGAATTATTAATAACGTTTTCTTTTTAATGTCCACCCCGTTGCTCTGGCAATGAATTAGACTAACCCCGAGAGTTTGAAAGGAATAAGGATTCCTGAGGGATTAAAATTCTCATCTTAGCCTGTGGTGACTTAACCATCGCTCAAATTGTGTGATGCTACTAAAAATGTTACAAGTTAATTACACTGACTGAACATTCGAGGCTACGCCTATCTCCTGAACTAAGAAAACTATTTGAAACAAACCACACCGTAAACTCTTGCCGAACATAACATTACCACAAACACTCACAATACCTAAGAGTAGTCTATCATATCATGTCACCGCACACATTACCTTAGCAAACATTTTCGTAACGTCTAGCCCTAGGACGGTAATGCACTAAACCACTGGTACTGTGTAGTGTGCCGAATTGCCCGATAACCCGGCTTTATATAGCGGAGCCTGTGTCCTATAGGTACAGAATATGTCCCTAGTTGACTATGCCACAGGAAAATACGCAGGTATAGTTGTATTTAGTGGGCGCCGCCCGAGAGTGAACTAGATCGTTCAAATGGTGTGGATAAGACGGCAGGTAAAGCACTCGGTTATTTGGGTCCGCTCTGTGTTTTGTTACTAAACTTTATTTAAATTAACACAACGTAGCTTCATAAGCAGCCTTTATACGTCCCACTGTAGGGCACAGGCCTTCTCTCAGAGAGAGAGCATTGGCTTAATCACCACGCGTGCCCACCGCGGATTGGCGATTTCAAGCGCTGAGGCTCAGACACCCAGGTTTCCTCACGATGTTTCCTTCACCGTTAGCGAGTGGTATTGCTACTATAACTTCACAAATGTACATAACTTAGAAAGAAAAGCCACTAGGCTACCACCGCTCCTTTCTACCCACTAGGGTACCACCGCTCCTGTGTTACAACGTAGCTTACATTGTATTAATTTAATTAAATAACAGTCTTCTGACCTTATTTAAAAACCCGATTCCTTTAAAACCAATCTGAAACTCAGTTTACTTAATCTGTGGCTACATCTTTTCCTTGTAATATCTCCACCACAGACTATTTTAAGCGGCGTTTTGGAAGCGTTTTAAGGACTCAAGTTTTTATAAATAATAATGAAATTTTATAAAATGTAGCTCCCAGTAAAACACTTTTAAAACGGAGATAAAGCCGGTCTGCGAGAGAAGTTCTTGTTAGAAACCGGCCTTAACTCCGTCTTAACAGTGTTTTTTTGCAATTGACTTTTTATAAATAAGACTCCTAATATCGCTAAAATCTATTTGCATTAGCTCAATCAATCCTTTCATATTGTATTGTTGCTTAAATGTTGTTGTAATTAAAATTCGCCTGCTAAAACTGTAAAAAGCAGAAAACTGCTTAGGGCCTGAACCATAGGTAGCTTATGGGCATGCCCTTTTCAGACGTGTTGATAGAATAGAATTTGTGAAGTTTGGGCTTGCAGAGTTAGGGCGTGTAGAGTTAGAAGCTTGGCTCTATATGAGCTCTGATAACTTTTTGACAGTGCGAGGTAGTCTCGTCTTGGGAACATTTTACATGAAAATGTTTTTGGTGGGATAATAATGACTTTAACATTTTTGTATTATCCATAAGCATCTTTCTACGATTCTAAAGGGTACTTATAGAGCTAAGATAGGTTTAGTAGAATAAATTAAACCAGTGCACTGGGTAGCAACGAAATTTATTGTAGGTCGTGTAATTTGTTTGCCTCTCTAGGACAATGAACGTGCTTCACTATGGCATTTACTACTAGTGTTTGATTGAGTACGCGCCCGAACTGAATAGAGTCGGGATTTTATTGTTCAACCAAGATATAAGTACTCTTTGACGTTTCAAAAGAAAATTGAATTATAATTGACTTTCCAACTATCTTATGCTATCATCTATCTATCCTTTTAGCGATAAGACCCCCAATTGTATACGGTTTAATGTCTTTCGTTTTCCGGTGTGTACAGTACAGTTCTAATCTAATCTAATCTTATGCAAGGATAGGTAGTAAAGACACTAAACGAGAATTTTGCCACGAAGAAAAAAAACCTTGACTTGATTAATTAATACCTAGTTCCATCTCGATTCCATCTCAGTTTTTGATTAATGAAACAAAACTGACCAAGAGCGAGATGAAATTGCGCACCGAGGTTTCCGAAACACGTATATTGTACCGTATACTGTGTTCTATTTCATGCTTGGCCAGTTTTTATTTATTTGTGATTTTGCTTAAAACTTTGCACTATACATGTAGGTATCTTTGGTGTTTGTTTTACCTGTTATAGATTTTGCTACTAAACACAAACAAAACGTGAATGCGCCTATATGGAAACTCTTCTTAGTATTTTTTTTGTACCATTGTTTACCATACCTAGTAGCCTGATAAATATATCAGGCTACTAGGTATGGTTTAAAAGTAACAAACTTTTAAAGGTAGTAATAGTGGGCTTGATAAAGCTCTCATTAGCACCGTTTTGGTATGGAACCCTAAAGAACTTTGTGTCTATTTAAATGAAATGAAATTGTTTATTTGCTTCAGACACTTTATGTACAGATAAATTGACATTTAATTACAGATTGAAATATTCTTCAATAAGATAAGGAAGAAGTATCTAACAGAGAAAAGCTTGCCTAGTTTAGTCTGAATCTGCCAACAAACTATTATTTAGTTTGGCGGAAATGAGACTATTTAGAAATGTATGCACTTTTTACAGAATAAACAATTATTTATTAATTTTTTTTTTTAGTTCCAGTTTAGACCTGAGACTTTGAGATTTTCGCACTTAGCCTCATAGTGGGACTATTGTACGTAGCAAGCGCTGAGGCATGTAAACACTACGGTATTCTCACGATGTTTTCCTTCACAGTTAGCGAGTGGTATTGCTACTACAAGTTCACAAATGTACGTACTTTAGAAAAGAAAGTCATTGGTACATGCCGGGTTTGGAACCCACAACCTGCCGAATGTGAGGCCAACGTCCTACCGCTGCGCTATCACCGCTATGAACAGCTTACCTTACAGTATGTATTATGCCTAGTTACACAATACACCGAACTTGACTTAAAGGACCTAACTAAATCCGCTTTGTCTTTCTATTACATTGAAGGACAAAGCCTTTATGTATTCCCTCGAAGTGTGCAAAATTGTATCATTAAAATTCAGCCCGGTGCAGAACCTTGATTGTGAGATAGATAATTTGAATAACAATGGTGGTCGTGGTCCAATTGCATTCCAGCCCACCTATTTGAGGTACCTCATACATCGCGGAACAGTAAGGGCCAATCTGCAACAAAGTTGTAAGGTTAGCAACGTGACGATCAATGGAAGTGTAACGTTTTATCTAATCAACTCCAAAATGATAATTCCAGCGTCATTCAAAACCACAAACCGGCTATGCAGCTCATTGTGATTCTACGTTTACTCGTATTTGGAATGATTTTCCTAAAATAGATTCTTGTTGAGATCATATTATAATTAGAAACGCGCGGAGTTAACCACAAATGCAAAGGCAAAGACGTGTTCATTTTTTGTAAATCTAATTTTCTGTAACATTAAACCATCGGTTTTAATCATGGGATTTTAATAAGTAAAAAAAAACTACAACACATCAATTAGAGTTCGTCATAACAGACTTTTGAAAAAGTTCTGTAAACATGGTATAAGGTGAGTGGCTAATCGCTGGAATTGTAAATATCACTACGTTAAGCCTTTTAGGGTAGTTTTGTAATTTTTTTTAGAATTGGATCTTTTTTGGGCTCCGTAGTCAACAAGGAACCCTTATAGTTTTGCCATGTCCGTCCGTCTGTCTATCTGTCCATCTGTCTGTCGCGGGTTAGTACAGAGATGATAAGCACTACAATACTGGAATTTGGCATATATATACATATTAACATCATCATTCAGCCACAAGAAGTCCACTGCTGGACATAGGCCTCCTCCATGGATTTCCAAAAAGACCGGTTGGAAGCGGCCTGCATCCAGCGCCTTCTTGCCACTTGGATGAGGTCATCAGTCCATCTTGTGGCTGGTCGTCCTACGCTGCGCTTGCCGATATGTGGTCTCCGAGAACTTTACAGCCCCATCGGCCATCAGTTCTGCGTGCTATGTGCCCCGCCCACTGCCACTTCAACTTACTAATCCGCTTGGCTATGTCGACGACTTTCGTTCGTCTACGGATCTCATCATTTCTGATTCGATATACTTATTAATCACGCCTACAAAAAGGTACGATAAAATTCTAAAAAAAATTGTTTAGGGTAGGGAGGTATCTCTACACCGCTATAGTATGGGGTGTAGTTGAATTAGATGTTCAAAAATATTGTGGGCGTAGAAAACCATTTTTCGATTTAGGGTTCCGATTACGAAATATTAAGCTTTAAAGCGCAATTTTTTGTTACAGTAAGACGTCCCCCCTCTCCTGGCTAAACGGTTGATTGTAGAAACCTTAAAAAATTAGGGCGGTAGCGCATATAATGAACTAAGGTTATCTAGAAGAGATCACTTTTAGTAATAAGGCAGCCCTTTGTACTCTTAGGTTAAGAAATATCTGTGTAATTTCCACTTTTATGTACAATAAAGTGTTCTCTATCTCTATCTTTCTTAAAAGGGAATACTATCACAGCTAAGTAGGCATTACTCCTATTACACCAAGCCTATTACTCTTTTCAAGTTAAGAGTAATAGGTTTATATAACATATAAAAGGAAAACTTTGTACATTGAAAATTACTTCGATGAATTTGTTAATTGTGTAAAGCAAGTAGTTCTGCGGAACCTCACAATGCGCGTAGCACGACACGCACTTGGCCGGCTTTTTTGAGATATCTTAATTTTTCAAGAACAAAAAAAATATTTGGAACTGACGGCCAACGTATAACCCACGGTCCTCGGCCAAAATTTGTGGAAAGGCACAGGAAGAAGAAGAAGAAGAAGTATTTCCTAATCGAGAAATCGGGTGTCCGCCTAAAGTTGAATCGGCAGTGCGCCCAGAGCTGCGTGCTTTAAGAGAGGTCCAGCTCGAAGAATGTAGCAGATATACTGAATCAGAAAAATTAAAGGTACAGATTTTCATCATCATAAAAAAGTGCAGTACTATACGGGTAGACGAGTTCTTGAGTAGGACGTCCTGAGACTCGGTGGAGCGATGATCTTCTCAGGCTAGCAAGAGCTGGATGAGAGTAGCCAAGGACCGTGCTCAGTGGCGTGCTATAGGAGAGGCCTATGTCCAGCAATGGACAAGCGTAGCCCGATGATCATGATGACAGTACAATACAACTCAAGTGTTCTTGTGAATACACCCTTACCCCCGAGTGTTGGCGTAAGTAAAGTATACGCAGCATAAGCTCCGATGTCAGCTGTCTCGTGTGACTCATCTGTGTCGTTCACCCCAGGCCCTTCGTCTCGACCAATCAAACTAGATCTTTGACTATATGCACCAAATGAAGTGGGCAGGAGGTCAGTGTTAGTTGGCTTGGAGTTTTCTTTGTGGCTTCACTCAATAGGAAGCATTTTAATATGCTGTATTATTAAGCAAGATTTTTTTGTTCTGGTTCCTGTCAATGAAACCTAGCAACGTAATAAAAAAATGTGTGAAGATCCGTGAGGGAAATATTCTCTCTATTCTAATAGGCGCTGTGAAAATATTTTGAATTCGTAGTGAAGGTAACAGGCTACTGCTGTATTTTGATAACTACATAATGTAATAAATGAACTAGGAAATAAATAACGGTGCATTTGGCTGTGCATGCATCCAATTAACCAGAATTATAGCACTCTGTGGACAAATTGCGCGCACGGTTGCCTCGCGTGGAGATATTTGAGAGTGGCTCTAAATGTCGGCTTATTTACGAATATTCATATCATGTCAAGCAAACAAATGAGCATATTTACTTTCCGAAGTAATTTGTGGTGTTTTGCATACAAAATTATACGATATGAAATGCCAGTATAATTGGTTTTTAACGTTATTGTCACGATAGAGGAATCGGATTTAAAATGATTCAGTGCAGTGATTTTTATTGACTTTTAAGGCCTTGTGAGTCCAATTAAAATTATATCGAAGATATTAAATAGTGACTTTGCGTAATAATGAGCATCTGAATTGCAAAAAGGTATTCGTACAATCGGTTTTTTTTAAACTTCGAACACTTTAATTATAACTTTTATTCCAAATGAAAGTCATTTCCGAACAAAAAAGACCTAGTAGGGGCCTATTACCTTTTAATTCAAATCTTAATCTGATTTTTTCACAGCCGACAACATTTAATCTGTACATTCGTATCATAGATAATTCCTTCATTTTAGAATAATTTATAGAGACAATCGCCATACAGTTATTCATGATTCAATTCATTTATAGCCAATAAATTATCCTAAAGTAATGGACTTCTGTTCGGTTTTGATATTGAAATTCAGTATGATAACAAATTGCCCAAGAGTGATACAAACATATCGTGTGGTATTTGGAGCGCGCTCAGAAGGTATGTGCTCTCGATATTGATGGATAGTAGCCGACGTTATCAAAGCGGGGGCACGGGCAGCGTAGAGTTCCACTACGAGCTGTCTGAAACTGGGTTCCCACGGTGGGATAATATAACTATATCATCATCATCAGCCGTTTGAAGCCCACTGCAGGACATAGGCCTCCCTCATGGTTTTCATAACCATGAGGGGTTTTGCCATAATCGCCACGCTCGGCAGGTGGGTTGGCGACCGCAGTATACAGTTGGAATCTCAGGAAGACGCTGCTGCCCGTCTCCTGGTAATTGATTTCCTTAGTCGCCTTCTACGACATCCACGGAAGGAAATAGAGTGACGCTATTCTTAATCCGGCGCTACACGGAATCTAACTATATAATACCTATATACTCGTAGAATAAAGATATACACGTACTACCACGGACCGTACCTTGTACAAAGTGTCGCCAGAGTACCGACAATTTGACAGCAGTCCCTATTTTTTTTGTTGCAAAGTCGCCTTTAAAGTAATTGATTAGAGTGCACATAATTAAAGGTTTATTGTGCTCTCGATCTTTGCAGTTACCGGCTCGCGCTGGATCCGACACATCGGGCCGCACGCGTCCACGCTACCATAAAGTTCCACGAGCGAGCCCCTTTCTACGGTGTGTCATTATTGCAGGCTCACGCGTGAAGGTGCTCATTATTGGCGCCTATGGATTCAACATGAATCGTAAGAAACCTGTATGTTGAAATGGCCAATTCGCGGTGGGCACGGGTGGTGATTAATCATAATGCTTGAGAGAAGACTGATGTCTTACAGTCCGTATTTAGGTTACTCATAAAATAAAAATGATGGGTAAAAATGGATACATCTATTCATAAAAGTTAGCCCAGCCTATTTATAGACTGGTTAGAAAAAAAAACTTTCATTTATTGCTTCTGACTAGCTTAGCGGCCTTCGCAACTAAAAGACCCCATCTCCCTCTGAACTGCGCTAGATATGTATTTTCAATCGTCTAAATGTAGCTCACGTAGGTCCATTTACACTACTGATTTCCAGCTAAACTTGCGACGCATGACGACGCATTTTTTCTACGTGGCCGAGTCAGCAAAGTCTTGCAGATTAAGTCTCTCTGATTAAGTTGGGCTCAGACATCAGAGTTCTGAGTTGGGCCTTCTTGCAGATCCCGCACGAGCCATCTTAGAGAGATATACAGTTATATTTCTGCTCACAGTGGATCAAATCCGTAAGTAAATGACGCAACGACAGGTGTAGCTGCTAACGAGGGGAAGTCGCTTGAGACACCGCTCTGTATATATTTCTAATGCGATTGTCACTACAGAAATACTTCAAAATTAGGTACCAGGAGAAAATAAACTCGGTTTTTATAAGAATTTTTCGCTTTTCAGTCGATCTGTTTTAATTATTCATAATACTCAGTTAAAAATAACGCTTGTTTACTAAACTACGTAAGAGTGTTTGAATGAGACAAGAATATAGAATGGTACATGTTTTCAAAAGTCCAAATTGTTTTGGAGGCTATAATTTAGTTTAGTTTGAATATAGACGTGTCTGGACGTCTCGATGACCTCTCTTACAAATCCATGAGTTTGAATAACAGACGACAGCCCCGCCCCAGGCTTGATTGTACTGCAAAGGTAGCCGATCGATATCAGTCGCTAAGTATGATGATTATCTCGTCAATGGCACAGTTTATCGAAATTCCCACGGTCAGAAATACACAAAAAAGTGTTACAGAAGGTCGAAACGTTGAATACCGAACACAATAAAAATTGTACATTTTCAGTGAAAATTAATGTGAAAATGGCGGTGTCAAATAATGATAATATTCTAAAAATGTAATATTATATCGATATTAAGGGTTTACATGGAATAATAACATAGAATTTACTTAATAATTTTTCAATGTGCAAAAATTTCTAAAATTCCTTACCATTCTGCAATACTGTTAGTAATATAGTCAAGGTGGCAAAAAAGTGGATATATTTTAGGCAAAAAGCGGCATAACCAAGGTCTTGAAGGTAACCAAGATTACTTAAGTATCTAGGCTTTAGCGCTTTAGAGACCATCAGCAGAGAAAATACCAAAAATGTTGGTGATGCATGGTACTACAATAATTATTATGAATTTCTGATTCGTTTCGCGTACATTCATGCATAGATACCTAAACCCAGTTATGTTAAGGCGATTCAACATATTATCTTGTCCAAAATAGCCTGACTAGCAAATTTTTTGTCTCTAACTTGATAATAGTTCCAGGCAAAAAGCAAAAGAAATATAATTTTTAAGCCCACGTCAGCACCGAACTGCTTCATGCCAACCTAAATAAAGTCGTTGTATTAGTTGTAATTCATTTATGATCTACACTGTGGTGGGATTTAGAATCAAATAATTGATAAATATATTAAAAAAACAATATTCTACGTCATTTTCTCAGGAGCATGTTAAGCCTACATTTTTGCTAAGTTCTCAGTTAATTGACGAGACTGACCAACTCAAAATGTAGACAGTACCTCTTTCTTATAGATTTCATAACTACCACAGTTCAATGATTTGTGGTTTATTCCATTATTCATAAGAAAATACTTGCGCCGGTCGCAAAGACTGAAAGAAAAACAAATTTCTTTACTTCATATTCAAATGAGGGTTATGAAGCCGCAAATGAATGTGTTTTTGGTTTGTTCAAATTATTTCATGCAGATATCTTGCCACTTCTGTCGCACGGGGGGGTAGCCCTCGTAAGGTCATATGGGGTGCAAGTCATCGGGCACGGTGGACCCTGCGTCAGATGAGTGGTAGTGTGCACAGAACATAGGAATCTGTTCTATGGTAGTGTGCGTTTCCCCGCAGGCGCAACTGATGTTGACGTCGAGTGGCAGCAATCCCCATTTCTGGAGGTTGTCTTTAGATCGTCCAACGCCTGCTCTGAGCCTATTGAGAGTTCTCTGTTCTAACTACCTGTGTATTCAGTTAATGTAAATCTATCAAATAGAACCTCTAGGCGATTTAGGATAAGTCGGTTTTCTTCCTGTACTGGGCTACAATAAACTTTTGTTTCCTTTTGTTTTGTATTAAGTACTGGCAAATATGCAATCATAATCGAATGACCTAGTCCATTAACTGACCGCAATTTGCCCAGTATTTAAATCGAAACTAGGTTTTTCAATTACAGGACTGCAAGCTGCAAAACTAATTAAACTGAACGAATAAAAACGAGTTTATAACGTTACAATCATCGTAAAGTAACTGTTTAGGGTTTCCGGATAGCTTGTCGTAATTTAGACTTTTACTGTTAGCTCATTACATAAATTTTACTTTCTAAATTTTTATCTAATCTTTAATATTTTCTTATACAAACAAACACAAAATAAGGTTGGGCTTACTACGTCTTGGGGTTTTACTCAGTAACTAAGTTCTACCCCATCGGTCCTCTTCTAAAAATATATGACATTAGTTTTTTCTACTTTTCTTCAGATTATACATAGATAGATAGATAGAATATTCCTTATTGTATGTACACCAGGAGTTACAAATGTTAAGATTATGTTTATGTACTTACGTCAAATAGACAGTTTTTTGTACGAACAAATTTTTGTATTGTTCTCAGATTTCCTGTCTTAACCATTTTCGGACTAAAAATTTCGAAAGCAATATGTATCGAAAATTTATTTTAAATAATATATTTAAAATATTATATTTTAGATCAAACTGTTCCAGATACAGGACTTCCCTTAGATAGAGATAGTAGATCGATAGATAGAGAACACTATTGATAGTATGGACTTAATCGCGGTGAGCACCCACCGATTTCAAGCGCTTAGATAAGTAGGCACAGCAAGCTCGTTGAATACCGTCAGATTTCCACATTAATGATTCCAATACAATAAGTTATACCATAAATAAAAAAAAATCAATATATTCATATAATTATTTGTAATATTTTAGACTTTTTTTAATATCAGGGTTCTTTGTGACGTTATATAAAGTCTACTCCAGAAAGCCGGCAGCGCATTGCAGCAATGCCGACCGTGTCATGGTCGCACTACCGTTCGGTGAATGTCCACGCTGCGTGTGCGCCTTGAATAAAACATAGCTGCCGCAAATCGCACGAGATTAATGTCCATTCGGAATCACGAGCCGACTTTGTCATGTCAAAACTCATATTTTTGGTCTGAATGCGGTATTTAGAGTACAAATAGAATTTTGATAAGCACTGCCGTAATCACAAGTAATCTCACGTTTGGTTTAACTCAAGCTTACATAATTAGATCTACTAGGTCGGGGAAAAAGTCTTTTCGCATATAGTCTATCATCATCATCATCATTCAGCCACAAGAAGTTCACTGCTGGACATAGGCCTCCTCCATGGATTTCCAAAAAGACCGGTTGGAAGCGGTCTGCATCCAGCGCCTTCCTGCCACTTGGATGAGGTCATCTGTCCATCTTGTGGCTGGTCGTCCTACGCTGCGCTTGCCGATATGTGGTCTCCATATAGTCTGTAAAAGCTTTTAATAAAATCTCTTTGTTTGTACGTTTTGTATCTGGCTGGTTTTGATGTCATTAAAAAGGTTACACTTCGAAAAAAAGAAAGAAATTGGTAGAATGTTGTTTCCAGCTATTTTTCATTTATTTTTCTTTCTGTCAAAATAAGTAAGTCTAATGACGAAATTCGATAAATTTTAAAATTCTATTACAAAAAAGGAAAAAATGCAACGAAGCCGCAAAAAAATTGAGACGTTTATGGACCTAATGCAGTGTCAATAAGAGTAGCGCAAAGTTGGTTTAAGCGTTTTCAATCCCGGAATTTTGACGTCAAAGATGCACCTCGCTCTGGTCAGCCTGTTAAGGATAAAATGGACGCCATTTTTGAAAAAGTGGAGCAAGATCTGCGTATCAGTAGTTACGACATAGCTGAAAAACTGGGAATTGAAAATAGTTTTGACCTATTTGAGAAAAGCTGGGTATACAAAAAACTCGATATTTGGATGCCACAAGAGCTTTCTGAAGGAACCCTAATGAACCATTTACTAATTTGCGATTCTTTACTGAGACGTAATGAAACCGAACGATTTTTAGAGGGATTGATAACTGGTGATGAAAAGTGGATCACGTACGATAAGAACGTGCGAAAAAGGTCGTGGTCAAAGGTCGGTCAGGCTTCATAGACTTTTACAAAATCCGGGTTAGCTCGCAATAAAGTAATGCTGTATGTATGGTAGGATTGGAAGGTCATTGTCCATTACGAGCTTTTACGGCCGGGCAGAACCATCGATTTAAATCTCTACTACCAACAACTGATGAGATTAAAGCAAGAAGTTGAAAGAAAGCGGCCAGAATTGATCAATAGAAAGGGTGTAGTCTTTTATTACGATAACGCTAGAACTCACACATCTTTAGCCACTCAGCAACAATTACGAGAGTTTGGCTGCTAGGTGTTAATACTAAGTAGCATTAAGCTCCCCTATGTGCAAAACTGTGTGTTTAAATGCAATAAAGGATTTTAATAATAATAATAATAATACATCTGTCATATAGCCCTGATCTTGCCCCTTCAGATTTCCACCTGTTACGGTTTCTTCAGAATTCTTTAGGCAGTGTCAGATTAACACCAAGAGAGGACTGCCAAAACTGTCGCGTTTTTATGATCAGAAGTCCCCTAAATTTCTATAGCAACGAGATCATGTCACTGCCTACAAGATGGCAAAAAGTTATTGAATAAAATGGCACACTATACTGGAATTAAATGTAAATAAACTTTGAAAAAAAAATGTCTTGAGTTTCATATAAAATGCGAAGGATCTTTTTCCCCAACCTATTAATATTATTAAAAAACATAAACATTTACATACAGGCACATACATTGGTTCTGGCCCCACACTAGGATACCCTGTGTCGTGGGAACCAGAAACAACGACATCACAAACGTGTAAACATCCAAGACCTGGGGTTTTTTTTTTTTGTTCCCAGCCGGGATTTGAACCCGGGACCTCTCGCATGGTATGCAGATGCACTACCGCTGCGTATGTATGTAGATGTATGTGCCTGTATGTAAATGTTTATGTTTTATGTTTATGTTTATTATTAAGCAGCTTTAAGCTGATGCGTGTATATTACTTTCGTGCAATTGCAAAATGATTATCAAGTCTTTTAAATCAGTTCACCGAAGGAGCACTTATTACTGTCTCTGGTAGTTTATTTCACATATTCACTGCTTGGTTACGAAAACCATGAGGGAGGCCTATCCTCTGCAGTGGGCGTCAAATGGCTGATGATGATGATGATTCACTGCACAGTTCGGCAAGAAGTGTTTTCTGGGTTTACTTGTCCATTTATTATTATTATTATTATTATTATTATTGTTATTTATTATCCATGGTTGCTTGGCCAATTTCAGCGAGTGCCCTCTTAGACATTTGTTTTTATTAATTTTGTTTAGCATTTTAGCAAGTTCCGGTACATTATAATAATTGTTCAAGATTTTATAAGTCTCTATTAGGTCACCTCATTCTCTACGCTTTTCCAAAGTAGTTAGTCCTAGTTCATTCAATCTTTATTCAAAGGGTTTGACCTGTTAGGTTATGATCTTGAAAAGAACAATTAAAAGCCATTGTTAAGGTGGCCCGATCGGGTTCTTTAGAATTCTACAGATTACGGCTGGGTACTATTTTTGCAGCACTTCATTGTACTGTTTTAATTAAAGGTTACTAAAGCTGCCGAAACAATTAATAGCATTTAACAGCTCAATGTCTCGTTAATTATACAATAGAAACACTCGATTCCGCGTCTTCGTCACGAATTGGGATTAGACAGAATCGTGGATTTGTAACGTCAATTTGCTGAAAATACATACAACGTAGTGCAGTGTGGTCAGTGATATCACTACTAGGTACTTATAAAAATCTCAATCTTATCGACTTATGTTCACTTCATATTATGATCCGGAGGAAATCATAGGGTCCAATTTCTCTTCCATAGCGTTTACATATTTAACGTTAAACGTAATTGAGTTCTTTTAATATTTTTTGTTTCATTCAATATAATTTGCTTTGTTATAATTACCTATTGCCTGCATGTTTTCTCTTTAAAAAAATTGCGATGCGATTATAATAAGTCGTAATAAAGTAGCAGAAAAACTACTAACGGAAAATAAACAGCAACAAATTTAAACTGGAACAATGGGACTCGCGGGTCTTCGTCATTTGTAGAGCAATCTTTGTTGAATAGCCGGTGTTCTAGATCTGCCTGTTTTGTGTCCTTGTGTGGTAAGCGCCACTCCTACTCGTTCCAGTTATCGCCCATTCGTTGTCACACCAACTACTTTCACTATCATTTCGCGATTGCTTTTTGCGCAATATGAATATACATGGCCTGCTTTAGAATGTTTTTTTACTCTGCGTAAATTTAATAGCAAAAAGAACATGTAATGAAAAATTTGTTACTACCTAAACAATTATCACTAATAACTTTTAGATACAAGAAAGTCTATATTTGAATAAATTTGAATTAATCTACAATATTGCAATATTGAAAGGATTTGAAAAAAAAATGGGAAGCTACGTTACTATAATATAGTACTTTATTGCATTATAATTTAAAGCTCCTTTCTAATCAGTTCTGAAATAGTTAATTTTATCTACGGATAATTATATAGGACTGAAATAGGATTTTACTTAAATTTGATCCGTTTTTTGTGTTGAAACTACTATATCTAATTATATAAGGATATATCTTGAAGATGAATGATAAAAACAAACCTTTACGTTATCTTTATTTTTAAAGGTAATACCAACAATCTAAACCTTAATTTAACATTAAATACTGGCTAAATTTGTAATGATTTATAACTAAAACTAAATGTCGAAGATGTCTAATAGGTTGATCACTGGTTTTTTCGATTTCTTAACGTATTTGCGGACAATGACTTCTTTATTTTTTTCATTGTTGTGGATACATTTCTCATCATGCACGTGGTGGGGCTCGTACTCATCGTCAACGTCTCTCACATTATGTTCCAAATGTGAGTAACTATCAAAACTGGGATCGATTAACTTTGAATGCTCCAGATACTTCTTTTTTGGTATGATGATGAAGTCATCTTCTAAAGTGGAAGCGGCACCGGCGTATGGAAGCGGTAGGAGGCCTGGGTATTTGTGCTTGATATATGGTTTCCGCTTTGACTTCAGAATATCCAACTCAGGCAAAGATTGAGCGATTTCTGACGCTGAAACATACTCATGTATGTCAGAGAAGGGTTCCGGTTTGTGCTTGTATTTGTCAGTCAAAGACTTGAGGCCACCGAAGTCACCGCCGAATATATTTGGAAGTCTAAAAGAGCTATTTAAAAATGGAGACGTATACTTATTTTTTAAATCGCTTGATTGAGCAGCTAAGTATTTTTCCAAGGAGTGTTCTGGTGTCGGCTCACCAAATGATGTCTCTTTTGCTGTCAACTTTTCAGGGTATTTACTATGGCTTAAATCTAATTCTACGAGGGAAGTATGCTTATGCTTCTTGTAAGAACCTCTCTTGTTGTGCTTCTTTATATTATCCGTCTCATCAGCTAGCCTCTTCAAGTAGTCTCTGTAGCTCCACAGCTGGGGAAAATCTTTCTGTTCTTCGAATGGAAATTTTGGCTTTCCGTCAGTCTCACCCACCGATGAGAAGGCTGGATAGTCAAATGCGGGTTCTAGCTTTCCGTAGTCTCGTAATGACTTATCTTGCATCCGTGGCGCGTTATCTAAACGCAAGCTTTCCACGAAATCTATTTGTTCATTTGGTTGTTCTTTCTTGATAGAATCAGAGTCTGCATCCAATTTGTACTGTACTGAATCACTATGCTCACTGTAAGGAGTATGTTCTTGCATCCGCGTTGCGTGGTCCAAATGCCATACATCAATCGCATCCATAGGAATAACCTTTGGCCTTTCCTTGAAGATTGTCTTGGGTTTTGTGTTATACAGCACTGTTCTTACCGAACCGTCTGATTCCATCACGCTGTAGCTTCCTGGATCCTGTACACGCGACACTTGCTCTGAATCGAATAAATCCATGGGGGCTTCGTTAAGTTTTTCGTTCTTGACAACTGCATTGAAACCAGACTTGGCATCTGCTTTGTACTGCACGGTTCTCACTGAGCCGTCCGGCTCTAGTACACTGTAGTGACCTGAAAATGCAGAAAGATAAGTTACATTTTAAAATAGGCGTATTTAAAAATTTTTCAATATTTTCAAAAGTCATAATTCAAAAGTCGTTATAAGAATTCAATTCAATTCAAATTCAAATATTTTTATTCATTGTAAAAACAGAATGTTTACTTAATGAACGTCAAAGTTGTTAGTTTCACAATTAATGGATTATGTGGAGAAGAAGCTAACAAAGAAACTCCACATTTATTCTTTTCAAAACACGTTTTAACTTAATTAACAGAGTTTTCAACTTAAAATATTAGTCATGAATGTGTTGAACACTAGTCACAATCGTCCTTTAAATAATATTAATCTACTGTTTAATGCCAAACATCTTTGTCTTCTAAATAATCCTTGATGTTATAGTAAGCCTTTTTGCACAGAATGTGCTTAACACATTTTTTAAATCGCGTTGGAGGTAACTCTAATATATCTTGAGGAATTTTGTTGTAGAACCTTATACAGTGCCCCATAAAGGATGTGTTAACTTTTGCAAGTCTAAATAGTGGAAATGACAATTTATGTTTATTTCTAGTATTAACATTATGGTGGCCACCAACATTTTCGAAGTCTTTGATATTTTTTCTAACGTACATAATATTTTCATAAATGTATTGACATGCAACTGTTAAGATGTTGGTTTCTTTGAAGAAATCTCTTAGCGAATCCCTACTACCTAACTTGTAAATAAATCGGATGGCTCTCTTCTGTAAGATGAAGATCGTCTCAATGTCTGCTGCCCGACCCCACAGTAGTATGCCGTAGGACATAATACTATGGAAGTAACTAAAATAAACAAGCCTAGCAGTTGCAACGTCAGTGAGCTCTCTAATTCTTTTGACTGCATATGCTGCAGAACTAAGCCTGTGTGCTAGTTTTACAATATGAGGACCCCATTGCAATTTTGAATCGATTGTGATGCCTAGAAAAACGGTATCTTCTACAAATTCTAGTTTTTCTTTTCCGAGTACAATGTTGTTTTCAACTAATCTTACGTTTGGTAAGGTAAACTTTATACATTTTGTCTTTTTGGAATTTAGAAGCAGATTATTTGCCGTGAACCAATCCAACACACGCGAGAGAGCATCATTTGCATCGTCAAGATTATTTTCTTGTCTCTTAATTTTAAAAATAAGTGACGTGTCATCTGCAAATAATACTATCTCGGACATGTTTTGTACCATAAAAGGCAAATCATTTACGTATACAAGGAAAAGGAACGGCCCCAAAATTGATCCCTGTGGTACTCCCATTTTTATTTGTGAACCTGTGGATTTTATACGATTTATGTCCGCTTTTTGAACCCTTCCTTTTAGATAAGATCTCATCAGTTGTAAACCTTTCCCCTTTACTCCGTAATGCTCTAGTTTTAGCAAAAGTGTCTCGTGGTCCACGCAATCAAATGCCTTTGACAAGTCACAAAAAACACCTATAGCATCCCTACGATCCTCCCATGCACTATAAATATGTTTAACTAGCAAGACACCAGCGTCCGTCGTCGACCGTCCCTGCGTGAAGCCGAACTGCTGGTTATGGAGAAGTTGATAATTATTAAAGTGCGTAAGTAGTTGAACTAAAACAATCTTTTCGAATATTTTGCTCAATACGGGTAGGATCGAGACTGGTCTGAAATTTGTGGGATCGTGTCTATCGCCACTTTTAAACAACGGAACGAGCCTACTGTATTTCATTAGGTCAGGGAATGTACCCTCACCTACACATTTGTTAAAAATTTTTGCTAAATGAGAAGCGAGGACATCTATTACTGAACTAACTATGATTACTGACATTCCCCACAAATCTTCCGTTTTTTTAAGATTTAATAGTTTAAACGCTTTAATTACGCTATGGGGATTAATGAAGTCGAACGAAAACTCGTAATCGCACGAGGGGACATTGTCTTTTAATAAACTTGCAGCAAGATCAGGAGACGAGTCTAAAGGAGCCGTAGTTTCAATTGGAACATTTGTAAAGAATTGTTCAAAGGCCGCAGCAATGTCCTCATTTGATGTTATTACTTTATCATCTATCTTTAGAGAAAATTCGCGATCCCCTGATTTGGCTTTACCAGTTTCCCTATTTATAATAGTCCAGATTGTTTTAGATTTATTTGAAGACTGGAGGATTTGTTTCTTTATATGTTCGCATTTAGCTTTGTGGCAGACGGCCCTGAATAATTTAGAATATAGTTTAACATACTCTATAAAACTGTGGTCATATGTGTATGTTTTTTTCTCATACAATGCATACAGTGTGTTTCTACTTTTTCGGATGCCCGCAGTGGCCCATTCATTAAACCCTACTTTATTTTCATTGCTAGGTAATTCTCTTAATTTAAAAACATTTTCAAAATTAACTGAAACGACTCTAAAGAAGTCTTCGTAATGGGCGTTAGCATTTAGGGTTTTACCTTTATGAGCAGTTAAGCTACTTTGAAGATGTAATTTAAATGATTCTAGTTTTTTATTTGTAATGGGCCTGAATAGAATAACTTGCTCAGATTTTTCTGAATCTATTTCAAAATTTACAATTTGACCACTGTGATCTGACTTTAAGCAATTTACTGTGGAGTAATCAAAAAAATTGCAATCGCAATAGACGTTATCGAGACAAGTAGCGGTAGTTTCAGTAATCCTGGTGGGCTCTAAAAAAATATGGACTAAATTGAATGATTTAAAAATAATTTGTAATTTAGTTGTCAAAGGGGAATCTACTAGCAGGTCGATATTAAAATCACCACACACTATAACTTTCTTATTACTACTGGAAGCTACTTTTAATACATCCTCTAATACCGATTCGAATATACTGTAATCGCTGGTAGGGGGCCTGTATAAGCTTACTACAATGTGTTTAGACAATTCAACACATGACAGCTCAATTACTTTTTCAACAGAAAGCCTACAAATGTCTTTCCTTTGTTTAAATTTTAAACTATCTTTTACTAGTATTAAAGATCCCCCATGCAGTAAAGACTTTCTATTGTAGCAACTGGCTATTTGATAGTTATGTACAGTAAAATTCATTTGAGTCTCTAGTAGCCAGTGCTCTGTGACACAAAGTATGTCAACTTCATGTTGTTCTAAAAATAATTCTAACTCTAGTAATTTTCCAGAAAAGCCACCCTGTATGTTCTGATTAGCTAAAATTAATTTCTTTAGGGGGGGCTTTTCTGTGGTCTGCGCTGACAGTTTAAATCAGCAGTCAAGCTTAACTTATTTATGCTATGTTTTTTTAAAGCCTCCGAATACAGAGGTTTACTAGTAGAACTTTTTCTACAGTTTGTATTGACTACAGGTACCTGTTTTATTGTCTTAACAATAATTGGGTCGTAAATATTGAATGCCAACAATTTGGCAATCTGTCTCTTTGAAGAAAGGGGCACATGCATTGTGTCCCTAGTCAATATAAAATTTCGAATAAAGTTATTCGTATCAAAATAAAGTACTTGGTCTCTATGACCAAAGGTCATGTTATACAATAGCCGGTTAAGTTTACCTATCCGGGCATTCTGTGTCTCAGACAACGTTTTTGAATAGGGAAAAGCACAGATAATGATTTTCCTTACATTCAAAACTAATATGGACTCAAAGTAATTTATCAAGTCACTTTCTTGAATCCCTGTGCTGTTCCCCATTAATAATACAATAGTAGTATTTCTATCATATTGTTTGCTGAGCAAAGCGTTGACTAATTGCATATAAGAGGCATTAGGCATACATATGTTTTCTACATGCTGCTTTAAATTGAACTGCAGCCTGCTACCTAAACCTACACCTATCTTATCTGAAAAAATTATCGTCTTGTTAGAGGCATCATCACTGCTGGTTAATCTAGTCGTGGCTTGTCCATCAAGTTTTGCATCACAGGTTGATGGCACATTGGTCTCCACTGTCACATTTGTTGGTGCAGGCGGTCCACTTTGCTCACCTCCATGCTGTTGTGCCAGATCCAGCGGTAAAGGGGCCAGTGTGTCGGGCACTGGGCATACTGGAGACAAGCATGGCTTCTGACTGCCCGTTTCATTGCTCCGAGGCTGCATGGAGCTCAGCTGTATAGGGGCTGAGTGTGTAAGCACATTGGATGTTAGTGGCAGTGGTAACCAACTTTGTCTGTCTTCTGAGTCTTCCAGATCCTGGATAGAGTTGGACTCGACATGTTCTAGATTGCTTTTGCTGAGTGCAATTAACCCATTCATCGCTGAAATGCTGTCATTATACTGAGTTTGCATAGCCGAGTACTTGCAGGTGATGTCCAGTAATTGATACTGCAGATCTTCGACTTGTAGTTGTAGTTCAGCCATCGCTAGCTCGTGGTCCACGTTGCTGGTGAATAACTCCTTCTGACATTCAGCCATTTCCGTTTCTAACTGTAGTTTTTGACGGTGAATTGGTACACTTTCTAAACTCCTTCGGCTTCGTTTAATCAGTTTCTGTACCTTCTGAATGTACTTTTTTGTTTTAATATACTTCTTGATTTTGTTTACACTGTTCATTTTCATGCTACTGCTATTCTGCATAGTGCAAGACTTATCACTGGCTGTGGTAAGGTCGACAGTTGGTATCCCTGTGTCACTCATAACTTCATTATATAGAGCCATAGTTCTAGCGCTCTCTCTGTGTTGTTCCTGCTCACTTATTTGCTGAAGCTCGTGATGTGCCTCAGCAAGCTGGTGTTCAAGCGAGCGTATGCGCTGTAGCGCTACATCGTGGACATCATGGCATTTGTTAAATGATTTCACTTGATGTTGCAACTCATCCCGCTGGGCAATTAAGTCCTGGCACTGGATGTCCAATTCATTGAGCTCTTCTTTCAATGCTGAGTTGGTTTTATTTTGTTTATGGATCTCCTCTTCACTTTCCTCTCGTTCTTGAAGAAGCGAGTCACACAGCTCCTTGCTCTTTTTGAGCTCGAGCAGGGTCGCCTTTAGCCTCAGCTCCATATCGCGTGCAGTCATCTTGCTTCGGGTCAGCATGCTACTGTTACCTGAAAAAAACCGGGAATCGGTGTCAGTATCTGACCGTGTAAGATGATATTGACTGATGACGATTTGATGGCACGTTTATAGGTGTTGAGTGTATGTTTGTGATGGCTGAGGCTAGTTGTTTTGTCTCAACTTCGCTTCCACTTTTCGTCAAGTAAAGAGAGCCAAAACCGAGCCGAAGTGTTTGTATGGGACGTGTCTCACGTACGTGAGGTTATTTACAGTTTGATTAAGCAGTATTAAGTGTAGTATGAGGCGTAAAATACAGTATTAAAACAATACTTCCCCGATTTAGTCGTTGCAATTCGAACCGTTTGACAGTTCGGCCGCTCGGTACAATTATAGTACGTTTTTCTGGTATTATCTTGATTTTCGCTAGGAACTTTGATTCACACTTCACTACTATGTATTGCTAAATGAATTTACGTTCAATTGGACTCGAAATACACTAAAAATATCAATTATAATAAATAAACACTACTGAGCTGCTTTTGAAGAAAGAAACTCTAACCAATATGTTTCAGGAATTGCGCATTTAAAAATAACCCTGTATAACCAATATTCATTCTTTACAACTATTTAGAGTTCCGTTCATGAAGGGTGCCAAACGAGACCCTATTATTCTGCCTCCGCTGTCTGACTGCCTGTCCATCTCTATGTCTGTAACAGACAGACAGGGTAAAGCTAACCTTTACCTCTGCCCACCCCATGGGGATACAGGCATGAGTTCACATATGTATGTATATTATATAATACTAGCTGACCCGGCAAACGTTGTTTTGCCATATTAATTAGCCTACGACCTACTCTCAGACCTACCAAATATGCACAAAAAATTTCATTGAAACCGGTGAAATCGTTTCGGAGAAGTTCGATAACAAACACTGTGACACGAGATTTTTATAAATTGTAATATAATTTATTAGTGTAGTGTAAAGAATTGACAACATGGTAAGTAATAGTACATTATGATACATGTGTGATAAGTTGGCCATTGCAGTCGAGGTGGTTTCTAAGCCCGAGCCGGCAGGCGAGGAACCGAGTGCTGCAATGGCCAAATCTCACGAGTATCATACGACGTTTTTCAACACACTTGTGAATAAAAAAAGTGAGTGTTGTATCAAAACAATATTTTTCGTGCGTGATTCGTGTTATGTATGGCGGTAAAATTCAAAACAGTATTCTTGTGCGCGCGTATCCATCAAAGATGGCTGCAATGCATGGCCATCTAGATATAATGAGGTTGCTAACCTATTCATAAATTTTATGTTAATTATTAGGTTTACATTAATTATTGTAAAGTGTTTGCTTAAAAATGCTAAAAATCTAATTTTATTCTACGGAAATGCTTGAATTTATCAAGGTAGATACTGATTTGTACCACTGAACGAAATAACTCTAAACTTTTTTTTTATACATCAAAATGATATCAAACCTTCTCCGAGGTTGAACAAAAAGGTTTTATAACATTATCGCACTTGGTTATAATGGTAATGCAAAACGCACGCTTTGATAATAAGCTACATTATGTGCCTTAATTCAGTGCAATAAGAGTCATTTTATGAGCAAGTGTGTTGAAAAGGAATATTTACCTTTCACAGTGTCACCCTCTTTTTCTTCCCATGCAGTTTTGAGGTCACCTGTCTTAGCATCCTGTACGCCATAACCGTACGAGTAGCTCGGACTGGTCTGTAAAACACATTCACACTTAAATAAAATTAATTACTTAGTGAATAAAGAAAGGTCTCTGACGAAATCATTCATTCTCTGTAGTCTGTACTGAAATGTGTGATGCGATAAGCTAGCGTGCGATCACGAAGTGAATCACAGTAAAACAGCGTTGCGAGTCTCAGTCGCATTTACTGTAATCACATACATAAAACGCATAATAACTGAAGCCCGTTTAGTCGCGGTAATCGCTAATAACAATCCGTCAAGTGTCAATCAAGTCTAGGCACGCGCCTTCCGTGTGTTCATTACAGACATTTTTTCGCAAAACATTTTATGTTAGCTAGTCGATTGTGCTTCAAACAGTTTGCATATTTTACGTGCGGCTACTTGAATTGAATCGTTTATATTGCACCTATAACAAAAAAAATAAATGAAAAATACTTTTCCATACTTTAAAATGATTATTATTATTTCATAGCCGACTTCATAATAATAATAATAGTATTTGGAGTTTGAATTATATTGAACAGTGTTTGTATACTTTACAACAATAGTCAATTGTTTCACACATTCACTTTGTTTCTAACAGCGAGGTCTCGAAACTAGCCTCTCATTAGACTATGTCTAATCTATTCTATTCAGCTGCTTACTCAGAAAAAAAAACAAAATTGAATAAACAGTGGTTCAATCACGTAACGGAAGTAGATCTTCATTGTCATTGCGGTTCAGGAGCCGCTAAATGCCATGCGCATGCGGCCATCGCAAGTTCAAGATGAGGCGCCAGACGCACGCGCAGACATCTCACTTTCAATGTCAACGATACCGGTCCATTCACTTACACTTTCCGTTGCGGCCGTACTATGAAGATTTGAGTCGAGCTCAACAGTGAAATATAAATTAGCTATATTGAACTCTCACTCATTTAAACTTTTTTCCCCCGGCTGTCAGTTATTTTTTTTGCATACACTTTAACATACTCAGACCTGTTAAAAGTAGATTAACAGATTTTTAGGTTAGGGTGGCAGAAAGTGCAGTTGCCACTGAGTGGCAGCGGGAGTTAGGACCCCCAATACAGTTTTCGTATTTTTTTAATCACTTTCGGTTCTAGTTTCTAGTACATACACGCCAATTTTGACACTTCTTTATAATTACTAGGGTGGAATAAAAAGTTATCTATCAATTTTCCTTACTTTTTCGGGAATCGTTGAGAGAGATAACCAAGAACTGTGGAGATTTGCGCAATAGAGGCAGAGTTCGGTTTTTGTTATTAAAAAAGAATATTTTAAGTAAACATAAACATAAACATTTACACACAGGCACATACATTGCTTCTGGCCCCACACTAGGTCGTCGTCAGTTACAGTTACATTGAGCAAAGGTGTTTTTAGACCATCTACAAATAATGGTGTAAGCTAAACTAGTTCCGTGAATGATTAACAAGCATAGATTTTATTCACAGGTTAGGTTAGTAAAATGTTGCAAGGGGTTAATTGAGACAAATACCTACAAAATTTCTTTTGAAAGCAACTTACGTGTCGTGTATGCTCAGAAACCTGGAATAAGATAAATATAATGTCTAACACTGCTTCAAAGTCATAATTTAAACAATAATTTTAGTATCATCAATTCTAAACCAGTCATTTTAGTACTGTTTGACCGATTATCTCACGATTCACACAAGGGTTCGCTATGATCACAAAATGAAATGAACAGAAAATAGAAAACAGATTATTTTTTATGTTCATTTAAAGTAAATGCACCAAATAAAATTATATTTCCGTACCGGGCTTTAGTTATAATATATACTTTTTATTGTAAGGAAATTTCACTAAGATTTGCGTTTTTCTACTACTCTTATTAATAAAAATTTTCCACATTTTAAATTTTTTTGCACATAACGTTTGTAAGGTGAAAATAATATTTCGTCTTATTTTGAGCATGATCTTTGTATTGAGCTCTATACAGCTATATCAAATGAAATTAAGCAACTCTATCACTCCTCATGAGTAATGGTTGAGTTGCTTAATTTGATATTGCTGATATTACTAGCTTTCCTTACACGGGATCTATCAAAATACCCAGAAACAAATAAACATCCAAAAATAGGAGAAAATAAATCGTTAATACCAATGACGGTTCGGGAAAAAACTTGGAAATCGCAAAAACAGCTGTGCTACACATTTTAATACCGCAGGTTTGTTATTTTAGCATGAAACAGTTGATCTTGTCTTTTTTGTGATTTCGAAATATTCTCCACAGATAAAGTTATCATAAGTTGATGAGTATAATCCTCTTTATGTTATATGGGAGTTTTGATACACCTGTAGAACTTAATATAAAAGTGAGAGAAAAGCTATGCTATTATGGTGTGAATTAAACAAACGGTATTGACTAGACGTGACCTTATAGTACAGCTTTGAGCAAGCCCCTTTAATATATGCAGCCTGATATAGGTTACATACAGCGTAGTTGAGTGCAAAACTTGCGAAAATTTTTACTGGTTTGCTTAAAGCTGGGGGCGCCACAGAAATGGCCCACAGCCTGCGGGTACCACGCGCGACAGTTTCCACACGTAAGATTAAGTATTTGGAAATAGTTTTGAATTGTTTGTACAGTCGACAGGACCTTAACCTTTACATACAGGACGCTAATTAGTTACGTTTAGTACGACTTTGCAGGAAAAAACATAATGGCTGACCTGCTGTCGGCTGAACTGTATTCATTCATCTTAAATGAGTGTCAAAATATTCGTGGTGGTAATGTATTCCAGTTACTATGTCGAAGTTAACTGACACTGCATTGTGGTTATCGGCATATCGATCTTTTCTAGGTTCACTCAACTTCGATGCGTTATACGTAATTATTTGTGATATATTATCGAATGAAGCAATACATTTTTAACCCGCCATTGGTGACGTGAAATTGATTTACATTGTTGGTGACCCCGGTCTCACGCACCGGGGTTTTTGAGTACGATTTTTTTCTGTAATTTACGTTTTATGGTACTTTTTATTGGAAAGGTTATAAAATTTGATCTTTAATTGTCAATGAAACATAAGTATTTCATAAAACAAATATCTTTTATTAGCATTAGACAATATCTTTGGATGCACTAAAATTCTAAGGTATTTTAACAACGTTTTTTTAAACTCAAAAAATAGCTATAATCTTAGTTATCTATATCTATACTAATAATAAATCTGTAAGGGTCGGTCATGGAGTAAGTTAGTTTGTTTTCAGAGATATTGTGTTTATAGGCTCAATATATGATACTGAAACTAATTTCACGATTTTTAGATTTTTTTTCTGTATGTGTGTATGTATGTATGTTCCTCCATAACTCTTAAACCAATTATCCGAATTTGATGAAATTTGGTATAAAAACATATAGACATCTGGGACACAGGATAGGCTATTTAAATTCTAGCTCCAGTTATAATAAGACGTGGCCCTCATACAAATGCTTCGTAAAAATCGAAATGTACGCGAACGGAGTCGCGGGCACAGCTAGTTTAACAATAAAATCAGGCTTAGTCAGTCTTATGACACTGGAAACATAAAATAAAATAACATAAATGGTAATACTTCTAACAAAAAAAATTAAATACAATACTTAAATCACTTATCTTCAACAGCGAAACAGCCAGCAACGGCCAGCAACGCACGCGACGCTGTTGCGGGGTAGACTGGCGGTAGGTAGCGTGGACTAAGGCAGCTACTCGAAACCACAGTGTAATTCGATGAACGGTAATAAAAATATTTGATTTCTTTTAACTACCCGGTCTCACAGACATATAGGTCACCACTGGCGGGTTAAAAGTTATTTTAGAAATGGTTGATGACTTTTGTTTTGTAACAAGTTAAATGAATTACATTTAATGTCTACAGTTTAAAACAACCTTAAGCTCAAGTGGCTACCTGGCAAGTGGCTGGCAACTGGCAAGTGGCTGGCTCAAGTACATCGCTATGGAAAGCTTTACTTATAAATTAGCCCTATTACTAAGACTCCACTGTCCGTTCGTTCGTCCATCCATCTGTCACCAGGCTGTATCTCACGAAGCAGCCTTCTGTTGCTGCTATAATAACAAATACTAAAAATAGAATAAAATAAATATTTAAGGAGGGTTCCCATACAAAAACATGATTTTTTGCCGTTTTTGTTCGATTTTAACAACGCAAACAGGTAGACGCTTAAAATATTTAAATGTTGTACAGATAATGTTACGGAACCCTTCGTGCGTGATTCTGACTCGTACTTGGCCGGTTTCTTATTTTTAAAATGGTAATTTAAACCAAAATACATCCCAAGGTCCTGTTTCTCTTTCACTACTACACTTGCGCTTAGTGTTTTAAAAATACAAAATATATGACTTCATTGCATGCTTTCCTTTCAACGCCAGTAGGTCTAATGCATTTTAATAATAACTATTCATAGCTAATCTTGTACTAAAGTTGCAATAAAAAATAATGAACGAGCACTACCAGCTGATTGTGATCTTTATTTTAACGGTTTCAATCGCAAAACGGAAAGCCACTATTCCTTAACTTTGAGTAGTTTTTTTACCGGTAATGCGCATACAAGTATTCGATGTAATTACACTATAATTTTAGCGCATGTATGAAATATTTATGCAGTCAGATAATTGAAACTTTTATATTAAGTGTACTTAAAATTAGCGGATAGATTCATGTATGTGTTGTTTGTTTAAGTGATCAGTTTTACTCACCTGTTCAATAAGAAAATCTGGTGTGTCGACGTCAGGCGTATCTTCTTGACATTTGGTCACTAAGAGATTTGCTGATAACAGCTGAAAATACAGTACTTAATTAACTTCAGATTTGATCATAGCATTAGTAACTAAATAGAATATTATGTTTTCCCAATCACAAACTATAATGGTCTTAAATTACAAGTTTTAAAGGTAAATCTGGTTGACCCGGTAAGGTACTCATATTTTGTAAGTGAAGATAGATAAATTAACAACATAATGTTACGAACTGTAAAGAAAGAGACTTACCAATATAGTAATAGAATATACCATTCTTCTTTTCCAAATTCAAAAAAGCACTATATTTAAATAACCACCGGCAAAAAGGAGAACAAAAACTGTTTAACTGCCGTATATTTTAACACTAAACTATAAATTTTAAGCACAACTGCTCATTGCCAAGGTTGAGGCCACATGAGGATGCGCCGATGTCCACCACCTTCTTATTTATAAATGCACACTTTCGCACCTCCCTGACTATGATGCGTACGCATTGTTGACGCACACTACTGGCTACCTAGTGCATTCAATTCAACAAAATACCGTGAACTGCATAATTAGTCGGAACAATTCATTTATTAACCTAGGATAGCTGGTACACAATGCTAAGTAGCATTTATTAATAATAATACGTTTATTGTACATAAGTAAAAAATGTAATGGCAATGTGGTGGACTTAATGCTATAAGCATTTTCTACCAGTCAACCACAGGTGGTGCAAGAAATCAAACTTAATCTTGCAAATCTACAAAACTCTGTTTAATGCAACAAACTATTTATTTCATAATAGATTAAAACTGTTGATATTGAGGTTTTGTTGAAATAGTTCTGAGCAGCTATTAAAAAAAATCTAGAATTATAATTTTGTATAAAAAATCCCTGCAGCGGGGATTTTTAATAAAAACATTTATATAAGGGAAACGACCTTATAAAAATACTATGTATAAATTCAGTACTTGCATCTAACGGATAGTTATAATATTTCCAGTCATATGTTTTAATTGATTGAGGACAATTGCAGCGCGTATTAAAATGCCTCCAACAGTAAATGTGCATTCATTAAATGCTGGTTTTGTTAATAAATTAGCAGAATTACAACCGAGAACATTGATGAATACATGCGGCAACGGCAGTGCTAAAACCAAGTGGGCATGCAAATCAATAAAATTGATAATAGCACTTTCGAGCTTGATAATCTTATAAGGCTAACAGTCCATTTATATCATCTGTTCAATGCTTATGTAAAAACACATTAAAATAGTTTAAGTAAATTCTCTTTACAGAGCTGTAACTACTAGTCAATCATGTCGTACGCACGGATATCGAATAATGAATATTTTATTTTTATCCAAAAATCACTTAGCAGTGCGCTGTATTCCCCCCCCCCCCATATTCATTTAGCCATTTAAGAATAAGTAGATGACAATACTTAGAAACTATCATTGATTTCATTTCGATTGCATCGGTGGGCTAATGTTATCTCGTCAGATTACCAAACTGGAGGTCGTGTTTTCGATTCCCACTGGGGTCCGCCGTACATTTGTACAAATGGCCTCAGTCTGGCTGAATTTTCATTATTGTGATGTCTTTGCCTGGTTACTATAGCACAGAGTATCCTAGTTCGGGACCAGGGAAAGTGATTGTGTTGCGTAAAATTTATTTATTTCATTCCGTGTGGCACCGGATTAAGAACAGCGTCACTCCATTTCCTTCCGTGGATGTCGTAGAAGGCGACTGAGGAAACCAATTACCAGGAGACGGGCGGCAGCGTCTTCCTGAGATCCAATCACATTCTGCGATCGCCAACCCGCCTGCCAAGCGTCGCGATTATGGCAAAACCCCTCATGGTTATGAAAACCACGAAGGAGGCCTATGTCCTGCAGTGGGCGTCAAAAGTCGGCTGATGATGATTAGTGGGGTGCGATGAAGTAGATGTTCCAAAATCGACCAAGTCTCTCGATTTAGTCCGAGGAATCGAAAAATAAGGAAATTATATTCAGCAATTAAAATTTTCTGCTAGAGATCCAAATCATCGTAATCTCCACTGCAAGCCAGCACACAATACTTGTTCAGAACACAATGTAATTGTAACACTGAAAGTGAACGCGAGTCCGACAGATTGTAGAAAAAGCCGCGTTAGATATTTATCACTGAAACAAAACGCGGATGGACAGTGTCTGGCTGGAACAGTGAAGGCAAAACTTGATAAGTTATTGTACTTATTTCTGATTACAGTTCCATATAAAATACAGTATTTTTATCCTTCAGTAACTTAAGGTTACATACATACATAAACACATGCCTGTATCCCAGAGGGGTAGGCAGAGACCAGAGACTGCCACTTGCCACTTGCCACGATCCTGGCAGATCATTTTTGCTTCCTCAATATTCATTAGACGTTGCATGCATGTACGCCGGTTTGCGGTTTCGGGTACTTTTTTATTTTGCCTTTTGCTAATACATCCCCTATTTGGTCGAAGTATGTCCGCCTGGGACGTTCCATACCGGCCGTTCCTCTCACATTCGCTCGATATTTTTGTTTCGTCAATCTTTCTTCATCCTCTCCACATGTCCAAACCAATGCTGTTGCGTTCCTTTCTCAATTCTAGTCATTACATCTTCTTTCAGTCCACAACATTATCTAATCAAACTACTGCATATCTTGTCATTCAAAGTAACACCAGACATACTTCTCAAGGGCCTCATTTCTACTGCATTAACTTAAGGTTAGTTTTTGAGTTAACTGATTCTTTAATTAAAGTGAAGAAGCCATTGATGATAGATAAATAATGTATGAGCATGATAGCAGCCGCCTAGATTCGCTCTACATGCATCACTGTGCCAGCCTGCATGTACCCTCAAATGTGTACTGTTGAATGTAATTTATAATATAATATATTGTGTCTTTAGCTATGAGTACTAACATATATAGTTTTTAGCCTACTAACTAAAATGAGTGTTAGTTGTTTAAAAAAAAATGTAAATATTATTATTATTACAAATAAATAGATGTAATTAGATCAGTAGAAATAACGGAGGATGGCTTAAACCCACCAAAGCCTTGATTTATTTAGCGTCCCTGGTTCTACCTAACTCAAACTCACCACCACCAAATGAATATAAATGCAAATTACATTGAGAATGTATTAACGTTATTAATGACAATTAACAGTTGCGGAACCTATATTATAAACATTGTGACACTTAGCTTGTCTTTGCGCTGTCGGTTAACTGTTTCCCGGCTTTACTCAATTTCATATGTTACGTAATTTTAAGCTATACATAAAATGAGGCGGAACTACTTGCTTTGCTCGTATATTAGAAGCAATAGCGATTCTACATTTACAAATTAATATGTGTAGTAATGATAGATCGATGAGCAAAACCGTAAATTTTCACGCTTCACTTCAATGCGTATGTAATATAAAACGTGTGGTTACAAAAAACCTCCTAAGTATCGGTTCGTCATTAAAAACTCCAGCTCTGGTATTACGAGGTTTTTATTTACATTTTCTCTTGATGTATACTCGTATTTTGTCATTTCTATATCAAACAAACTAACATTTCAATGTCTTATAAAACTAACAATCGAGTCAAACAGATTTAAAAAAACTATGTACAATCGTTCGAAGGCATTTCGCTTAGTAATAAAATAAACTAATGAGAGCAATGTCAAATCTAAACAAAAGAAGACTTCAGAACAGCGCCACCTATACACTGTCACTGAAACTTAGTGATATCCATAGTGGCCACCCTCATAGTGGTGTCCGTAGACTTGCGGGTGATGAGCGTGGCCAATGCGTTTAACGACGGCGTTGAAGCCGTGGTGCTTGTCGGCCGTGTACTCGACGATGCGTGTTGTACCGTCGGGCTCCGCGAGCGAGTAAGCACCTGAAATAGTACAGAACTCGTATTGTAGATGGCGTTGTTTACAGTTAAAAAAAATTGATCACTCGGGTTATTCTTCAGTTTGTTCACGATCAGTGCTAGACAGGACTACGAGTCATGCCATTTATATTTGAGTGAAGATAACAAGATGGTTCAACTTTGTTTAATGTATTGATCCTCGCATTGACTTTGTGTTTATATTAATCTTATTGAAAATCGGAAAGATGGAGATGCTTAGCAGTAAGCTAAACTGAAATTGGGATCTGTGTTTTGGGCTGAGCCAAAAGGGTTACGAGTTGAGTCCTAGTCTCAAAGATTTTACTCATATAGATTTTTCCGCAATGTTTTTCGATGTTTATTTAATTTTTGCGGCTTTGTAAGGGTTACCTTTGACAACGTCACCATCGCGCGTCTCCCATTGGGTCTTGTGGTCGCCAGTGTGCGGGTCCTTCACTGAATAATCAAACGCGTACTTGGGATACGCCTGGAAAATAAACAAAGGCAAACTTTTACCAAACACCGATTGCGTACGGCGTTGAAACGCTTTCATACAAAAGACATCAACGAGAGCGTTAACTTCTTATGCGTGACGAATATTGAAGGTCGTAAATATTGGACGATGTATCATGTTTTTCAATGCAATGCAACAATATTATGCGTAAACTAGCAATAGTTATTTTGCCATATTAATTAGCCTGCGACCTATTCTCAGACCTACCAAATAAACACAAAACAATTCATAAAAATCGTTGAAGCCGTTTCTGAGGAGTTCGATAACAGACACTGTGACACGAGATTTTTATATATTAGATTTGGCTTATAAACTGATAACTAAACAAAAATCCACGTAGTCCGGATGAGATTGCGATGGTCTCGTAAGAGCAAATTTTTTTAGTTATTTCTTAATTCAACTAAACAAAAGTCCGAAGAAAGTCAAAGTCATTTTGAAGAATGTGAACGTGAAAGTCATTTATTCAAGTTATTTGTCGGGCATAAGTGTGAAAAATCTTTGTTCTTGGCAATACATGGTTATTCATTAATTCAATCATTATACCAGTCAATGAACATGACCTTCACTATTGATGCAGGACCTTGTTTTGTACAGAATTTCAGCATCCTATAGTTATATGTCACAAATGGATAGTTAGTTGTTTCCGAGAACAATCACAGCCGGTCATTAGTATGTCATGTATTGGGACCCTATGGAGCAATGGTCATGGTGCTTGACCACGGAGTTCGACAAGGTTTCATAACTGAATTTATAATATAATGTGCTTACGAAAGTTTTAGTTCGAAATTTGATGGTATTTTTTATGTTAAAAGCTATTTTGGTAGGTAGCAAATATTTTTATATTTTTCATCATATTTTTCGTCATATTTATATTAGAAACTAGAATGTCTGGTAGAAGGATACGAACAAATATTATGATAATGTGAAAAATTACATGCTTGAAACTTGATCATTAGACTATCATTCATTTTATCATTTAACTTTATCATTCACCGACGAAATATCCACAAAAAGTTGGTGACTACAACTTAACTATAATATAATAAAATCCTAATATTAATATTAAGCGAGGTCGACTCGCTGTTTTTTCTTTTTCTGTAGCTCAGTACGCGAATATATTTATAAATCGTCCAGATCTGTTATATAGACTTACGAAAGCACTTAATTGCATATAGATGGAAAAAAAAATTTGGCTCACTCTTGAGAGAAGCCGAAATATCTCCAAAAGAGCTGGATTTACTATCCATAATGCAGTGCTGTACCCAACAATCATATATGGTAGCGAGACTTAGGTAGCTGAAGAATTAAGAAAGTACAATTAATGCAGTAGAAATTATCCTCGAGAAGTACATATATGTACATTAATTTGAATGACAGGATACGCATTAGGGTAATTAGAAAACGTTGTGGAGTGAAAAAGGATGTAGTGACTAAAATTGAGACTTGAATGTTGCGTTGGTTTGGACATTGGAAACGCTGAATGAAGGAAGATTGACTAAAGAAATATATTGAGGGAATGTAGATAAAAAGGCGGGCATACTTCGATTGATCACGGGATGTAGTAGCGAAGGGCAAGATAACAGGTACCCAAGGGCGTGCGTGCATGCAGCGACTAATGAATTTTGATGAAGCGAAAAAGGTTTACCAGGATTATGGCAAGTGGAAAACCTCCACCTACCCCTTCAGTATAAATGCATGAGCTTATACAATAATAACAGTCACAGCGCTCGAACAATGAAAAAAAAAGGTTTTCCCATTTTATTTTCAACTATTATAAATACATCGAAAGTTTTAGCTCCAGTTAATTTAAGACAAAATATTCTGTTAAGCGATGATACTGTAGTCTGTACCTTTCTATGTTTTTTTATTTCATGTGCTATGGTATACAATAAAGAATATTCGTGTATTATCTTATCTTAATGCTATTTTAAATAATATTTTTAACTAAGTCTTGACAGTTGACAACAATGCAAAACGTGCTTATTTTCTGCAGTGCACGATGCATATCACTCTGTCACCAACTACAGAGTTTTACAGTCCTATTTGTAAAAACATAATTCCATAAAACACTCCTCAAATGCATTTTAGATAGTCTGTGGCAAAGTAAAAGATTTTATCACGGATTTGAAGAGTGTTTTAGAGGAATTGTGTTTGTAGAAATAAGGCCGTTAAAAATAACATAATCAAAATACCTGACGATACGTACATAGTAATCTCCATGATAGCCCCCGTGGCCCCCGTAGCCGCCGTCACCAGCGTAGCCTGCCGCAGCGTAGCCTCCCTGCCCCGCGTAGCCGACATAGCCCGCACTGGCGGCTGCGCACGCGGCGATCAACATAGCTGCCTGAAATACGATTTAGTCTTCTTCATTTTGTTTTGCTGCAAATGCCGAAGTTTAGTAATATTTTGTCATATCCACTAGCATAATCCATAATCCTGTGAAATCACATAATTTAGATAAGTTTCAAGTCTACTAGAATTTTCAAATGTATTTGTTTTATTTATTTACACTTAATAGTTTAAAGTTACTTTTAACTTTTAATTTAATGAAGCTATGAAATCTTCAAAAAGGCACAAAACTAAAATTTTAGCTTATTGACTAACAGGAAGATCCGTTGGGCCCTTTACTATTTAGTCTGGTGATTGAAAGTCCTGTTTTCACCATGCAGTCATCACTGAACGTCTGGTATTTGGACGGCAACGGTACCATTGGAGGAGGGTCAGATGATGTGGTTAAATACCTGAAGGCACTTCTCGAGTTCTTAGCGGCATCAGAGCTTCAGGTGAAGTCATAAAATGTAAACTTTTTTCTTGTCAAGTTTCACAAGTTTCCTTCTGGATTCATGGATTCAGGATAAGGCAAGTTTTAACTTATTGGGTGCGCAAATTTTCCCGGAGGGTATACCGGGAGTTAGTATTGTCAGCAAAGACAAGAGCCCTTTTGGCATATAGGGAGGACTTGATGCGGCTCCCAACTCATAGTCTTGTCATAAAACTTTTGATTATTCCTGTAGATGAGTTTTGCATCCCCTTTGCAAAGGAGGACTTAAAGTTATGGAGAGTTGAGTTATGCTACCGGGACGATAGCGATCTACCTAATCACCTAAATTTTTCAGCACAATTGAGATCACTTTATTAGCAGAACATTTACTGTGCCTTGGAGAAAATCATGTACAGACCATTTTTTAAGCAATACAAAATATACTCACTTTCTATTAAATTTCAGTAAATTTGCCAAGAAAAACTTGCCTCTGTTTGAAATGCATGACAATGAAAATAAAAGAATAGTAAGACATAAAACTTTGAATTACCCTAGGACTTAGCTTGAGATCTTTAGAAGAAGTAGTAGTTATTATATGGCAATAAAAATATTTAATAAACTGCCTAAAGAAATTAGTTCTCTTCCAGAACATAGATTCTACAGAGCAGTGTTTGGCTGGTTGGTCCCAAAATGTATATATTCTATGCATGACTATTTTAGATTTTAGGTTGTGACATACCTAACATATTTTTTATGTATTTTTAATATTTAATTGAATTAATTGAATGTTTAAGATTTAAAAGAATACATCAAGACTTTGTACATAATGTAAATAACCTATTAGTGTACATAAATTTTATTTTAATTAAATGGCGTTAAATAATAATTTGTATACCCACTAATGGTGCTACACGCTTGCTCAATCTTTTATATTAACAACATAAATGTACCTATCGTGTTTGCTGACAAATTAATAAATAACTGAATATGCTCAGTCAGTTGTTGGACCGGAGTTCGAGGGTGAAGCTGTTAAGTTTCCGTGTTGTTGCTCAGCCTGAGTCAGCTGGTTCTCCTCAGCAAGCAATGTTTTTAGACAATGACTAGTTACTTGTGGCTGTTGCATTGCGTCTCGGCTGTGATATTTGCCAGCCTCATGCTTGCGCATGTTGAACGCATGTCTGCGCTGTGTTCGAAGGACGGGCAGGTTTTCTCGCTACTTCTCCAAAAACGATATTGTCAGGCGGGCGCTCCTAACAGCAATTCCGTGTGTATTGGAGTTCGTCCTAGTGGGAAGCGTTGGGACGGCGTGGCTATGATACTATGGGAAAAGGGGCGTTACTTTATTTGCTACGTGTAACCCCGCTTTTGCCCCTGCTTAATTAGCGTCTACAGTGTTCACTTTTGCCCCTGCTTACTTAGCGCATATAGTGTTCACTTTTGCCCCTGCTTACTTAGCGTCTACAGTATTTACTTTTGCCCCTGCTTACATAGCGTCTACAGTGTTCACTTTTGCCCCTGCTTACTTAGCGCATATAGTGTTCACTTTTGCCCCTGCTTACTTAGCGTCTACAGTATTTACTTTTGCCCCTGCTTACATAGCGTCTACAGTATTCACTTTTGCGCTTGCTTACTTAGCGTCTACAGTGTTCACCCTAGGCGCTGCGGTGGAAAACGCCGGCAAATAATTACATTACAGACTATACTTAAATTACATTTTATCGATACAATTGGCGGGCAAATCACTACTAAGAATAACATAAAAATGTTGATCACAGTCATAGATTCATATGTAAACTCACGCCTGTACCCCGGAGGAGTAGGCAGAGACCAGGGATTGCCACTTGCCTTGATCCTGACAAATTTCTTTCGCTTCATCAAAAAGTTTGATCCAATCCAATGAATTGGTTATTTACGTTACAGATGCTTGGGTACCTGCACATTGGTGTAACTTGTGAAATAGTACGCTCATAATGACAAATAAATCCACTTTTGATAGCACGTTGCTAATTCAGTAGCACATAAACAACACTTTATCGATACAATTGCAAGCGCTGTTTCACAAAAGTTATGACCTAAACCATTAGGTTACAATGCGTACATCATCACTACGCTGGTAAGTTGTGTAAGGTGTTTGAAGGATGTGGACTAGTAGGCTGGTTATGCTTCAAAAAGGAAAGTGATTCACTTCACGCTGACTATTCACTTACGTCAATGGTGTTTAAAATAACATAAACGACATAATCCCACGTCATGGTAACATTTCTTGAGCATTCATTGCTTACATAGTGATACAATTTAGAAAGTGAAGAGCCTCTACAGCTACTAGCCCAAAACAGGAACATTTTTTTTCTTTACTACACTCGCTTCTACAAACCTTTATTTGATAGATAGGTAGATAGATAGAAAAGCATTTTTATCTGTAATCTGAAAAATTCTTAATGACCCGATCGGGCCACCATAACAATGGTCTTAAATTGTTCTTTTGAAAATCATAATCAAACAGGTTAAAAAAATGGAGAGAGGTATTTATTATTAATTTTATGTAAAAGAAATGCCTATCTTAACTTAAATTTGTAGTAAGCTAATTAAGCAATTAAGTTGAAGTAAGGAATATTCTCGTACCAGGCTTAAGGATACAATATATATATATATATAGTATATATTGTACTAAAAACGTAAATTTCTTATTTTCTGATCTTTCAAAAAACATCGAAAATAAGAGTACCCGAATCGAGCGTGCATGCATGCCGTGACTAATAAATGTTGATGAAGCGAGGATTGTAGCATGTCATTGTGGCAAACCTTGCTATCTGCCTACCCTTCCCGGATACAAGCGTGAGCTTGCGTTATTTTAAATCTGAGAAAAAGTCACAGAAAAAGCTGTCCTTTAAGAATACACAAACACTAATGACGCGTTTCAAGAATTGCAGGAAGTGTCAAAAACAAACAACAAGATACAAAGCTAATCCGCAAAGATCTGATAAGGCAGATGGAAGGTTGGACTAGCAGGTCCAATTTTATGATAACTCCATTCATACATCAGGCGAGACAAGACAATGTATGTTCTGCTGACACAGGAAATTTTGACGGACATCTTAATCGTAGCAAACATGCTAAGGTGCGTTCACATTTATACTAAACACAGAAGCACCATTAAAACAATGAAATGATAATTAATTTTAAAAAGCATTGGTTAATTTTAAAAAGCATTGGCTAATTGTCATTGTTATTATCTATATTTTAATAAATACAACTGTATTTATGTTAGCTTTAATAAACAAATTCGTTAATCCTACTTTCGACATTAAAAATATAAAGTTTATTTCTGAAGCTCATAACTGTTCATTACAAAAACACAAAAATAAATCTTTTGTTTCAATAGCTGCTTTATTTTATGCTAAATAGTACTTTAAGCATGCAATGCCCATACTAGGTGACATCGCTCTTCCATAGTACTAACATAGTTTAATTTAGCTCTATCCACCCTCTATCAACCCTTAAATAGAACATTTTTGTATAAAAACATTAGCCTTAATTTATTATAAAAATGAGTAATAAAATATCGCTTAGATAACTACACCCTTAGCCCATAAGAACAATAGAATAGACTGAGTAAAATAAACAGAAGGAAGTCATAATGTAAAGAAATAGTTTTCATCGGTAATATACAACCAAAAGGTACTCATCGCTTTTATGGCGGTGTTCCCACCATAAGACTGTGTTGTCAAGTAACATGCCGGTAATTGTTTTCAAATTGAAGACATGGTATACCATGGTAAACCAGGGTATTTTCCATCAAATTTGTCACTTAGTTACGTCACACAGGTTATATCTTGTGCTAATGAAGCGGTGTCGGTGACAAAGTGTCAAGTACGATGCTAGCAGCACACGAAGAAAGTCGCTTATACCTTTGTTCATGCTTGGAGGGAAGATACAAGGTAGGAAATTGAGAGTGGGAACTTTCCGATATATTTTTTGTTAGATAAACGTGGTATGTACGAAGCGATTGATACCTTGTATTGTAGTTTGTTACATAAACATAATGTAAGCCAAGAACGACTTATGATAACAGCTTTAGTAGAAATAAAAGCATTTTAATTTGTAGACTTGCCTATCTATGTTTTCCGAAACATATAAATGAGCAGACCGATTTTCAAATTTTGTTGATCTAAACTGAATTGTGTATAAAAAAAACAATAATCAAGTCACACAATATATTGCCACATTGCCAAATTTAATTTCAAGAAAAAGAAATCCTTTAATAACCTAAATAAAAACCACACTTACTTGGATGACACGCATTCTTTCAACTGTTTTAATTGACGACACTAAAGGTTCACTTTCCTTCCTTTTCAGACCGAGCTGACAGGAGCAGAACTGACACTGATGTTGAGAACGAGGCGCGTGCTGTATTTATAACGGAGGCTTGCTTGCTTGCACCCTTCGGAGCGGTGTTCAGCTACTTGGTACTTCACCTTGCTTGCATTTAGCCGGTATAGTCCGTTTGGTTTATGTTGACTTGTATATTTAATTTAATTCTGGTTTTCTAAATGTACACAAATGTTTGATAGAAATCGTTAAAATACGGAGATACATATTATCTATCAAGTTGTTTGCTCATTCTAGATCATTAATTTAATCATTTCCACACAACACAATCACGTGTCCTGGTCCCAAACTAGGATACGCTGTGCTATTCTGATGGGTGATAAATGAGGATAATTAAAGCCTAGTATTAAATTCTTGACTTCGATAGTATTTAAAAAAATGTTTATTGTAAATAGCTGAATGAAATTAACTTTTGTTGAAAATCGCAATACTATATTATTATGAAATGTACATACATTATTACATACAAAATGTATGATGGTATGTATATTTCGTAATGCATTAATAAATAGTGCCCATAATGTTTGTGTCAAAACATTACTATCTCATACGAAACGGACTATACTTGACCAATAGACCAATATGCCGCTCTCGCGGCGCACAATATTATCATTCATTGTTACAGTGAGTACACCGGCGCCGACGCTCCAGTTTGGAGCTTTTAGCGAATATGTGTAATGTTTCACTCACACTAAGAACCAATTAATAGATAATAAACCTTAACGTCTCACAACAAGCGCTATCAGACAAATTGATCTGTTTAATTAACTATGAAATTGATTCATTTCGTCATAAGATATGACGTGTTCTGTGTAAAATACGGCTCTACTCTTGCTTTTAAAGAAACTCCATGTAAAGTAAGACGTCTACCGGCTTTTACCCTTAATGTAAAATTCAGAACATAAACAATATGTATTTTAATTGTAATATTTGTAATTGATCTTAAAATAAGAGATCCAAAGATATTTTATAAAGTCGTTTTATAGAAGCCTTAGGATACAAGTAAGTGTAAACTAAAGAGATCATTATAAGTTTTGTAGAATCTAAAGGAGGCCCTCAAGATGTTAGGTTGTCCATAGTACAGCAGTCGCTTGATATCATAAAGTACCTACTTCTTCTTAAAGATCTCTAGGTATCATTTACTACATTTAATAAACTTGATATCTTCCAACGACAAGTAAAACTAATCGAAGTCAGGCATTAAAGAAAGTTCTAGTAATCAAAGTGTGAGTGGACAACGCGACAGCTTCGATACGTTTAATTATGAAACTGTTACAAAATTATTATGCAAACTGGGAAAAGTAGATCAAGTCCCTTGGCTTAATAGTAGGTCCCAAGTCTACAAACTTGGGACCTCAAACGTGGGTTTGACCAATTATTATCTTGTTAAATCTTAATCAGACACAAGTGCGTTAACTTCAATTTTGAAGTAAGGTAATGAGTGACTATAAAATTAGACAAAAGTACACTGTTCCTGATAAACAACTAAGTATGGTTCTACAATTTTCAAAATATTTTTTCGTAACCATTACTTTCAAATGCTCTAATACCTACAATAGCCCTATTTGTAGCGACATTAATTTACTTTTATAACTTAAATACAAAGCACCGTAGATTTCTTATATCTTTCTGGGATGGAACTTTTGAAATAAATTGCCATAATTATTAAGTTAATAACATAATACACTTAAGATTATTGCAGTCCTAATAATATTTTAATTCATAAGGTAATTGGCTTACCTCTAATACATACCCAATTTAGCGCTTATATGTTTCCAATTAAACCTAGATTCTAGAACATCCTTAATCATTAAGTAAAAAAACCGGCCAAGTACGAGTCGGACTCGGGCACGAAGGGTGCCGTAAGGTTATCTATACAACAATATCGAGCAAAAAACGGCAAAAAATCGCGTTTGTTGTATGGAAAATTTTAGTACTTTAAATATGTATTTTATTCTATTTTTTGTATTTTTTATTATAGCGGCATTAGAAATGCATCATTTGTGAAAATTTCAACTGACTAGCTATCACGGTTCATTAGATACAGCCTGGTGACAGACAGACAGATAGACGGACTATGGAGCCTTAGTAATAGGGTCCCTTACGCTTTGGTACGGAACCCTAAAGATAATGTACTTGCTAGATGAATATACAGCGGTAAGCTTGAAGTAGCAACATCACAGTCTAGTTTGTCTTTATAACATTCAAAATTCATAAATTTTCACTCTTAAAGGGCAAGAAAGTACCGGAAACCGGCGGTGCGTGCATACAGTGACTAACGAATGTTGATAAGGCGAAAGAGGTTTGTAAGAATCGTAGCAAGTAGCAAACCCTGGTCGCCACCTACGGGAAACTCGCGTGGGTTTTCGTGTTTAAGCATGTAAGTTTACTCTTCAAAGAAACGAAGTAAGTACAGAATGGTTAATCAAAGAAAGGGAGTGAATAACTATTTTCGCTCACACAAAATAGACGGCAACATTGTACGAGCGGGAAGCAAATAGTGATTCAGTAGCGTCCCTTTCTTTAAGTAACATTATTTAAAAAATACTTTTGGCCTAATACTGTAGTTTCAGTAACCTTAGATGAAGCGTAGGAATTCGGACGCTGCAACAATTAAGGATAATAACATCAGTGAAATATCCGATAAAACGCTGCTGCGGCTCTACGGATAAATAGCCCGAGACTTAGTTGCGGCAATCAGGTAAAGGCTTGTTCATATATGTTTGTACCTATTTATAGATAAATCTCTTCGACGAAGCTAAGATAATCAAGCTTCATTTTAGGTAAGTTCGTTTGATTATTCAATAGGTTCTACACAACACAAATACTTATCTTGGTCCAAATTCCTGTGCTATGATAACCAGACAAGGACATTACCAACACGGAAATACACCTCCCATGGGAATCGAACCCCAGACCTCTGTTTTGATTGTCAACTAAGGTAACCGCTACAACGACGAGGCAGTAGACATTTAATAGACTTTTAGACAACTTTAGCCATTGCATACCAGGGCCTAGAGTCTAATAGATATAGAAAATGATTATTTGTCTTTAACGCATAAACGAATAGTTGTTCAATAGAATGATATTAGCATGACAATGGCTGTTATTTGACACTATCTCGAAGCCTACTAAGCAATAGCATTACAATATCATTCCAATGGTGAAACCCGCACAAATTAAATAGGCATCTCTGGCAAAAGAGATTGAATCGCGCGAGGCGCCGAGCCGAGAAATGCTGCACGGGTTGTACTATTGGAATGCGGTTGTACTATTGGAACGGGTTGTACTATCGGAATGATATTCCTCTATTGAACAACTATGTTTTTTAATCGTGTCGTCATTGTAGTTCTCATAAGGTCATCGTTCACATGAAATATAATAGTTTAATCTATATCATAATAATACTTAAAGTATTTCAATGTGTATACAGCTTAAAAGCCGTTGAAGAAAAAACCAAGTGCAATATTAGCGGTAGAAATTGATTGATCACGTTTTGGCCCTTTGTTTTTTTTTTTTAATCTGTCTTTGAAAGAAATTGTTTATCCGGATACCTACATACGTACATAAACTCACGCCTTTATCCCGGAGAGGTAAGCAGAGATCAGGATTTTCCACTTACCACGATGCTGACACACCGTTTTCGCTTCATCAACATCAATCGCTCTATGCATGCACGCAGGTTTCAGGGATTTTTTGTCTTCGCTTATACATTCCTAATTTGACCAACGTATCTCCGAGACGCCCAGTCCCTCCACCCACATCTACTCGATATACTCGTATTTCTTTCGTCAATATTGTTTCCTTCATCCTCTCCATAATGATGTCCAAAACAATGCAGGAATATTTTCTCAATTCTAGTCATTACATCCTTTTTTAGTCCACAACGTTCTCTTATCACACTATTACGTAACCTGTCGTCTAAAGTAACACCACAAATACTTCTCATTTCTATCGCATCAATCCTACTTTCATTATTCGTCTGCCATACCCAAGTCTAGCTACCATAGTCACGCTTATCATTATCACTATCATAGTCTGATTACCATGCTAGAGGTCATGTGTTCGATTTCCACTGAGGGGCCCCGTAGATTTGTACAATAAATTGTGTAAATTATAAAAAAAATATTTATTATCTGTGCCTGTATTTTCTCCAAATAAATTAAATAAGTTTTAGTTTGAAAACTTACACTTTACTTTATACTTTATTGCACACATAAAATCACATGAATAAAACAAAACATTTACAAAAAAAATTAAAAAGTGTACACGGCGAGCTTATTTCAGCAGAAATCTCTTCCAGCCAACCCTTGGTGTGGTGACACGAACATTATAAACAAGAGAGGGGAGGGCACGTTGACTTTAATAACTTAAATGGGTTATTAAAGTCAACGTGCATCTGCGACTCGTACACAAAAAGCCAAATTAACCTAAAGAATGTCGAGGGTGATTTGTGACATTACTATTGCGAAACGAGGGTGTTGTGATGGTTGTTATGAAAATAGAACGTGTCACCTGGCCAAGGAGAAGGAAAAAATAAGCACGTATCTTGGCCGTCAAGGTTCGTTTGTTAAACTAATTGTGGTGCTTTTTTCGCCCAAGCCGTTTTACGCACTAAGGCATATTTTGTAGCACCGAGAGTGGTCTTTTGTGAAATATCTATTTAAGTACTTTCAACGATTTTTCCCTTTCCGACAGGTACACGATGCAATTGTTAGATATTTTTTCAAAGTATTTTTATTCAAAGTAACACCTTTTATTAAGTTAAACTGTAACTGAATTAATGATTTATCGATTAAATAATGATAGACAATATTACTTTAATATATAATATTGTATAATCTGTCACTTTGTTTTGACCAAAGTGAATTGCCATAAAAAATATAGTTATATGTATATATTTATTCCTTCTTGAAAATTTACGTAGTGGTTAATTACACCACTACACTGACAATTAATTAGTCCTCAAAATTATTCTTGAAAAACGTACTTCCATTCGACAAAAATCGTGATTGATAAGATTAGAATTATCTGAATTGTTCATTAATTATTATTCACTATGCATTCATTACATTATTATCAATATTGCAAACATTCATGTCTCTATTGATACAGACGTGTGAGGTTGACAAAAGCTAAATGAACAGCAATACCCGTTTTTTGCTAATTTTTTTATAAAAGTAACATTGTGGCGAGTTCCATTGTGAAAGATAGTAACAAAAATTTATTGGTTTAATGCGCAAGACGTTACTTGAGTATTTGTCACCAAAGCCAAACTAGACCGTATCTAACCGGCAGCGAATCTACAAAGTTTATTTCGATCAATTGTTTTTATGTATCCTATATACGTCCTACTGCAGGGCACAGGCCTTCTCTCAGAGAGAGTGTATAGGCTTAATTACCACGCGTGTCCACCGCAGACTGGCAATTGGAAACCCAAAGTTTAATTTTTACCTGCTGAATCGAAAACTGTTTCAAGGCGATGATTCAAATAACAGTATTTTCTATGATAGAGATATTTATCTCAAAAGATGAGCTTTATTTTTAATAAATACCAATGACCTTTATTTGACCTACTTAACACGTGACGTCATATGTTTTAGGAGTAAATCGTTGTCGAATTAAACAGTAACTATAGTCCGCGAGTAGAAAAGCCGGGTCGAATGCAAGTTCTCAATCAATGTGCAGGGTATGAGCAAAATCGTTGGTAAAATGTTAAAAACTGAGAAAAGAACAAGCTATGCGCGTTACAAACAACAAAAATATAAGTCAAATACAACGACCAGTGTTGCCAACAAGTTTTTTCCATGACGACTACTAAAATTAAATGCAACCTCCCCAACCACGATTCCACTGGTACTACTCACTATTGTGTATTCTGTGCTACTTCAAGCATTTTTAAGTTACTTTTATTTTTAAGTGACTTCAAAAAAGGAGGAGGTTCCACCGTGACTTTTATTACGAATGTTCCCCGATTACTCGACGACGCCTAGACAGATTTGGAAAATATGTTGTATGGCATGTATGTATGCTATCCCATATTCCATCAGAAGTTCCGCTAGCCACTAGATTGATTTTCTCCCTACCAGATAGGGGGTCCAAACTACCATTCCAGTGGTGATACAACTAAGGTGGCAACACTGACTGTTTGGCCTATTCACACGACAAACGCAATCGCGCGGCTGTACACAGTAAGAGAGTAGCATATGACGTCACACAGTTTATTATTTTAAAAATTTATTCAGTAGTGTTTAACTTGATAAATCTCAAAAAAACTAAATTACCTACTTTCTTAAAATGAATTTTACTTTAAGGAAAAAAAAAAGTCAACTGTTTCAAAACTTTGAATTACAAATTTCAAGCGCTGAGGTATGTCAAAACCTCAGACACTCAGGTTTCCTCACGGTGTTTTGGTATTGCTACGACTTCATCAATTTTATTTTGTCATTATATAGTACTTTATTCGCTTACTTGTAGCGAAATAAACGGGGATTTTTATCACGATTTATTTGTTATTTTTCGCATATACCTATTTGGTGACATTAAGCGACATAATATATTCGAAAACATAAGTGCCATAATCGCTATAATTGCGGAATGAGTTCAACGCATTTCCTATTATTTCGGACTGTACGTGAACTCTATCAGATGTTAAGACCGTTACAGGTTGCATGAAGTATGTGAATTTTAGCACAATCAATGCATAAAAGTGGGGCGTGAAATGTTAGCGGATAATTTCACACGAATCTCACGGCATTGGATTGGACCGTCGGCTGACCTTGAAACGATCAAGTTGATGGGTGAAAATAGGCAGTAGCTGTTATGAGACATGGTGTATGATTGTTGACGTTGCTAAGTCTCCTGCCACGTTGGCTCCCTGACAATATATCTAACCGCCGGTTTCTCATACCCTAACAACCTGGTTAGCTACTGTTAACAGAAGACAGTTGTTTTTTTGTATGCACTTTGGCCAATTGACAACTGTTAGAGGGGGTACATAATGCATTACACTGTGTAACAATATTCTCATATACATTCTAAAATGGAGGGTTCTACTTGTCAATACGTACGCACAACTTCTAGTACGGGTGAATCTTCGAAATAGCGGAAGCATTTAAAACTATTTTAGTTGTTGCAACAACTTTTGCCACTCTTGGTATATCTGCTACTATAGGCTATGGTTCAGGTATACCAAAATCTTATGAACAACGGAAAAAATTTAATAAGGAGTTGGTGATTATGGACAGCAGGCGATAATATGCATATTACTCGTATAAAATAAACCGTCTCTTCTGTGTGGGCTTCGTACCGTCCCTTCAGTACATTTTGTATGAAATAAAAATAGGAAACACGACGCGTCTTTTCCGCGCCCTCATCCCACGTCTTTCCTGTGTGCCCTAGGCCTATAGCTTTTATCAGTATCAGCACCATCTATACAAACTGTTGAGAACTAAACATTGTAGAAGCTAATAAACCTTTCACATCTTGATATAGCTTGGTAAGGCTGTGTTCTGTAATACGTACTTAGCCAATTGTTTGAAGATCACGTCACGAGATGGCGGTGAAGTTGATAAATCTGTAAAATTATTGTAATATTTTACGGGTATCTATAAAAAACCCTCAACTCCATACGTATGTAGAGTACTCGAAATAATAAAGCATAATCCAATAGATGCTGCTGCAGAAAACCGATTCAAAGTTTCTTTAAGGGACCACACGGTGCTAACTAGCAACAGCAAAGGAAACAAATCATGTCTTCTCTTACAAAATAGAAATCTCAGTAATGTCGATACTTGATAACTATTCTTAGAACATATAGCCTAGAAACAGAGTCCAAGAACCTAGGACTTCGAAGCAGTCTCGCAAAAAACGAGCGTTTATGACGGAAATACGTAGATTAGTCTTATGGAGTCGTATAGAATCGACAATTAATTCACACTGCATAATGTGAGCCTGGAGCATTCCAGGCTGTCATTTCTTAAAATTGCTATTACTATTTAGGTTTATGGTGTTCACTTTTTGCAAAAGGTAGTATAAGAGAATATATAGTTTTCTTCTATTGGTGGCGATAGTTAGCATGAAGTCACCCAAGTGGGGACTGTTAACGTGTTACGAAACTTTGAATCGCCAACGGATGGATTTAAAATTGCCTCCTCGTTAATTACTATTTAACTAACTCGACATGAACCCACTAATATATTCCTAGACTAATCTCCACCTGCCGTCTAATCTAAATCTAAGGTGGGACCTAATCTATCAATGCATTATCATAAAACGGGGCTAGTCTCTTACAATCATAAACTTGCAAAGATATGGCTATCTCGTAACAAGAAGTCGTTTGAGGACATCTAGGCCTCAGAATACAAATGTTGCCTTGATCATTGCCTATCACTTACCATCTTTGAAGATTTAATTAAAATATTTCTAGCAAAACTTCTTTTGTACAAGCTCATCGATGTTGAACCAGTGTCTCTGTATGAATGCAATTGTTTTATTGCTTAATTGCAATAAGGAAAAATGCAAACTCTTGGACAACCGTTTTGTAGAGGTATAAATTTAACTTTGTTCAATGTGTTGCCGGAAATGAGGCGATATTCATGGTAAAAACGGTTCCAGTTTTGAGTAAAATTTATTAAATCTTATTCATTTGCAATACGTTCCGATGTTGCTTCATCCAAATTAATTGTACACTATGTAACTAAATCCCCAAATAAACATGAAAATGTGGGTTTTACTTTCAATTCAAGCTACTTTAGAATAGCCAGAAATTTACATTTTATCGTGATTTTGAAGTTTTTCCCATTGTAAAAAATATTCGTACTGACGAGTAGAGACCCAATATTGTAAATAAATATAGGAAATTGGTTACACCGTTTTTTATGTAGCCTCGATCGTGTCCTACTACTGGGCAAATGCCTTCCATTGAGCTCTCCACTCCTCCCTGTTCGTGGCCACCTCCTACCAACCCGGTAGAAAATTCGTGATGGCAGGAAAACCCATCTCAACTTGGGGCGACCACGTTTGTGACATCTGTCGCGTGGACCCCTTATTTGACCTGCCCAATTCTACTTCGGCTTAGCCGTTGCAGCTCATTTTGGTCCTGGAGTGCACTGCTGTGATTTGTATTTTGTCAATTCTCTATACACCCAGTATACTGCCCTCCATTACCCGCCTTGTATAGAAAATCTGTTCCAGAAACTTGTACCACTGGGACAACTTAGGATGCATGATGCAACGATAAACACATGTTGCTTCATTCACATTTTTTCTTTATCTGATATACAGTATGTTTGTGTAGTCATTACAACAAAGAGCAATTTGTGAAATGATGATTTGAAGTCACCAAATTGGTTTTGTTTTAGAATTTCGTAACAAGGTTAGTTTGTCCTTACAGAACTTGAATCGGAAAAGTATGTTTGGCGCTTAAATAACTCTTTATCCTACCACATAGCCTACAGCTACCATCAGTTAAACTATACATTGAATTATACACTTTGCCGTAATTCCTAAACGTTGCAAACAGCGTTTTCGCAATAAAATAGACAGCCACTACAAAACCAATTTTCTGTATCAAAAGCGGTGTTACTAAATTATAAATAAATGGAAATAAAATTTATTGCGCTTCGAAAACTGGATTGCTTAGCAAAGGGAATCCGCTTCGTGAGGTAAGTACGTGCGCGTGCGCCGTTGCTTCTCGTCTCGAATCATGCGCATAAGTCATCAAAACAATGTAGCTAACAGGATGTTCAAAAATGGGTTGTAAAAATCATACCACGTTTTTAAAAAACTGAAATCGGTACTGGAGAGCAAAACTACTAAGTAGGCGGGACCAACCTAGGTACAATGACTCACGATGTTGAATCTGGGTCCCCCTTGCTTGGTAATTAAAGCTTAGCAGCCGGGTTTTTTGTTATTTTTATTATCAGATTGTTTTCCCGTTTTTGTTTTTTATAGAAATCTTGCAGCAGATTACTAGCATCGCCATCTAGCGATGAGTAGTTATTAAACAATAACAAGATTAGAAGTATCCTATGAAGGGAACTTCTTGCAACATAGATCGAGATTTTATAAAGTTTTTGTGTTCTTGTCAGATCTATGCTGATTTCATGTAGATTATGATACCTACGTAATTATGACGAACCTATAAAGACTAAATTTGTCACAGTCTGACGAATAGTTTAGGAGTGAATATAAAAAATTTTAAATACATAAATACATATTATTAACTTAATACCGGATAAACTTACTTGGTAAGTAAGGTATTAAGTTAATAATGTGTAGTGCTTACGAAAGTTTTAGTTCATAAGTACATACATTATAAACATTCATACGAGCCAAACACATTGCGCTCCTTCTAGCCTCGGCAGTCGGGTAATAAAGATCGGCTACGAGCGAAAATGGCGACAACTAAATTTGGAACTTTTCAGTATATACTTTAAGTACAGTTTCCAATAATAAATCTTTCTGAACCACCCCTTAGGATATTATGTGACGTAGATACAAATCGTGTATCTACGCCACATAATATTTAAAACTCTTTCAAAACCTCAAAGTAATTAAGGTTATAAATCCATCGTAGTTTAAAATAAGGAATACCCTTGATACGGTTTTTAGGGTTCCGTAGCTCAAAAGGGAACCCTTATACGGTTACTTAGTTATCCGTCCGTCCGTCCATCTGTCTATAAAGACCCTTTATCTCGGGAACGCGTGGAGGTATCGAGTTGAAATTAACATATACCAAAACCGTATACTCAAGTCTACAGTCTCTTGAAGGTGTAAAACAATCAAACTTCTAATTTAACTTAAAAAAAGATACGGCCGTTTATGCCGACAAAAAAACGTATATTTCGACACTCAAGGGAATCAAAATTTATAGGGTACTTTCTGTTGACCTAGAACTATGAAATTTGACAAGTATTGTCATCTTATAGGTACAACAAATACAGGGAAAAACCTTAAACTATACATTTGTAATTAAATCTTAAAAAAATTGTCTTTGAACTTTGGGAAAAGCTCGGAAAAAAATGCGAGACTCGATTCTTACCTACAAATACCTACCTACAAATTTGTAGGCAACCCTCGATGCGAGGATCCGACTCGCACTTGGCCGGTTTTTATCTTTAAGCTTGATTTTTTGATAAACTCAAAAGTAAGCAAACACACTTGTTTATTTAAAAAAAATAAGGATTTCATAAACTATAATTTAAATAAACCAGCCTGTTTAAGATAAAATACTCCATCAAAGCTCATAACATGGTATTTATATGCTCTCAATAGATAAGTAAATAAATTTAAATAAAAATAACGTACAAACATTACAAAAACTTACGAATATATCCTGGAGGGGTAGGCAGAGATCAGGGGTTGCCACTTGGGACTATCCTGATAGACCTGTAATAAATGATTAAATTCCACGTATTGTCTTTCCTGCACAAAAGCAGATACAATTATGACGCGATGCCATGAACTGTTCGTTCAAACATAAAATATTTGTTTGTCGACAAAAAGTCAATGTGGAGCTTAACATACAAACACAATCTAGAAAGACTGATAGGTTGAAGGCACATGTCATTCCAAGATCTCAATTAGCACGATTATATAGCAATGAGAACAGTATAATCAACTAGGCCCTTGACACGTCTCGGTGAAGATGAACTCAATGCAACTAGTTGAATTGTAAAGTATTTTTTCTCGGAGCAAGGTTAGCACCAGTCTCGTGGATCTCATCTCAAAGATATTAAGTGCCTGGCGCTGGCGCATCGAATTTTCAGGACCCCAATGTTGACTTTCGAACTAATTATCTATCTATAGAGCTCATGAACGATGCTCACTTTTGGGCATAGGCCTGTTCACCGTCACGCCAACCTCACCGGTTCCCTGCTAATGACTAAGAACTAACTAAGAACTAAACTAGAAGAACTAAATAAGAAATATACAAGATGTAACGAAATCCCCATAAAAATCTAAAAATGGAGAGTTCTACCCGTCAATAGGAGTAACTTTTACTGTTCGAAAAATCGCGAAAAGAAATCAAATCAATTCAATACTTTTTATGATATCACTCTAGTATAGAGCAGTTGATATTTTTTTTACAATTTCGAAATTTTTACCGTAGTAAAAGTTTTTCGTAGTGACGAGTTAGTAAAACTCCGAATATATATATGGGGATTTGGTTGGGGACAGGTAATCCTGCCATAAACCAGCTTAAACTCCATCTTAAAAGAGTTTTAGTGTAATCTACTTTTTATAAATAAGACTAAGAAGAAATAAATGAGTTTATTATTATTTTCTTTCAGAACTATATCGTCAGCGAATAGCATTCGCAATTTATATTGATTTCTATAATTTTCCAGCTTAGTTGTAGAAATTATGCTATGAAAGGGCAGTTAATTTGGGTAGTAATAAGAATGTTTTTAATATTTATTTAGTACGGTAATTACAAATTTTGTATAGAAGGTCACTTAAAGGCATAGTACAAGCATACTTTACCTATCATATAGATTCATCGATAATAAGTGCGTTGAACAAACTAATGTCTGATTTTCTCATATCGCTATTATAACGCAAACGTATTTGCGTACATACATCATACATCTACTTAAAAAAAATTAATTTCTTCCACCGAATAGTACATTTTCTAGAAAAGCTTTCGCGAAGTGAGTGCTGTCAAATGGCTGTAGCTACCACATCCTAGATCTGCATTCTTCTTTTATGTGCTTGTGAATGTATTCAACAGTCTCGCGAATTTACGTTACTTTCATATTGTACCCATAAGTAAAGACTGATCGTATATAATCTCGAGGTCGGTTCAGAATCTTCGGTTTCGCAATGGCGTGCCTTACTGAATCGTCTAATCAAATCCATGAAGTTCGGTTCGTGCGATCACCGGCTGTTCTATTACCAAACATCTCGGCAATTTCATGTAACAGCGAGTGGATTAAGAAATTTAATGCAAATGTTACCCATCGGTTTTGTTTGTTACCGTACCTACGTGTTGATGGATTCATTGTAGTGGTAATATTTTGTGTTGACTTTAATTGCATCCTTTTGTACGAGGTAGTCCAAGGAACATTCATTCGGATGAATTTATGTCTAGGATCCCCTTATGGCCATTTTAAGGTGATTATTGGTAATTTAAACTGTTCTTGATTCATATCCTTCGAGGAAACTTAAAAAAAAATCATAATTATGTCAATTATGAAGTCCTCCACCGCATTTTATTACACAGGACTCAGTGCTATGAAATATACAAAGGCGAAGGAAAAAGAAAGGACAAACAAAAACTAAAATAATGGCCTTTTCTGAAGATACACCGATCTGATCGATCTACTTTCACTTTTAATTATTCCTTATAGGTCTAAAGCTACGACGCACGACGAACCTTATTGGCCACCAATACGCTAAGAAGTAGTTACTTGAATGGTGATTGGAATTTTAATACTAATAATTTCCATACAACGCGATCACTTGTGTTGGTCCCAAACTAGGATACCCTATGCATGGACATCACAAACATGGATATACACCCAGACTGAGGCCATTTGTACAAATGCACGGTGGCCTCAAGGCGAACTCCGGCATGGTAATCAGACGCGATACCGCTTAACCAAGTGGGGAGACAGGAGAACTTTGGAATTGAATATAAAATTCCTTGTTATTGCTGTTCTTATGTAACTTCTGTGTACAATAAAGAATATTCTATCTATCAGGTTCTATACGCCGATTGTATAGCCTGGGGGAGAGGGCTACATAAGTTGAAGGATCTTTTAATAATCCAAATGTTAGCCAATATGCTAAGATGCAAGGAGATGGATAATACAGAACTATAGTCAATTAATTGTAGGAATTATACAAGAACTTATATGCCACACCATTGGCCAATAAGAAAAAATCAACTAATCAAACAATGCCAAATGTTAGCCAATTTGCTAAGATGCGAAGCGATGGAGAATACAGAACTATAGTCAATTAATTGTAGGAATTACACAAGAACTTATATGCCACGCCATTGGCCAATAAGAACACATCAACGAATCCAACCATTTCCAAACAAGAAAGCCAAGCCAATCACCAGTAAAAATTTCAAAAATCCTATAACGAAGTCGTATCTTAGCTGGTAGAGAAATAATTCTGTAGTTCTCTAGTACTGTCTTTTTACTAATATCGTAGGATATTAGTTATCCTAAGATATTAGTTCAGATAGGTATTATTAAAAGATAGGCACCTTAAGGCTGGTGTAATGGTTGTACAATATTATAAAATTAGTATACGTTCGAGAAATGTGGTCTGTGGGTTTGATAGATAATAAAATTACGGACATTCAAGACATGTTTATTTTAACCTGTACCTAGTTTTTGATTGAGAAAATTTGATAGGTACTTACTAAAATTAATAATTTTGATAAAAACTTTTCTTTATTAAAAACTAAGTAAGGACAACGAAAATGTTTTCAAAATTTCGGTAATTTTATTAAACCCTTAGACCAGTTTTATCAAAACTATAATCATTATATTACAATCACAAAAAAAATTATTGTGCGAGCGAGACAGCATGCCCGACGTAAGATCAGCCTTAAAACTGTAGTGTTGTAAATTAAAGGAGTACTTTATGTCTGCTATAAAAGTTGCAGTTTCAGTGTTACGATGTCGAGGGCTCTTTGTCTCTATGTCTCAGGGCTCCATGTCCGATGTTCTCTCTGTTGACTGCGAGTAGGAATACAGTATGTATAAAATAACACCCTTGTAACCCCAACCCCCTTATCCGCCAAGCAGCGGACTACACTCCCCCCACGACGAACCCCCGTTACCTGGTGCGCTGGCCCAGGAACGCCCTCGTCGACCCCCCCGATAAACTTTCATCTGATCTGGACCGCCTACTAGAGGCCCAGTCCCAGTCAGACGTAGCCCCCGCCCCCGCCCCCGCCGGTGTCCCCGCCGGTGTCCCCACCTCTCCCTCCTAGCCGCGGTCACGATGTGACGAGCCGTCCCAAGCGGACGCTCCCTTAAGGAGCTCCGCTGCGCGCCCTCCTCGGCTTCGAGGTGGGTCGCTCATGATGTAGGTTTAGGGGTCCTTAGGACCAAACCAGCCCCCAGGTGGTGTTTAGTGGGTAGGCGCACTTCCTGTGAGTCCCACATTGGCAGCACGGCCGGGCCCGTGCTGTTATGCATGAGCATTCACCACCTCCCTCCCCCGTGTCCTCCGGAGGGTGCCCTTTTTAGGATTAAAAAAAAAAAAACATTTTATTTCAACAAGTACCTACCTATATCTTGGATTATTCAAGAACAGCATTTTTTTATCCTATGTGTGTTTTCCTCAGTTTATAAATTATAAGCTCTCGTGCGGTATGGATAAACGACAAAATGAGGTTGACTGATAGAAAATGCTTATAGCTTCAAGTCCGCCGCATTTTAATTGTAAAGTTTACTCGTGCGCAATAAACGTATTATTAATAATAATAATAAAATGTTCTCTCGATTTTTCTTCATTATAATTACTATAAATACAGTCGTAAAGCTCACCACAACCTTGCAGGTTTTCACGCGACGCTAATCGCATCGCAACTGGCTAATATTTCACTAGCCACGCCTATCGAGATTAAACACCATCATATTGTATCATAAATATGATGTCGGCAGCCCTACTGGCGATCTGAATCTGGGTTTTCTGGCAACTTGATAAAAGTAATTTCCTGCGCAGGCAGAATAATGAGAATCACGTGTTTTAGATTATTTTCGTATTGGACGGCTTAGCCGCACGTCAGCATCACGACTTTAGCCACGCTAATGACTTTAAAACGTTAAATTAAATTTTTGTCTGCCATACTGACTGATTTTTCCATAAAAATTAAGCAACATGACAGCAACAGCTGAAGGATAGGAAGAACACCTTCTTCCTATAAGGTAGGAACGCGCTGCTGTCACGTGACTGAGCCACCTTATGTGAAATAACATTCAAGACTATTCAGTAAGTAATTGTCAAACTCTGACATTTCAGAGCAACAGCATGCGCGGTTCGCGTCATCATGCTACCTATGCTGGGATGCCCTGCAATTATTAAATACCTGCAGTGAATTTGTTGCATTTTTACAGTATTTTTTTATTATATTCTGTTTGTTGCCCTAACCCGTGCTGAGGACAATTTTAAAAACCTATCTAGAGGCTAAAAATTCCACCTATGTCGGGACTTGAACCCGCGACCTCTGGCTTACCGTGGTCGCGGGTTCAAGACCCGGCGTGGGTGGAATTTTTAGCCTTTAAATAGGTTTTTAGTAAATTTTGATTCCATTATTATTATTATTATACTTTATTGCACACAAGACATTTAACAGGACATTACATAAGAAACTACATGTACAAAGGCGAGCTTATCTCTGTAAGAGATTTCTTCCAGCAAACCTTCGGGTATAGGAGAAGCAGTAGAAAAACGGGTCTATATATGTGCACAAAATAAACTACAAAAAGCCTAAATAACACAAAGTAAAAAGGAAAACAAAAACTACATAAACTAGATATCAGAATAAAAATACATACCTACTTAGATATACATAAATAGCTCAATGTTATTACAGGGATAGATAATGCTCTTTCAACCGCTTCTTGAAGGTACTAATAGTGGGACTGGCGCATATGTTCTGTTGCAGTGCGTTCCACGGCCTAACCGACTGGACCGTGAAGGAGTCACCGTAAGCTCCAGTATTGTGAGCAGGAATTTTAAGAAGATGGGAGTTAAGTGATCTTTTTGATCTTTCTCCGGAGAACAGGTATTGAAACCTTTCTCTCAGGTATGCGGGAGATGAGGGATGATTAAGGATTTTGTACAATAGTGACAGTATATGTGCATTCCGATGAAGACGAATTGGGAGCCATTTTAACTCTTGTCGGAAACGAGACACATGATCAAATTTGCGTAATCCGTATATGAAGCGGATACCCAAATTTTGTAGACGTTCGAGTTTGTCTAGCAGCTCCTCATTGGCGTCCAAGTAGCAAACATCCGCATAGTCAAGAATGGGAAGAAGAAGTGACTGTACAAGAGTAACTTTAGTTTAATTGGGAGAAAGCTGAGGATGCAGTGCTGGCTTTGACTTCACTTGTAACAGAACAACTTGATAGAGGACTAAAATCAGTAGCAGTGTTCCTAGACCTTAAAAAGGCCTTCGACACCATCTCTCTTCCAATCCTAGTAAGGAAGCTGGAAGCAATTGGTATTAGAGACATTTCACTTGAGCTCTTTAAGAGTTATCTATCTGATAGGAAACAAAGAGTCAAACTGGATCAACACTCAAGTGGAGACGCATCTGTGACATACGGCGTTCCCCAGGGAAGCATTCTTGGTCCGACACTGTTCTTAACTGTTCTTGACCTTTGTAACCTTACCATAGACAACGCCAATACCTTTGTGTATGCAGATGATACAGCTGTCGTTTTTCACGGGGACTCCTGGACAGCTTTGAAAGAAAGTACAGAAAGGGGAATGTCTCTAATATCACATTGGTTGGATAATAACCTTCTCACTCTCAATACGGATAAAACCAATTATATCTGTTTTAGTATAAATAACCGTGCTCAACCAAGTAACGAATTTGAAATCAAGGTTCATACATGTGACACTACTACTAGAGATGACTGTTTGTGCAACAAACTTGAAAAAGTAACGCACACTAAATACCTTGATGTGATTATAGACTACAGATTATCTTGGCATCTCCATCTCGAATATGTAGCAAGTAGATTAAGGAAATTGATGTGGATTTTTAAAATGCTGCGATTCATTGTGCCTCAGAAAAATAGTAACAGTAACGGGAAACAAGAATCACCCAAAAACATGCTCAACGAGATATATATAGCCTTAGTGCAATCAGTTTTAGCATATTGCATTACAATTTGGGGAGGAGCTTCAAAGATGAAATTTCTAAACTTAGAACGAGTGCAACGTAAATTGATCAAGGTGATGTATTTTAAGAAATTTCGTCATTCTACAGAAAAATTATATCAAGAAAGCAATCTCCTTTCCATTAGAAGGCTGTATATATTACATGTAATATTAAGAAGACACAAAACCTTGCCATATGACCCTAACATAAAAAATAAAAGAAGAAATGATATTGTAGTAAAAACACCTTCAACGCGAACAAAATTTGCGAGAATGCAGTATAACGCGCAATCGTCTTTCTTATATAATAAAATAAATAAAAAGATTAAAATATATGATTATACTTATTACGAATGTAAAAAAAACTATAGTACAATGGTTGCATAGTCTAAATTATGATGATACTGAAAGATTATTAGAGCAATTAAAATAATGTTTCATCGAGCAGACACACACACATACACACGCACACACACACACACAGACACACACAGAGACACACACACACTACACACATACACACACACATGCGATGTTCTACCTAAACACATAAAACACTCACCTGGCTGAGCTTTACACTTTTATCTTTTTAATAATTTTGTCCTAACAGTAATCTTTAAAATAAGTAAAATATCAAATTAAACTAAGTTTTTAAGCTATGGAAGCGCGGTGTCACCTAGTACAGGCATTCTACATGCTTAAAAGGTGGCTCCAGATACTATGTACCGTTAAATTAAGCAGTTCACGAAAATAAAGATTTTGTATTTTTTTTTTTTGTAAGCTTTGGAGACGCCGCAGTGAATGGAAAGCTGCAAAGACGCGCCGACTGACTTCACTGACATGCGTAGACCAAGAGAGATGGCAGTCAAAGAGCACTCCCAAGTTCCTGGCCGTTGTCGCATAGACAATGGGTGTGCCGTCAAAGAGGACTGCAGGAACCACTGTTTGCTTCATAAGCAACTTGTAGAAGTGCGGACTGCCAATAAGCATTACCTGTGATTTTTTGGGATTCATTAAAAGTCCGAAATGCTGAGCCCAGTTTTAAATGCGCGCAAGATCAGTGTTCAAAGCATCAACAGCAGAGACAAACTCATCCACTTCAAAATGCCTGTAGAGCTGCAAGTCGTCTGCATATAGATGATAGTGAGACGACAGGGAGTCAGTGACGGAATTGATAAATATGGAAAATAGGAGTGGGGAGAGGACCCCGCCCTGAGGAACGCCCGCAGTGAGGTCACACCAATCCGAGGAAGTCTCGTTGGAACGTATGCACTGCTGGCGGCCCCGAAGATAGGTATCGAACCATTCTATTGCAAGAGGAGATACGTTAAGAGAATCAAGGATAGTAAGGAGGATATCGAAGTCGACACTGTTGAAGGCACTGCTGAAGTCGAGAAGTGTCGGCACTGTGAGCTGCTTATTGTCTCTGGCGAGGCGTATGTCATCTGTGACGTTCAACAGTGCCGTAACTGTGCTGTGACCAGAACGGAAACCGGATTGGAAGTGGTTAAGGAGGTTGTTATGGGACAGGAATGTCGAAAGCTGAATGTTGACCAAAGATTCAAGGACTTTGGATAGGAAAGGAAGTATAGATATTGGACGATATTCTGAGAATGAGGAGGGATGGGTAGTTTTGGGGAGCGGTATTACGTGAGCTTTCTTCCAGGTGGCTGGAAATGAGCTGGTACCCAAGGAGAAGTTTATGATGTGCGTGATAGTTGGAACCAGCCCATCAATGGCCAAGAGCAGCATTTGAGAGCTGACCTGGTCGTCTCCTACCGCTTTGGAAGAAATTGAGAGGATGGATTTCTTAACGTCACTCGTTGTAACAGATTTGAATTAGAAGGGAACACAATCGGGTTTCGCTGCAAAGAAAGATTTTGGAGAGTGACTTTTTTGGTGTAGTCTTCTAAAGTGACTGGAGGGATTGAGAAATGTTTATTAAGGGCGCCGATATTTAAGGGAATCAATATTTAAGGGGCTGTTATTTCGTTTGTTATCCATGTTATTTGATTCAACCGCTACCGTGATTGTCGCAGCATTTGAATTTTGAAGTAGTAGATTAAGCCCGATACAGAAACAAATCCAACTTGTCCTAAATCGCCTAGACCTTCGACCAAGGTTTATAGAGCCACTGAAGAATATTCTCTGGATGATTTAGGACAAGGTAAGCTATCAAACAGTGTTAAAATGACTGTCATAATTTTATAATAGTATTTAGCTAAGATTATATTCCTGCTGAAATGTTTTCTATAAATGAACACGGTGGACGTGCATAATTTAGATAATTTATTTTTTATTTATTTACACTACCTATCATAGTTAGTTAGTAGATCATGCTATCACCTGTGCGTTTTTTAGTTCCTTTTGAATTCGAGCGTTCTATGATCCTAGAAGCATAAACAGAGTAGAGGCCCAGGTAACACCTAACGTTTCATAAGATGCACATCTGGATAGCACGCGACTGACCTTTGCAATTACACTGCCAATGTAACATTAACTAATTGCCGCGCTATTTTCGTACGCACTCGTTGCATTGTATCATTGGACTGACCACACCAACGAGCAGGTGTACATAATCGCTACTAATAATTAGTGGAATTAAGCACAATACTCAGTCCTGACCTTTTGAAGGTCCATAAATAAATTGTTACTAAAGAACTCAAAACTAGTAAGTAAGAACTCAAAATTAGATGACTCGGTGAACTTCGTCCCACCGAAAATTCATTTGATTGTAATCCTAACCTTTTTAAGCTATTAATTATCAATCATAATAAGGCACCGAGTCTTTCTAAATTACATTTCAATGAATTTGTAGTTATTTATTAGCCTGCAAAGTCAATTTAACTAAGACTGCCTGTTCAAAATTAATTTTCGCAAAGTGTAATTAAATTCGCGTTAGCCAAATCTCTTCTTTTCTTCCGAAATGAACGATTTTCTATTGAACGTAATCCGAAGTGGCAATTCCTATACAAATATACGAATTTGAATGTTTTCGACCCTTGGCTTTTTATTAAGTATTTTTTTCCCTATTGATGCATACAATACAATAAAAAATATTGAAATCTGCCGAACCATTTACGAGACTAACGCACAAAAATTCTTAATGGTTGATTTGGTGAACTTCGTATCACCTAAGTCTATTTATCTTTTGTTCTCATAAATTAAACATACCTGGACTTCCACCAATAAAAAAAAGCCAAATCTGTCCAGTCATTCCTGACTTTTACCGAGGCTAACGAACAGAAATTAATTTTTATATCTATAGATAAATAAAGACAGATGACCAAATATGATGCTAAGTGATTATCGTTCGAGTTTTTAACTTTCGTTGACAGACACTTGATGACTAAGAAGCGTGTAATCATAATATCGTACTCAGGCACTCAATGAACTCGTTGAACTTTCGCATTTCGCATAGTGTAAGTGCCATGATTTTTTAAACGCACCGTAATATGCAACTGAGTACAGCTAGCAACAGAAGTTATTACCTTATTCGATGACAGCCAAAATCGGTACGAAAAGGCCGTGTAATTTATAGTAGCTGCGTAATACCCCTGTTTTCGATTTAAGTGTAGCACTGCACACAACCTCATCCATTGAGTGGCCAAAATAAAATCACTATCAGTTAAATTCCATATTGCGCCACAATTAAATTCAATATGACAGATATAAAATAATAATTGGCCTTTTTATCTGGTTGTGCAATAAAGTGTTCTCTATCTATCTATCTATACAGATGAATTTTAGAAAGCTCACTAAAAGCAAATAGGGGATGTATTAGCAAAGGGCAAGATAAAAAGTACCCGAAACCGGCGTGCGTGCATGCAACGACTAATGAATTTTGAGGAAGCGAAAGTGATCTGTCAGGATCGTAGCAAGTGGCAGTCCCTGGTCTCTGCCTACCCCTCTGGGATAAAGGCGTGAGTTTATGTTATGTTGTTATGTTACTAAAGGCATATTTTGGCTAAATTATTCAACGAATTCGATTGTATCGCAAATCGATTGTATCGCAAATCGGCTAAATTACCGAGGAGAGGGCTGCCGAATGTTTCACTCGTCCTTGGCCAGTTTTTACGCCCATTGCCTGTTTCACATTAGTCGATAACAATAACTGCACGGCATCGTTGGTCTGTGGCGCTGCTGCGTAACTTCTCCTCTGTATGGACTCGTACGGTTTAACCTACTCTGAACAGCCATGATGACAGTAATTGAAAATCACTAAAATTATGTATTTATTTAACAAGAATTGAATTGTGGAATACTAAACATTTTTTATTTTATTAGGAGCGGGATTGATAATTATTGCGATAGTTAACATCTACAAAAATCCTATGTCCGCCATAAGCGAACGACGTCACTTTGAGGAACACGCGAGTGAACATAGAATAGAACCGTTCACATTACTTTATAATCTGTGACTTAAGATTTACACCACAAATTAATTTTACACTTTTGTACTGTGACGTCACTAGCGACGCCATGTCATTGGCGAGCGTTTCGGTAGGAATTTTAAATCTAAAAGCTAAAATGTATTTTTTACCATTAAACCTTAACTGTGAAATAGACCAAACCAATGAACCAAAAATATGAAAAAGATTGTAAATAATGTACGTTTTGCCTGCTGTCAAATACATATTTGATACATAAGTAAAGCTGCATAAGTAGTACGCTGGCACGAGTTATGCGTTTTGTGGTGCTAAAATGTCACAATTTGACAGTTAATGTACTGGAAAGTCGAAACTTTTGACGTTTAAAACGTGCGACTAGCGTCGTGGTTACTTTACTAATTAATGACAAGCTCAAGCCTGGGTAGTTAATTACTACCCAGGCTTGAGCTTGTTCTGTAGAACTACCGTTCATGGTTTAATATGACCATTTCAATGTAAATTACAAAGTAGATGAACCAACAGATTAACAAGTCTTAGATTAACAAAGCTCGGCTACGCTGCTGGTGTTCCGCAAGGTGGAGTTCTGTCCCCTCTCCTCTTTTCAGTTTTTATTAACACCCTGGTTTCCGTGATCAAGTTTAGCACTTATCATCTGTACGCAGACGACCTCCAACTCTACCTGCCTTGCAGACCTACGGATGTATCCACAACAATAGGTCACATGTCCGAGGATCTTGAGGCTATACGGCAATGGTCGATGCGGTATGGTCTTATAGTGAACCCTACCAAGACGCAGGTCATGTTTGTCGGGAGCCGACCTCTTATCGCCAGACTCGATGTGGACTCACTTCCTGCTGTACTCTACGATGGAATATCTCTCCCCTACTGCAAAAATGTAAAAAACTTAGGTCTCTACATACAGAACAACCTGTCCTGGGAGCTTCACGTGGCCGTGACCAGCAGGAAAGCTTTTGCCTCCATGCACTCTCTTAAGCGGCTTCAGAATTTTCTCCCATACTCTGCTAAAGTTACTCTTGTCAACTCTCTTCTTCTCCCTATTATCGATTATGCTGACGTTTGTTATCCCGACATTACGCTCAGCAAACTCGACAGACTGCTCAACCTTTGCATCCATCTTATATTTGGACTGCGTAAGTTTGACCATGTCTCTTCCTATCGTAATCAGCTGAAGTGGCTCAACATCCGTTCCCGCAGGAATGCTCACATTCTCGCCACTCTGTATGGTATTCTTAATAACCCCTGTTCCCCCTCTTACCTCAGAGGACGTTTCGAGTTCCTCCTCAGTGAGGGTCGCCTTCTGCGACCTTCCCGAGCATTGCATCTCCGTACCCCCGAGCATAATACGGCTGGTTATTCAGGCTCCTTCACTGTGACAGCAATTCGCCTTTGGAATAGCTTGCCTCTAGACATCCGACAGGCCCCATCACTAGAAATATTCAAAACTATCGCCACTACCTAAATCTCCAGCATTTGTCTTAATTTATTACATTATAAGTATTTCACAATATCTTTCCTAAATCTGTAGGTTTATGTATTTATTTATTTTTATCTAGTATTTATTTATTATTATGTTGTATTTGTGTAATATCTCCCCCCTATTATATTTTATATATCTAGGTCTGAATAATAATTAGTAAGTATATTTAATATTAAGTAAGTTGCAATACCTGATAATGATCTCATCAAAACTTAGGTTAGCTGGTAGATAATGCTAAGTAGCATTAAGCTCGCCTATGTGCAAAACTTTCTGTTTTATATGCAATAAAGGATTTAATAATAATAATAATACGCAATGCACATCAAATTGTCGTAATAAACTGTGAATAGTAATAATAAATCATTCTATAAAACATCACTTGGAGCCCCGAGCAACCCACTTTGCAGTTAGGTTTTACATCGGAATGATATCGCTGTACCTACATGATAATTTTTTTTTTTTTGCACTAACCCGTGATAGAGAACATCTAAATCAATGGAAATTTACTGACATATATACTACTGATGACCCAAATGAGGCATACAACCGTTTCCTTGACATTTTCCTTTTGCTGTATGAGCTATGTTTCCCATTAAAATGTATTAAAATCTCCAGCGAAAAGAGAGTCAGATGGATATCAAAAGGTATAAAATTATGTACAAAAAGGCAGAGGACTCTACTATGGAACTATAGAATAAACCCAAGTGAAGTCAATAAGTCTACCCTTAAAACTTATACTCAGAGATTAAGAAAAATTATTAAGCTCACACAAAAGTCTATAAATAGTCATTTAATTAGAACATCAGATAATAAGTCAAAAACAAGTTGGGAAATTATTAATAGCACTAAACCCTATCAACCCAGATAACCCATTAGAAAACTTAAGAAAGATAATACATTGATTACTGACCCAATGAAAATTGCAAACACATTTAATGACCACTTCATAGACGAAATAACGAGTCCGACCATAGACCTAGACATGACACATAAACTAAAATTCAATACCCAATCATCTTCTTTATTTATACTACCTACAATTCCGTATGACATAATCAAAATAATAAAATCATTAAAAAATAAAACAAGCGTTGGTTATGATAACATTAGCACTAACGTGATAAAATACGTTAATGAAACAATTTCACCGCATCTAAGCCACATAATAAACCTATGCATTGTTAACGGGACTTTCCCTACAAAATTAAAAACTGCGATAATAAAGCCTGTTCATAAAAAAGGTGATAAAGATTCAGTCCACAATTACAGACCAATCGCCTTAATCCCAATTATTTCCAAAATATTTGAAAAGGTTATTTATAATTCAATCTACAATTATCTAGATAAATATAATATTTTGGTAGAGCAACAAAAAGGATTTAGAAAAAGGAAAAGTATTAACCTTGCAATTTACGACTTTCTTGTGGACATAATAAGATGCGTAGATTCTAAAGTTCCAGTATCTGCTATTTACATGGACATGACAAAAGCATTCGACTACGTTAATCACGACATTTTGTTGCAAAAGATTGAATTCTATGGAGTGAGAGGTACAACTTTAAAACTCATAAAATCATATTTAAGCGGTCGAACACAACAAACTCAACTTACAAATATTTGCACAGAGACAAACACCGAAGTAACATATACTTCAAATGATCGCTTGTCTCTACATGGAGTTCCGCAAGGCAGTATACTTGGCCCATTAATTTTCTTACTCTACATTAACGATTTGCATCTAAATGTAAGCTACCCTATGACCCTCTTTGCTGACGACAGCACAGCGGTCATAAAAAAAACAGATAATAAAAATTATGAGAGCGAAATAAATAAAACTCTCCAAGAAATAATGTCGTGGCTAGAATCAAACTGCCTTAAGGCTAACTTGAGCAAAACCAAAATTATGCACTTTAAACAAAAAATAAATGCACCTCCTGTAAACTTGGTATATAATAATGTAGTAATCAAGCAAGAACATATCACCAAGTTTTTAGGTTTGTCGATAGACGAAAACATAAACTGGAAACACCAAGCCGAGGTAACGTGCAACAAGCTTAGTAAATCTGCCTACGCCCTATACAAGTTATCAAAAATTGTTAGTAGAGACGCCGTACTATCGGCTTTCCATGGGTATGTAATGTCAACGCTACGGTTTGGTGTCATATTTTGGGGCAATTGTACTGAAATAACAACAATATTTAAAGCCCAAAAAAGATGTCTGAGATCCATGTGTCATTTAAAATCAACTGAAAGCTGTAAGTCATATTTTAAGGCACTGAAGATACTTACACTCACCTCTCTATATGTATACGAGGTTGCTATCTTTGTCAAGACAAACGAGCCACTATTTCCAAAAGCACACGAAAATAGCTACAGAACAATACGGGCTCCACACAAACTCAAAATTGAAGCCTGCAAAACAGCCTTGAAACAAAAAAGCATTGTTGTTATGGCACCAAAAATATATAACAAGTTGCCAGATAATCTAAAAACACTAAATACTATTCAATTTAAAAAAAAATTGTACGATATGCTGACTAATAAATGTTATTATGACATAAAAGAGTTCTTCGAAGATAAATTGTAATTTAAATATTTATTAAGTAATTTACTTTGTAATAATTGACATGCTGACATAATTCTATATTTTTATTATTGACATTTTGTATTTTTAATTTATTCCTTAATAATTTAGTTTTTTATTTATTTTTTATTTTGAAATCTTTGACATTTTGTATTTAATTGTTATTGCATGAGATTATTTAAATGTTTTAATACTTCCGAATTAAGATTTGTATGCCTATTTAGGTAGAGCACAAAAGAAACTGTATTTTTAACTAGAACACCTGATGTACTTGTGTCTCACGAATCAATAAATGAATTATGAATTATATGAATTATGAATTATGAGGACAATTTTAAAAAACCTATTTAGAGACTTAAAGTTCCACCCATGCCGGGACTTGAACCCGTGACCTCTGACTAACCGTGCCAGCGCTCTGCCAGGGCATGGGTGGAAATTTTAGCCTCTAAATAGGTTTTTAAAATTGTCCTCAGCACGGATTAGAGCAAAAAAAAAATATCATGTAGGTACAGCGATATCATTCCGATGTAAAAACCTAACTGCAAAGTGGGTTGCTCGGGGCTCCAAGTGATGTTAATCGCTTCGGCCAGATGTCGCTGCCTGTACGTAATACAAAGAAGTTTGTAAAGAGGCTCGAAATTTCACTGATGCCTCCAATTGCCCATTATCCTCCAGGTGTAAGCGGAATGCTAGAAACACACAGCACTCCGCTCCGCTTCGTGTTGCTGGATTCCGCAATCCACCGTTCCTCACGGGGGCTGAAGAAGGTGGGCATACATCCCCTTCTCCTCCCTGTCCTGCTGCGATGGATCGGCTGAGATGAAGGGTCGTCTTCTCTCAGCCGCTCCGCCGCCTCCTTCTGCAAAATTACATTTTCGCAGAAGGTCACCACTACCTGCCACGGGGTCTCTCCCCGCAGCATTGCTCATATTGCCCACCGCCTCTTGCAATGTTGCTTTCTCCTGTGCCCAAGCTGGGCTGACCTCCAGGGTGTGCTGCGACTTGTCTTCATCGCAATTGCAACAGCCACACGCCGCAGATGACTCTCTTTCGGTTATGCGGCACAGACACCTACCGAACCCATGTCCCTAATGATTTGCACCAGCCGGAAGATGAGGAAGCCGACGGTCCACCCACTTCTTTAGAAGAGGACGAACTGCCTCCATAGTCCGCAGGCCGCCCCCGGCTCTTCTTATTATTATTAATTCTTAATTGCACAAAGACAGTGTACTTTCTCCATTGGCATAGGACACTGCGGCGTGCTTCCCTCTTCCATTGCTGCTCTCTCTTGGGTGGTAGAAAGACACCTCGGTGGCGTGCCTCTACGCACCGCCAGTATACCGACGCCAGTAACTGGGCATCGACGTCCCATGGTACAGTGCCCGCGGGAGCGCATGCTGTCTCATGCGACACCGTCCGGTATCCGCATATCATATCGCATGATTGCCATCACCCGCCGCAGTCTGTGAAGCTGAGCGATGTTACCTGCGTTCAGAGCGTCTGCCCAGATGGGTGCACCGTACAGTACCATCGACCTCACGACGCCGGTACAAAGGCGGCGGCAGGTAATGTCAGGTCCACTGGTGTTTAAAAGGAGCCTTCTGAGGGCCGACGCAGTGCCGATAAGTTTCGGCACCAGACGCCTGAAGTGCTCGCTTGCATCCGAATGGTAGAGAGTTGAAGGGACCTATATCCAGGGACACCGCCAGTATCACCCCGCCTGCACCCGTTGCCTCGTCCAACAGTTCCCGACAATTGTGCGGCCACCACACACCGCCACCGTCACGGAGTCACTTGTAACGGTGATTTGAGCCACCACTCCCACGACTCCGATGCCCCCTTTTAGTCGCCTCTTACGACGGGCAGGAGATACCGTAGCCCTATTCTAAGCCCGGGACTACAGGGCTGGGCCCCCTTTTAGTCGGCTCCTACGACAGGCAGGCGAAATTATATTATTGGAAAATAAAAAGAATTAAAACTTAATCATTATTTAATTTCTTTAGAGGTCCGTCCACTTTATATTTTTATAAAGAGTAGTTTCATTATACTACGGCCTCTGTGCGAATGAGTACTAGTGAAAATATATTATTGCGATGATTGTTCAATGTGAAACCGGCTAACAGTCGCGGTACACGACCGGTTGTCGACGCATCAGGTCATGTCTTCTCTCGGTGACCAACTTCTCGGGTACTTAACCTTGAACGTTCTTTATAGATCCTCATTCGTATCATTTCATGTTCCAATGTTCTTATCGTGGGAGCTATGTGGGTAATGAAGTTTTATTGCAAATTGTTTTTTCGCTTCTGTTGTAACGCGGTTTATTTATGGCGCTACACTTAGGTTGGTTTTAATTTGCAGTCAGGTAGTATTTATTGAGAGAATTCTCCATCGAACCTTGAATGTTTGGATCCAAAACAAAGATACGTCTGCAATAATCATAGTAATTGAATTTGGTATTTGGTAGTAATTGAATTAACTGTAAATTGAATGCGAAAACTTAGTTTAACTAGTTTCTATTTGTGAAAACTGGTAATTAGCTTTTTGTTCTTAACTAAAATGTATATTATGCTAAGTTTAGCTGTAATTTTTCCTAAAGGTTAAAATGAAATAAAATACTACTGCCATATAAAAACCAATGATCCCGCCCATACGGAAACTTACATGGTTATTTACTTCATTTCATTATCTACCTACTGTGTGTAATTATTTGTAATGTTGTCAAATAAAGTTTATTTTTATTCTTAAATATTTGTTCTTTAAGAAAAAGATCCATAACGTCATTCACGTAATTAAAGTTTGACTAAAACTTTGGTAACATTTTGCAGTCAACAGGATTCATATTGGTTATCACCTATATAAAATTTGTATTCACTGTTATCATTATAGGTTTTATTGGCTTCTCTACGTAAAACCACTACTTTGTGTGTGACCACGTCTACGATAAAGGCAGTGTCACATTATTATAATCAATGCGATGCGCCAAGTCCCTGAACTAGTTGCAAGCATGGTGACCTCACTGCGGAGTGACCACACGTCGGATTAACGCGGCGGACCCATCAGTTATTTTAACTGATGGTCACATTATTGTTATGCACTTTATGTAGAGACGTTGCGGGCTGTTCTCTTTTACTTCGTAGAGTATGTAATGAAGGTTTTAACTCAATCTTATTACTCAATTAACCTTTATCATGTTTTCTGCTCATTCCAATCAATAGTGTCTCAAACATGTTATTTTTTTAAGAAATGTTCCCTTATGTCTCCTGGCAAGTCTTCCACGATCTCTCACTCTGAGTTTGAGTTTCAACAGAAACATCTTTTTAAAGCCATTCATAGAGAGGGAATAGTCTTATCATTGTTTTATATAGCCAGGTATCTCAGCAACACGATGCCGTTAACAGTGCAACAGATTTTAAATTGGCGCCCCCATTGCCAAAAACCCTTGGCTACCAAATTTGGGCCAGATCGGCAACGCTGTTAGTTCTCCAGATGGGTGTACAGTTGCCAGCATATCAACCTTTACATTTTAGTTACAAAGTCACCTGCAACGTAACTGCATAGAGTGCATGGCTGTAAAGGTTGATGTCCTAGATATGCTGCCGACTAAAACAGCTTTAGAAATGAAGTCACGGTGACGAATATCTTGCAAGAAAACTCGCTAGTGTCTAAAGCAGACATCACTTATCGCGTATGCAAATAAAAGCGTTGGCACACCATTTCGGATCATCGTTGCCCAGCAGCTGCCAATAGACCTTGAGCTCTATTCTATTGTACAAGTGTTTATGGCAAATTTAAGCCATCTCCTCACGAGATATTTGTGAGGAGATGGCGCTATAAATACACCGATTAACCCGAAGTCATGTCCCGATTTGTTTAAGCAATGTACTTTGTTGCATGACTGATGACTGACAAATGACTGACTGCATGCTGCTGCTGCACTGACAAATAAATAGAGTTTATTTAGGAAACTCACAATACAATATTGAACTTCGCCTATAAGTTGTACTGGTCGATACGCATAAATATATTTATCTGTTTCATACATTTTGTGTTATTTTACTAGCGTTACAAAGTTTATTGAAAATCTTTTGTACGGTCTGCCAAACCTTCTTTTATCTAGTTCATAACATCCCGATCACCCTGTAGAAATGTGTTACTGTATGTTTACTTGAACTGGACCCAATAAATAATTTACTTAACTTATTTTATATTTTTGCCCGATGATTTATGTATATTATGTATTTATGATATATGTATATATATAACTGATTTTCTTTGTGCAATTTCAGAATAATTATTGGTCTTATAATAAACGTTGTTTGTATTTATGAGTTGAGCCCCGGATCATTAAGTTAATCCAGTATAAATAAAATTATCTTGTAATCAATTAATCAGCCCATAACCATCTACTGCTGGACATAGACCTCCCCCAAAGCACGCCACTTACTTCTGACCCCGGCCATCGTCATCCAGCCACCGCCAGTAATCTGCCTCAGATCTCGGTCCAGTGAGCTGGTGGGCGTCCTATGTTCTTTAGTGGAATGAAGATTCTTCTATGTAGGACAAGCATTAAACATAAGACTGTGAAACTGGTATAGTGCGCAAGTACAAATTTCATACAATGATGTAAACTCAAAATATCGACTTTTATTATAAAATTTATTGTACAACATAAACTCTGATTGACATATTTCAGAAAAACCTATTTAGATGCTAACACATTTCAGGAATAACACATTTTTCAAAAAAAACCCTGTGTAACCAATCGTCTAATAATCCCTTAGTAGTGAATATAAAATCCAACAGCATTTCAATAAATCAGCGTTGGCTAGATGCGCTGCCTTGTATCTATGGCCTCGATTGCCCGTTGTCAGATGCGCAGTACGTCCTCATTTTATTTTAGAACAGTTTCTCTCGTTGAACTCTCACTCACTTTCGTTCGAAATTCGTAGTGACGTCACGTGAAAGTGGTCTACGTCATTTTCGTCACGCCGTTTGGGGTAGGTCAGGCGCTATGTAGACCACTTACACTTTCGTTGAAAGTGAGTGAACGAAAGCGAATTTTACTTCATTCGTTGTGACGTCTTTTGACGTACCTAGTTGGTGTTTAGTTATGTAGACGAACGTTTTGCGCCGCTGAGATAATTTTCACTGCCATAAATACAAAATTAAATAGAGTAAAAAATATATTTCTCTCACGAAAAGTTTGATTAAAGGACATGCAATCTTTGCTATCGAATCTACAGTGCAGAAGTTGGCTGAGAAATTCTATTCTTTTTAAGTCTATCCTATTGTAAATTTGAATTCCAACAAGAACTTTGGAAACAAAATACTATGTCCTACTTATACTAATATCTTAAAGAGTTCTCTGACTACATGCAACCTAAAACATCTCACTGCCTAGGGCGCCTACTACGGGTTAACTCGTGGGCAAAACGGCCCTAAAACCATATAACGTTTAATTTAAATAACACATTAAAGTTTGACGAGAACTAGTTTGATTCAAACTTGCAGCAAGGCGTAACCTGGGATTAAATAATCTTTTAATATAAATAATCTTTTAACAAATTTTTATGCAACCGGAATAAGCGATGGCCTGTAACACCGATGGCCAGTATTCTGTATTAATTACGTCATATTGGTCTTTGTACCGCATGATCTTTTAACAATCATCATCAGTCTGCACCTTTTAAGGCTAAGAAATAGCAAAAGGGTATCATTACATCAGGAAAAATTCCAACGACAACAGGCCATTTAGGATGAAAATGACGTAGAAATAACCTCATAAAAACAGCAAAAATGGCAGTAATGGTTCCAACGTGATTAGAGCTACAAACATCCAAACAAAAACATGATTTTTTACAGCAAAAACTGACTAAGTGACATAGCTCTCGAGAGGACATTCGTGACCAGAATGAGAGTTAAACCGGTCAAGAGCGACTCGCACTCACGCACCGTCGGTTCCGTACTGCCATAAATTGAATATTACATCATGTACTTGTTTTACTACAAATAGCCTCAGTCTGGGTGTTTTTCCACGTTTGTGATGTGCTTACCTGGTTACCATAGCACAGCGTATACTAGGTTGGGACCAGAGTAAGTGATTGTGTTGTGTTGTTTGCGCCTGCCAAAAAGTACGCAAACTCCTTGCTACTTCAAACTTATTATTTTTATATAGATCGTCTTTTGTTTGGTCTTCTTGCGAAAATATATGTGCAAGCAACATGTAATTGTACAATAATCTATTAAAACTATTGTTTCTATCGAAAAGTCGTCGTATCTTTGTTGGGAGGATTTACAGAAGAGATAAATCTCTTCATGTGTGTATGTGAATGTTGTTATAAATTATTATGGAGTTAGACTGACACTTGTCTGGTTTCAACTATTTTTAATTTTAAAGGGACTACACCATAAACAAATCAAGTTTGACAATTCGGTATTTGACACGCACAACAATTGATTATTTCATATGCTCGATTAAAACAAAAATTACAAAATATCTCGGAAAATGTATCTCTTTTAGTCAAATGTGACGTCATAAGCCAATATTTTCATACAAAATTCCGTTTTAAAAGTAACTCATTTGATATTTTGTTAAATACTCAATTGTACGTACCTAATAACGTTTTTACGATAAAGTAAAAATAAAGATAAACATAACTGTGTTTCCTGTCCCTTATTTTTATGTTTTGTATTTTTATTTTTTTCTGTGTAATGTACCATAATAGGCACCACATGACGGTCGCGATAGCAATTAGTATGGAATTTGTCAGTTAGGCGATCGGCATTGTTCAGGATTTTTAGCGCGTTATATAGGAGCAGGTCAACCTTTACATTTTTGTTCTAGAGTTCCTAAGGTAACTTTAGAGTGCATACGGGCGTCAAGTCTAACTAGAGGCCCTCTTCAGTGTGTATCAGATTGATCCGGTGAAACTTTTAGCTCGGGAACCGGCCGTCGATAACCCTACGTCATACGGTACCAAGACAAGACCAATTTAGGATTGTAATATTGTTAAAATATGTGTCTGAATATATAGGGTATGACGTAGGGTTACCTACGGCCAACCCATGGTCTATTAAGGGGATTAGTCCTATAATCCATACCTATCCAACCTTGTTTTTAACTGGTTTCATGAAAACTAATATATTGTTTATGATTTCAGAGATATAAAAGTAGTTTTTTGTGTATAAAAAAATGGAAATGTTTTTGTTATGGGTTCAGGATTGCAGAAGCCATAACTTTATTAAACTAATTCATTATTACACATTATTTTTACACTAAAGAGGCTCGAAATTTCCCCCCACTTGCCCATTAGCTCAGTTGGGAGAGCGCTGGCACGGTTAGCCAGAGTTCACGGCATGGGTGGAATTTTTAGCCTTTAAACAGGTGTTTTAACACTATTTTTTAAACTAACAAAATCCGTATTGCTCTGCATGCATCACAAAAAGAAATATACTTATATTATATTAATTCAAATATTATATAAAAAAAGAGATAAGAACAAAAACAACGTTGCCCTGTCGACAGCTGATTACTATAGTGTAGTGTAGTGTATAGAAAGATGATCGAAAATGTGTGCTATACGTAACGTTTTTAAGTAGACTCAAAGGCTCGGATGCTTCCCTTAGCTGCGTCAAAAATGTTCAAATTTATAGCCTATTTATAATTGGGTTTTTGACAAAATATCAAATGAGTTACTTTTAAAACGGAATTTTGTATAAAAATACTGGTTTATGACGTCACATTTCAGAGCACTCTTTTTATGTTTAATCTATTTCAAAACTGTAATAACTAGTAATTGACTAAAAGACATTTTCCGAGATATTTTGTAATTTTTGTTTTAATCGAGCATATGAAATAATTTATTGTTGATCGTGTCAAATACCGAATTATTGCTGCATCATCTCAAATGTACATACATGCTATTTATAATTTTCTCCAAAAAAAACTGACGTTGAAAGTTATTTTGTACAACCCTTTGAACAGCACACAGAAGATTCCACCATTGTGAAAATTATATGGATTTCAGCAAAGTTAGCTGCTTCCTTCAAAAGTAATTGCAACTCATTAATCCATCACTAATACATTAAATAATTATTGTGCAGTCGCATAATTTAGTGTTTAATAGCGCTCAATGAACCGGTCAGTCTACATTTTTCCACGAAAATTATCAAAATCAATCTAATCATAGGCTAAATTGTAAATGTGTCAAATCATCCTTAAAATTAAGCAAGTTTATTAGACCGTACGGCACCTATTAACATTAATATTTAAGTAAAACTCTTGGCAAATTATTGAAGCTAGGCTTGCCTGACGTGAACGAAATAATACTTCTGTGACAAGTCTAATTGCACCTCTCAGAAAGATATCATAATTTACGACCGCTTCGGGCGCATACTCCGCGATTCTTCGCGAGCTATGTGCGATTCTATGCCGGCCAATTAGACCCGCGAACGTATAAAAAACTTGTAGGTATAGAAAATAAATGGGCCCGGAATAGGACTTAATTCTCAGAACGTCCACAATCTCAAATTCCGTTGAAGGAATCAATAAGCGCACAACCCAAGTTGTGGATCGTTTCGTCATGTTTAAGGAGCAAATTGTGAGTTACCGGCTTTAATTAAGTTTGAAGCGATTATTTCGAGTTAAGAAACAAGGAGAATGCTCCGTATGCCGTAATTGCGAAGCGAGTTTAAATTATGAAAATTCTTAGGGAGTAAAGTTGCTTGTAGAGCAATCTCCGCGGAGTGACTTCCGCAATTGTAGGTTTTTTCTGTCGTGTTTACTTGAGCCCCATTTTTGTAAACAAACAAACCTGATTTAGTCCTTCAATAAAGTTTACAATTTGAGCAAGCAAGAAAAAGGGCAACTCCGCTAGTTTGCAAAAAGATGAACAGTGTTGACTTCTCGAAGAGTTATCTCATTAGCCCGTTTGTGATTCACCTAATAGGCCACGTAATGTTACAAAAGTCATACTTCTTACCACAAACCATCGTTTTGGCATATTATGCTTGCAGCAATACTTTTTGGTGCGTTCTTATGGAAATGGATGCCGAGGTTCAAAGAATACAAGAAATACAGATTTCATATTAGTTTATTTTTACATATTTACAAGCGTTATTTTGACAGTGCAGACATATTTCGAAATCATGTTTAGCGGTCTACGTTATATTTTTTGTCAACTGCAAATTTTTCAGAATTATTCCTGAAAACGTATAATTTGTGAAAAAAATCGCAGGTCGTTGTTGTTATTAAACGTACTTATTTCTTAACATCCGTCAAGCAATAGCTAAGTGTAGAAAGTTGTGTTTAACGTTCCCTAAAATTATATCTTACATCGATACGCTAATTTAATACCAAAACATATAGTTGATACATTTTAGTGAATGCATACTTAAATACTTATTCAATTTCAATAACCAGTAATGTTTGATATTAGGAGCTATTTTACAATGCGATAACTTTTCCCCTATTAACTTTTCGTAAAGTATTACCAAAATTATCACTATTTATAGACAGACGCTGTATCAATTCAATATAATCACAGTGTATAGCTATAAATAAAGTCATCGGGTATATAAAAAATATAACCCATTGCATTCATTATTATGTGATTTGTTTCCTTGCACAAATAATTCTGTATATTCTTTCTCTTATAAGGGGCCATCTGTAAATTACGTCACAAGTTCCTTAACTTTGGGGAGAGAGGGAGTCAACAAATTGTGGCGGGGACGAGTTATAAGTTTCGTGATGTCTCACAAATCTGAAATATTACAGTTCAATACTTCGACTAGCAAAAAAACTTAAAATATTGCCAACTCTAGACAAGGTTAACAGTTTGTATAACTTTGTAATCTTCTGTGAGATTTTGTAAATTTGGTTATTATAATTTAATCATTTATAAAATATGAGACGTCATACTAAGGGTGGGAAGGTCACATAAATATGCTGGTCCTGTGACAAGGACTGCAGAAAATTATGAAATTAATGGATGGCCCATAAGTAAAGTTAATTATATATAATATAAGCATCCTATATACGTCCCACTGTAGGGCAAAGGCCTTCTCTCAGGGTGAGAGTATGCGCTTAATCACCACGCGTGTCCACCGCGGATTGGCGATTTCAAGCGCTGAGCTATATGAATAGCTCAGACACTCAGGTTACCTCACGATGTTTTCCTTCACCGTTAGCGAGTGGTATTGCTACTATAACTTCACAAATGTACATAACTTAGAAAATAAAGTCATAGGTACACGCGCGCACTGGGAATCGAACCAGGGTCGAACGCTTCCGAGTCCAATGTTCTACCCACTAGGCTACCACTGCTTAGTTAATTAAGTCGCAGTTAAAAAAAGGAAATTGAAATTGAAATTTGAATAAACACTCCTTTTTGCTACCTTTATTTCTTGTACTATAAAAAGCCTAGGTCCGAGATCCTTCACTAAAGCAGAAGTAATAGTGATGAGATTAAAGAAATATAGAATATTGGGGCCAGAAGCAATGTATATGCCTGTATGTAAATGTTTATGTTTATGTTTAATCTAATGCCGAGTTTAGACTGAAACTATTAAAAAAATGTGTAACAAGAACAGTACCTTCTGAAGAAACCCGGACTAGGTAAAATGATGAAAGTAACAAAGAAATAGGAAACTAAAGAAATACTCATCATCTGGCACATATAACTTACATTACTACACTATCTAATGACATCACAGCATCTTAAGTTACACTTTTGAAAGGTTACATTCAACAAAACAATATTTTCCTCGATTTGGGAATACATACAAATACATAAGATAACATTTGCTTTAAACATATTTTAAGACAAAATATTCTTTTAACTTTATACAAAAAATGTAACCCTGTAAAAGCCTGAATAGTTACATTCTATTACTGCGAAAAACGTAAAAAATACCTTTATAGCTATGTTATTAAGGGCTAACTAGTCTAATGCCGGCGAGGTACGTAAGAAGGCCATTCGTAGACGTATTGCGCTGTTGCCTGGAACAATCGTGGAATTGAGCATTTCGAAGGAATTGCACGTGTTCATCCTGAAAACCAATATTTTGAGGAAACCATATCTAATAAAAATGAACTTGATAATGTTAAAATATATACCAGGCACAAACTTATGTTCCAGTTTCAAGCTTAAAAACTATTGCCTGTCTAGTAGAAATCATGCGTCAACCATTTTCTGACAGTAAACCATGGCTGTTAATCGGTTGTTTAAAATCAGCCACAAGTGGTCAATCAATATGCTTCACGGCCTTATATTTCACCTAATGCAATCACACCTTAAGCAAATATGAAACAGTAGGTATGAATTATTTATTCGACGGCCGATTATGTTCTTAAGGTAGTGTGACAAAGTTGCAATATGGGTTGTCGTCCACAACGATCAATACTTGGATCAGTATTTTAGGTTGTCCTAAGTTAAGTATATGCACTGAATCCAACTACTTGATCTATAAATTGTAAATCTTGTCCATTTGGACATTCGATACGGGGGCCTTTTGATATAAAGGTATTTTATGGAAGACTGCAACTGCCATCAATATGACTTGACTTTTGACTTTTATTAGCATTTTTCAAAGGAGAAGGAATACATTTATTTGCAACAACATTCACGCTCACAAAGGCACATTGGTTTTATGCGACAGTTGGTACCTAATATATTTCTTATTTGTATTCTACTTGTATCTTATATATATAAAAATGAATTGCCGTTCGTTAGTCTCACTAAATCTCGAGAACAGCTGGGCCGATTTGGCTAATTGTTGTTTTTATATATTTGTGGAAGTCCAGGGAAGGTTTAAACGGTGACAAGAAAAAAAACGGTTAACGTCGGTGATACGAAGTTCACGGGGTCATCTAGTTTCTTAAAAAAATGCTGATTTGTTTGATATTCATTCATACATTGACAGTTCGTGTCGTTGACACTACACAGTAGTGTAGTATCCACACGATCGTAGAATTTCTCAGCAGCAACCATGACCGCATCTAAATAAACAGTTTTTGACTCTAATTAATAACAAAACTTAGTGATGTGTGTCAGTTTTGCTTTATTAAAAAAATAACCTTCAATATGATATCGTAGAAAAAAGCATCGTCTACGGAATAGTTAGTTCTTCTAGTTGTCTTACTAGTTAGATCCCACGACCTTCCGAATGAGATCCCGGCGTTCTACCGCTCCGCTACCACCGCTTTTATGGAAATCTTACCTCAAATACATCCCGCGCGGATTTTTGTTTAGTTTGTGTGCCGGGTATTATACTCATAGTATCTTAATTTCTAATTTTTTGGACTTTTTTTCCGAGAGTACGAGTTGTAATAAACTCATACCTTAATTAAGAAAAATATTTCTCTCACACACACACACACACACACACACACACACACACACACACACACACACACGCACACACGCACGCCAACATTATCAGTGTGGACGTGATACAGGTTTTTCCATACTTTAAATTAAGTTCTTGCCCGATTATGTCACTACAGACATTTTGCAAAGTACAATAAGCTATTTTTTTACCTCATCGGAAGTTCGTTTCTTGAGACTCCTAGTCGCGGCCTCTTTCTCGCTCGTCCACTGCCGATCGCTGGCGTGTCCTTGCGTGTCCACTTGACTAGTCTCTATCTCATTGTAGCGTCCATCGTCTTGTCTCTTTCTATCTTGCTTCTGTAGTGCGTCCTCAACGTAGTACGGAACGAAGTATCTGAGCCCTATTCCTGGAAGGCTTTGTGAGCTGAGGTGAGACACAATATGGCTGGGTACGATGTATTGATGCACCGGTTTTGCCGGAATTGGGTCGGGTTGTCGCGGCCTGTACGCGTTGACGAACTGCTGGGCTGTGTTATAGTTATTGGGCTCCTGTTGGTTGAACACCACTTGCGTGTAGCGCGGGCTTGGTATGAAGAGCGGTGGGCGCCTGCAAAGAAATTTAATTTATATGCTGTTGGTCTTGTTCGGCAAGCAATTTTTGACACTTTCAATCAATAAGACTCGTCCATTTCAGGATATAGACCTTCCCCAAGGTACACCACTTATTTTTGTCTCATCCAACTGCACTCAGTAATCTGTCCTACAGTGTCACGATGAAAATACTTATAAGCCGGTACTGAGAAGTTTGTGCCCTTACCAATGCGCATTAGGGTCAGGGCTGTCATTAGTACGCTCTTCCCACACGGGCGCCGGCACTCTGTAGGGCTGCACAGGCGGTGCCACGGGAGTCGGCACCGGAGGCTCGATCGGACCCCCTTTGGTACCGAACTTCACCATGATGGCACGTGTGCTGCCCGCATACATAAGCAGGCATGTCAGTAGCTGCGAAAAGATTAATAAGGTCATACAAACTTTTAACAAGAAATAACTAATTTATGCTAAAGCCTGCTACACACGTAACGTAGCGATTCAACTGAGCAAGCCGGTTTGCGTAGATTTATCGATCGTGTGTAAACCATTTCATTGCAGATTATCGTTCATCGGTGGCAGTTGCAATTTCTACCAGATAAATCGTTATCGATTGCATTTGCACAGTTTAATAGTCGCGTGTGGATGGCGATCGCTCATTTCGACACTACTTTACCAAGCAAAATTAAGAATGAAGGTACAAAGAAACAACCCCTAGCTGCAGACCAAACAACCATTACTGGTATGAAAATCATAATTGAAGATTTTTATCCTTACGATTCGTAAACGGAAACCCAAGGAGCTGTGATTATGTAAGTATTTCCTTATTTCAATGGCTTACAACACAGAAATATGAATTCAAAACCACAAACGGGGCCAACCTCGCTGAAGACGAGATTGGCAGATTTTTTAATTTGATCTCTCAAAATGAAGAAATAAACAAAAGATAAACGTGATAAATTTATTGAAATCGTTGAGATTCCTTGGGACTGGCTGATATTTAGCAGGCACGGAACTAACAAGGGTTATACACAACTTAAAAAATAAAATCCAGTTACGAGATCGATACTTTTTGATAGTTGATATTTTTTTAATTTAGACTAAATTTTACGTCCCACTGCAAGGCACAGGCCTTCTCTCAGAGAGAGCTACAATGCCGTTATCGACCATCCAGTTGATTTTGACTTTTTGATGGCATCTTAATCAGAATAAAAATCTCTATCGATCCCTCCAACCCAATTTTTCCTAGCTTTTATACTTCCAGAGATAAAAAACTGAAAAATATCGTTATGTCAGTTTAATTATTAAATAATTAGATAGTAATTGTGTTTAATAACGCCAAAAATATATTTTTGTTAAGCTGAATTTATCGTTACTAATTAAAGGGTAAATCTGTTTTAAAGTACTCAAAAAGATCTGTCTTTTGATACGTTAAGTGTAGGTAAAATGTGTATAGTTATCGAGTACCATATATTTTTATTATTTCCCAGGCATTTTGCGCATAACTCGAAAGTGGATTTTTGGAGATAACGGCGCTTTAGCTTGTGGACGGCAATATGGGCTTAATTATCACGCGTGCCCACGGCGAATTGGCAATTTCAAGCGCTCACGGTGTTTTCCTTTACCGTTAGCGAGTGGTATAGCTACGATAACCTCACAAATGTACGTAACTTTGACAACAAAGTCATTGGTACATGCCGGGATTTGAACCCACGACCTCCCGAATGAGATATTGAACAAGGTACAAACATTGTAAGAACATAATTATACAAATCAATGGACTTTCCAGGAATGCTGAGGCCTGATTTTAGTTTTTATTCCGAACTTTATTTAGTCCAGTTTTATGAGCTTTATTTATTCCACAATGATAACAAGTAAACGATATCAGATTGAGATAATAATCATATTCCACAAAATATTTCAATGCGTTTTCAAGAACAGTGAGATTTTAATTGAAGCTGTATCTTCAACCATCAAGAATATTAATTAAGTGCAACTCAACAGTTACAAACGAAGAACACCCTGAAGGCTACGAAAAATGTCGTAATTTGCATATTCCTAAAAACATCCGTTTTATTTCCATGCAATTTAAAATTTAATTACAATTCAATCAACAGAACCATCTCACCTTATCTGGGAACCTTGGTGCAATTATGTAGGAAACTTTTTTAATTCTTGTGTGAACATCTCTCTTACTTCATCGCATCTATTTTAGCTAGTTGGAGTTTTGGTTATTAACTGCTACAAAATTGCGCTGCTTCTCTGGATATTGTTTAAGCTGTCTATTGTTTATGTGTGAAGTTAGCAAACAACTTTTGTAAGACATTGTTCACATTTCCAGCTAGAGAAAAAAAAGTTATCCGAAGCATCTTGACATTTTTATTAACTGGGCTAAATTGATATTTATGGTTATTTCCTATGAAGTCTTTGATTTAATGCAATTGTTAACAAAGGAAATTTAAATAGACTGTGAGAAATACGATGAAACAGCTTGCACTTGGTCCCATTTTTGCTTCAACGCTACGATTTTTTTTTACGGAAAATGACTCTGTTGAATAAGGGGCGCATTTATAAAGACCTCTGAGATCGCTTTAGAGGCCCAATTCTAGTTGCTTTTCGAAACAAAGCAACAATTTGACAGCGCGCTTAAGAGCGATCTCAGAGGAACGAGCGTTTTATTAATACGGACCTTAGTTTATTAACAACCGGAAGTTTATCGACCTCTCGCTTGTTTACCTGAAACCTCGATGGCAGTGTCATGGTTGATTGATTGAAATCCCAGTCTACCGTAGCATTTGCACAGCTTCTCTGAAACAAGATAATCTTCCGTTAGACTCGGAAACGCACTCACATTGTAAATTAGAGCTATCAAATATCCGAATGCTTTCTGTTAAAAAAAATCACAGAGGAAAAAAACTGATATTGAGAACCATGGGTTGATGGGGTGCGAAGGTTCTCGAATGGAGACCACGAAGCGGCAATCACAGCGCAAGATGCTTATCAGCTCGCTAGACCAATGATCTGAAGCAGATTGCTGGCGACGGCTGGATGAAGATAGCCGAAGAAGGAAAGAAGTGGTGTGCCTTAGCCTTTGCCCAGCTGTGGACGAATAGGGGCTGACTGATTGATTGAGGTTGTCATTAGAATAAAATAAAGGCCCACTGGTAAATTGAATAGGCACACATAGACTCTTTTTAACCGACTTCAAAAAAGGAAGTGGTTTTCAATTTGACGCGTATGCTTTTTTTTTTGCTATCGCATAACTCTGTCAAATCCCAACCGATTTCGAAAATTATTTTTTATTCGAATGGATATAACGTCAGGTTGGTTGCGAGTTCCGTGACCAGCACATACGTTATGGGCACCGACTACAAAATATAAGTATACAATACCTACATGTATAACCTACTTCGAATTCAAAGGTTAAACGTATGTATAACATGTATAACGTAGTTTAAATTATCTGTGATCCGAAGACGAACGAAAGTCTTCGACATAGCCCAGCGGATTAGTAAGTTGGAGTGGCAGTGGGCGGGGCACAAAGCAAGTAGATCTGATGGCCGATGGGTCCGAAAAGTTCTCGATTGGATACCACATATCGGCAAGCGCAGTGTAGGACGACTAGCCACAAGATGGTCAGAAGACCTCATCCAAGTAACAGGAAGCCGCTGGATGCAGACCGCTTCCAACCGGTCTTTTTGGAAATCCATCGAGGAGGCCTATGTCCAGCAGTGGACTTCTTGTGGCTGAATGATGATGATGATGATTTCTGTCTTTTTAGTGCTGTAGTCCATTTTAAGTTTTATTTAGATTCTTTTCAAGGTCCATAATTAACATATCGCAAGTTAATGTTGTTTTGAAGCTGTATGTGTAGATAGATTAGCGAGAGCTGGCCCTTAAATTGTATTACTGTCACAATTGCATGTGAACAACGCTTACGAGCGCTTTTAAAAGAAATATCGGACTAATAATTTAAGATGAATAATGTGGCTCTTAGAGGAGGCCTATATCGCAGGACGTGGCCTGATAGCTTGGATTAGATTGCCAAATTAAATTTAAGGGGAGTGTTTTATTATGTAACCCAATGGAATGATACTATACTGTTGGGCTGGGCAAAGGATGCAAAGGATTGTAGCAGACATAAATCAAACAGTTTGTAAAATACTTCATAAGTGGTTAATTGATATAATATAATTAGTCCACCGATTGAGAAACGTTTCTTTTCAAACCAAAACATCAAACGTTAGTTCTAACCTAATGTGTTAAATAGAAGAGGTTAACGTGTTACTTTGCACCGCTAGCCCACTGATGAACCGATAATGAACTAGTTTGCGAGTTTGTAACATCATTTGTGAGAAATCCTGATGACCTAGAGCAGTCGTAGAGACAGAGACACGCTTCACGCGGAATACAAATTGCTGTACTGTCAATGTTAAACTTGCTTAAAGTACAATCAGGATCAAACAATCTTATAATTGTGTAGAACACGAGTCAATTAATTTATATTTACTTGTCGACTAAACCTATATGAAATGAAAGGTGCACATATTTTCGTAGTAAAGTCATAGCATAGCTATATACTTTAGCAGTGTGTTATGATGATTAACAGTAACTCTGGATTATAAAGTAGGTGTTTTTTTTTTTACTAACTGTGATACCAAAGGTTATATTTTTGATGTCACGTATGTATGTAAATATGTAGTTGTATGTAGCGGCCAAACAGCTTGACCATTTTGACGAATGAGGTGTAAAATTAAATGCTTTGAAGACATTATTGTCACAAGCTATACCTCATGACAAAATCTACAAGGTGTCCGTGTCCTGTATTATTTTTAGAAAAATCTGCTACATAAAATGATATAAAAATTTAAAACCAAAAGCCCTACATATTTCTACAAGTTTTAAATGTCAGTCATAATAAATGTTTACAGGTGGAGCTAAACTGACTTACCAAGAATAAATCGAAACCAGCTTACTCAGATAAAGGTTAAAGTAACTTCTCTGTATCTTGTTTGAAACTTTTTGGCAGTCGGGTTTTTGTTTTTATAATTTTGTTTTTATGACTATTTTTAGAAAGTTATCCGTATCATGCGCATTTACTGCAAAATTGTGAACTGCATGTTTTGTTGCAAAAAATGAAGACCTGACATTAACCACTTTAGCAGTTAACATTACCTGCTATCTTACTGAGGTATTACAATAACAATTAATGTCGCAATGTGCAGTTAAATCGGAAGTCTTCAAAAACCATTTCAATCATGAAATGCGAAATGAAATGCTTATATGGAAATGGCAAAAAGATCAGTCTCATAATTGAATACCTTTTGACACTTCTCTTCAAGATTAATCACGAAAATGATAAAAGTTCAAATCAATTAAGGGCAGTTGTGGAATATTCTGAAGCACCTGGTAGTTTTACACAAATTACTTAAAAAAAGCCAACAACTTTTTAGGGTTCCGTAGTCCCTTATAGTTTCGACACAAGAAACTGTCTATCAAGAAAGTATCTGTTCGATACAAGAAAGTCTGTCTGTCTGTCTGTCTGTCTCTCTGTCTGTCCGTCCGCGGCCTAGCGCAAAGTTAAACAATAAAATGTTGGAATTTTTTTTCGTAACATGAAAAGTGGGGATGATTTTTTTTTCTCGTCTACCCCATCACGTGGGGTATCGTTGGATTAGTCGTTAAAAAATATTGTGGGTGTAGGAAGACTATTTTTCGATTTAGGGTTCCGTTTGCGAAATATTAAGCTTTAAAGTGCAAATTTCTGTCCGAGTAGGGTGTCCTCCCCTCTCCTGGCTACACGGTAGAAACGTGAAAAAATTCACATATAATGAACTTGAAAGAAAAGGAATCACGGATAAGTAGGCTTAACTAGTTAACGAGTAATAGGCAACCAACTTATAACAGTAAAATTTCGTATAAAATCCACTGAAAATTCGATGAAGTTGTTAGTTCTGTAAAGCAGAAAAAAACCCTTTTTCTACGGAGCCCTACATTGCGCGTAGCCCTATACGCACTTGGCCGGTTTTATTAATAATGTTATCACTAACTTATAATCTAGTTACATATCCTTTAACGTGTGATGACAGCATGGTACAACATGGACGAGAGCCAAAGCACATCAAGCCACATACAACCAAATACGACCACTCAGTGCAAAGTATCGTAGACACCCTACGCCGAACGGTCGCACCAGGACATAATTGTGGCCCGATCCGCTTCTACAAACGGATCCAAGAGCTCTCTTTACTCAAATAAGTAAGTATTAAATTAAATAAAGAAAACTAAGAAAACATTTATCAACAATTAACGATCTTTACTTACTAAATTTTTAGCTTAACTAATTGTGATTTGAAGCGATTGAGGTTCACAAAAATGTCAAGAGCATCGAAATTTTTATTTGAAATTTCATTGAATGACCGACACATGTGTACTAAAGGTTCGTATTGTGCCCGTTTTTACACAGAGGTAAATTAAATATCTGGTGAGTCTTGGCTTTCCTGGGAGCACTTATCGGCACATTGATCCTCACTTACCTTAGCAAAAATGTGTTAAGGGTACCATGAAGTATTTTCTGTAGTGTAGTTAGTGCAATTTTAAGTCTGCGATTTTTCAGAGTTCATACCTTAAATTTTTCAAGCTGTGTTTCATACGATCGACACTCATATCGAAGGCTGGATCGAAATGTCACAATTTTAAGAACCCTAGCTTGAATTCTTTAAATTGCATTGATGTGTACCTTGTAATAAGGACTCCAGATCACTGCACAGTATTCTAGCTTACTTCTGATAAGGCTATTAAAGAGGAAGAGAAGCAAAAGATGGTTGCGGAAGTCCTTGCTAATTCTTGACAAAAACCCTGGTAATTTATTATAAGAAGCAATCAGATATTCGTAATGTGGTCTGAATGTTAATTCTTTATCTATAATGACATCGAGGTCCCTGACGGAATCAACAGTTAGACACAAAGATCGAGAAAAAATGGTAAAAAAGTCCGTCTCACACTTGGCGTGGCGTGTATCGTACATTGCTATGTGCATACGTGCTATAAAGGTTTGGGTAAACCAAGTGTATTTAAAGGATTATATGAAGAGCTACACCTAAGTCAATATCAAATCATAAGAATGAAAATAAATTAACAAATCGAAACGCAACAATGCGCCCTTGCAACACTATTAATACGCTCAATCCAGTAATGCCATTAGGCACGGTCTTTTTGCAAAACTTACGTGAACTCTGATCTCGGTTCGGTGCGGTTATCATAATTGTTGCTTTATCCAAATGATTCAATAATCCAAATATTGCATGCCACGTGCTTGGTATTGCTTTTTTGTACGCAACGGCTTTACCGTAGCTAATATTGGTGAGAAAGATTGCCGTGAAATAAAACTGTTAACTACTCGCGTTTCAGATACGGTGTTGAGATTTTTCCGTTGTAACGTAATGTTTTAAAGAAAACACACTCGAGCTATAGTACTCAAAAATAGAATAACTAGCTATAGAATAGCTAGTTATTCTATTTTTGAGTACTAATATATTATATATAGTGTTATTATATTAGAGATTCCTCAATAATACCTACTTTTTAATATTTTTTTATACTATACTAAGTAATGGTTTATACGTGTACCTACCTTAATCTACAGTTAATTTGAAAAACAAATTTTGTCCAATAAAAGTGATGGCAAAATCGTGAAAATGGGAATTTTATTTTACATTTTTTTGACTCACAACCAAAAACTGATAATGTTTATTTATAATGTAGAAAGAAAAATATCGGTCGTAGGTTAGAGGTCCTACAATTTCAATAAAGTATAAAAACCAGAATAACTCCTCAACCGCTGATGAATATTAACGGTGACAGATTAGCTAAGATTAAGGTAAAGCTTAGTTTAGACACAGTTTTAAACGGCTTTTAGCTTACTCAAAAAGATAATGTTAATAGAAGCTGCTACTACAAATGCTCACTTGTAATTTACTAATTTGTTACTTCACAAAACAGTCAAGATTTGAAACAATCAATGTGAAATTACTCAGCAATCCGCAAATCTGCTACTGCTATCATATCAGACAAACAGCAACTTCGTTTCATTTCACACCATTCAAGTTTTACAGAATTCAAGCGCAGCTAAATTTGATTGACACATGGGTAGTTGCAATGCAACACAGCGCTTATCTTCCTTAGGTAGCCCGTGAGACTAGACGAGTCTTAATAAATTTGTTTTGATGTCCTAAGCAGGCGTGCCACGCCAAATAAAGCATGTTATCTTCCAAATAGTGCCAGTGAATTTGTCATAAATCGGCGTACGGCATTCTCAAGCCCCTGTCCGAGAGAACAGGTTTAAAAATCTATGCGAATGCGCAATTTCAATGAAGGGGCAAGTAGGGACCATTGAAATGAAGTTGATTGGCAAACAGAGAGAGATGCAAAAGTGGTGTAATCCCAGAACAATTGAGTTGCCTACCCTTTTAAGTGAAAGTAAAGAGTTTATTTACTCAAACCACTGGTTATTATCTTAGATAGAGATGAATCTTTGTCTGTGGCATAATAAAGTACACAGGTATTTGTACAGAGACATAATTTAGAAAAGTATGCGTTTTCCTAACGTCTGCACTCATGCCTAAGCGGGTCCCTAGCAATAAATCAGGAATCGCGAACTGCCTTATAAGTGGCCAGCTGCTTTTTTGTCGCGTGTAAGTGCGCTGTTTAAAAAGACTAATGTCTCACAAAATAAGTTCAACTAGAAGAAAGACTCGATAAGTGCAGTTCATAACATGGCGCTTTCACTTAACTTTTGGTCCAAAAACACAACTTAAAAAAATATTAAATATTACAACAGAAACGAAAACAAAATAATGTATCACAGATTCCCTCCTGGTAATGACAACAAAGAGGTCTTCAGCTTAGCATAATATTGTTGTTATTAGCATAATATTGTTGTTAGGTGCTTTAACAATACTTCATCATTGAGCATCTACGCTCATGACGAAAAAGTCCTATTCGGGAGAGCACTTAAGTCTTGTTCACTGTACAATCTGAGTTTCACAAAAACTTCTCTTAGTAGGTCCGCTCGAACAGAAATATATTTAGGTACTGGGAAGCTAGGTACTCATATCGTGTACACCAGCGATCTTAGTACAAAAATTGGCTGTTTCCATCCGAGTTTACTTAGTTCGCCGGTATACACGATTGCATAGAATAGCATCTTAGGCGCCATTCATTATATTTTGCTAGTTTTTGACCCCCTCTCTCCCGTATATAAGAAAAACTAAGAGTAGGCCGGCCCCCTATCTCCTTTTTAATATTTAATACGTAAGAATCTGAAGTAAAAAATAAAAAAAAGATAACGCGGGTCCGTTGACAAGGAAATCGTTGCCCTCGCTTTTTCAAAGTAGAATTTTAATTTAGTGCACTTTTGTGAGCTTACGTAAGAACTGTCAAGACTCCCTCCCATCCCCTTGTAAGAAAAAATATGAGATGCTCGACTTCCTTCCTAAATCATCTTACATAATAAATGAATGGCCCGTTAGTAGGCCCAATAGGTCTATCGGTCCGAGTGTACTGAGATCGTGAAAACCCAAACCTACGCGGTCCTTCTGTAGTGGGTATTTATTTGTCGCCTGCGGGCCAACGCTACCTATAACAGTTAACGCCTCTAATTTAAATAATACCGGTTGAGTTTCTGTTGAGAATATAGAAAATTGCGATAGAATTTCACACCATATTTACTAGCTGGATACCATAAGTTTGACGGTTTTTAAAGCAATTCGTAAATAGGGTAAATGTAAGACTTCTGCGTCTTCGCTCAATAGTTATTTGTTTGTTATGTTTGTGATGTCTTTGCCTGGTTACCATGGCACAGGGAATCCTAGTTCAGGATCTGGGGCGGTACTACATAAGTCCTCCACTGTATGGAGTTTTCCGATTTAACCTAGTCAAATACGTACATACTTTGACATTTTGTAGTCCTCAAAATGGTTAACCTAATAGAGTGGACAGTTACGTGATAGAAGGGGTGGACAAGTGATTATGTTGTGTGGAAGTTATTTATTTTATTCTGTGCATCTCATATTAAATTTTAACGTTTGAGGTTTCACTTATCGTAGCGCATGATCAATGTAAATTTTTGTTTTAATTATTTACACATTAAGGTAATTAATCTTACACAATAAATTCAATCACAATTAGACTCTTTAAATGTTTAACTATAAGTATATACAAAAGTTTATGTTTGTAATTCGGCAGATAGTTGTACGTTAGCTGAACATAGTTAAATACTATGTTCAGCTAACGTACGTGAATGTCAGGCGAGTCTTTTTGTAAATAATGCGTCAATTATAACGATAAAGTGAAAATTAAATTAATAAAGAAGAGGACTTTTCTACCTAACTAATAAGTTTAAAAAGGTGCGCTTACAATGTAACTCATAATGTAATATGCCTCTCTATCCATAATACAGCAAGTTAATTTTATTATGATTCAATTAATTTGTGATTTCACGTTTTGCAAAACATACTGTTTTGGCCGTTTTGTAAAAAATATTGTTGCCGATTTAAGGCAAGATGAAAAGACAAGCGATACTAAAACGATACTTTATATCTATACGTTATATTGCATTGTTAGTTTTCTTTAAAATAAAATAAATTTATTAATAAATGACTGCTCCATTCTTAACAAAATTTTAATATAGTCATGGTGTCTTTTCTTGCAACTTGAAACTCTAACAACTGACGTATTTCATAAAAACTGTCTCTAAAAGATCATTATTGGTGATATTACAGCGACGATCACTTCAAGTGATAATACAGCGACGTATTAGACGACGGTATCTGTAATTTAATTAAAAAATATAATTATTATTGTTATTTCCTATTTTCTAAAACGAAATATCCAACATCCCACTCCACATAGTACCTACCTTTGTAAAACCGTAGTGCCGTAGACCCGTATTATTTACATCGAAGTCTCGGCATAATTGGCCCGTCTCCTTGGCTTGGCGCCTTGACAATGTGTCGAACAACAAAGAGGCAGCATTTGTCAGGACAAGTAATGCTAATGTGTCCCACCCACTCGGTAAAGGTAGCTTACTCAACTGCGGATAGAATTAGCACTGTTCAGCTACTCTTATTGCGTTCTATATAAGCCTGAGTTTTGAAACCCAAATGTAACCTACGGTAGGCCTGTTGTAAACCAGATACAAACGCAGAGTATTGTTCAGAGACGATATTATGATTATTATTGGCGTTTAGTTCGAAACTTCAAGGGTATTACCATAACCGGAATAAAAGTCATGTTTTCTTTTACAATACGTTTTTGCAAAAAGTGAACATCATAAATGTTGATAATAGTAATAGCTCAAAACCTATTTCGAAGCTAAAAATTCCACCCATTACGGGACTTGAACCCGCGACCTCTGGATATATTGAAGTTTAGGAAAAAAAACAACCCTTTTTTACAATACTAATCTATCTAATCAGCCCATAAATAGAGCCCACTGTTGGGCATAGGTCTCTTCTCTTTCACACCTACCCATGCGGTCTCTTGCTGGCTTACCTTATTATTGTTATAATATATTTTTTGCAAAGAATGCACTTTTTACAAAAACGTATTTTAAAAGCAGTTTACTCCAGGTCAATCCTAAATTTGATCATTCATTCTTATAGTTGGCATCATGTATGCAATTTAAACTAAACTATGTGATTATAATTTTTGTAACCATGTTTGTTTTCTTAAGGATAAAACACACAAACGCCGTGGCGGTCCATACGAACGTCCATATAAAAACTATTGCAGTAAGACCTATGTATAGACCGCCACGCGCCATCGCCACTGCCGCCACCGCGTTGGTGTGTTTCATCCTTTAAATAATTGTTTTTGTATTGTAGACGGACAGCAAATTTTGTACTGACACGCCTAGGCATTAATCCAATGTAAGTACCTATAAAGATGTGAAAGGTTATAGGACATGTGGGAAGTTAAGTACAATTGCTCATAAGTTGAGTTTATTTTTTGCATTGTATTATCATTATCACAAAGCCTGCCTTTAACTACTCCTGGGCAGTACCATTTAATGATACCTATGAATTATTAATTAAACCATTAGACAAGTAGGTCTGTAGAACCGACTGCTCAACTCGTATGTAAAATAAAGAGTAACGTAGTATAGATAACTAAAAGTTATAGTCATTTTAACACCAATTTCCACATAACTCAATGTTAGCTGAAAGAAAATACTTACTAGTATTAAACTCGCCTTTGTACAAACACCTTTTTGTGCAATAAATAATTTTGAATTGAATTTTGAATTCAACTTTTATTAAGTGAAACAGTATTTCCATCCCACTTTTGGCTTTTTTCCATAGATTGTGCCCTTTAAGTACTATGAAAATATATCTAATCTAATCACATGGCACGGGCCACAAGAGGGTTAGCCACTTTCATTAGAGTGGGTCACTGGACCACTCTACATACGAGTGGGAAAACACGTAACTCAGGCGTAATCGCTTCACCATTACTACCTCTAATAGCACTACTTGGTAAGGAGATAGGTGTTTATATTGAATATGGGTTTCTTCGTCATTGATGATACAAATCATTATGCACACGTTTAAGATGATTTGAGAAAAGATGGTCAGAGTGGAGTTTTTTTCCCGCTGCCTTTTTCTCCACTACAAATACGGCCCGAAGGCAGCGACTAACATAGTAACATAGTACATTGACATTCAGCAAACAGACTGTAAATTCTTTACGTTGAAATAAATTATTGATTTCTGATTTCTGATTGATTGGAAATTATAAATACCTTAGTCCCGACTTCAGCTTCAGTTAATATTGAACCAAAAAAATATATATATATAATAGACACAACTAACGATAACTACATTTCATAACGCTGCTATGTTCGGTAATAATGACATATACCAATAATGTGGAAAAGACAAGACCTTTATAAAAGAAAACATCATAACTACCTAGCTTAACAATGGTCAGTACAAATTAGATTTTATCCTGTTCCAATAGACGAGGTCTTAAAGTGTTTCGTAAAGTCATACGCATTGATGAGGATGATAACAAAGGGAATTGGTCACATCCGGGTTATTACAGTTGTCAATAACATGAACATTGAACTATCAGTAAGATCTGAAGGTTCATGTTACTGCAGTCGGGGACTGTCGAGAATAATTTGATAACTACCGCCCTTTCTATGTTACCTTTCATGTGAGTGCACCGAGTTGTCATTAGACTGGTATGATTTGTTGAATGCACTTTGCGACCTTTATAAAAGCTCATAAGAGAATAAGTTATGGAAGAGAGTTCTTTAAACTGCAGAATAAGTACGTATCTGTATTATTAGGTGGTATTAGATACTATATATTTAATTCGATTCATATTTTTTTTTTTTATATTTATTAACGACAACCAACGACGTGAATGTATTATCGTACTGCCGACCATATTACAGATATGGCCTTATCGAAGATATATACGCCTCTTACGGATAGGTGCCTAAAGTCTTTCGGTTGGAGTTAATCCATTCTTAGAAGACTTATTCTTTTTTCCAGCAAGGATATCAGGCTCACACAGTATGTGTACTTCGTATTAAAACCGTATGCTCTTCAAAGGGTCGTCTGACACAACTCTATTCTGCTGAATTTATTATTCAGAAGCTGCAGAGTGGGGTACCCCCCGCGGTACCCTACCCTATGGGCCTCATGATCATCATCATCAGCCCACCTCTGCCCACTGCTGGACCATCTTTCGCGATGGGCTGTGGGCCTCCTCTAGTAGCTATGGCACCAAGTTCATCATTGCGTTTTTTTGTAATAACTTAAGCTGCTTACCCGATTAAACATATGTGTTGCGAATAGAATATAATTTTATTAATGTTGTCGCTGATAAATAAGGAAGGAAACTGGTTAATAACATTAAAATATCATTACACCGTTTGGCACTAACCCTACCCTTTCCACGTCACCGGTTGGTTGGCTAAAATATAATACTATTTAGTATTAAGCCTGCCCATTGAATAATTATATCTTGTACAATAAAGAATTTTAATGATAAGGAAGTCAGTCAGTGACCCCATCACAATTCTGGACCTACTAAAGAACTAAGAGAGGGAACTAGTTCGTCATGGTACGTGGAACTAGATTAATTGATTTACTGAACTTTTATGCCCAATTCTACAAGGCTTCGCCCCTAATCATGTAAATCGAAGTTAATTAGAGGGTTAAGATCACTTGACTGACCGAAGGAAAATAATTAACCTGTCATTACAAGTAGGTATTTAGAACAATGTAAGGAGATCAATTACTTAGTAATCGGTTGTTTTTCTAACTAACGAGATCTTTGTCCATTGTTAGACAGAATTAATATTATAGGTACTGGTCTAAGATTTAATAGCTAAATGAGAAAACACTACCAGGAAGTATTTTATTATTTGCACCTTTATATGTTGAAACAATCATCTTCTAAAAATCATCTTATCGCAGGAAACTAGAAGCAAAGTTTACAATGCACTTTTAAAAACAATTCTAAGCCTTAAAACCATAGGGCTAAGGAAAAAGTTACTTGTATAAGATAAACAAGTTTGCTTTATAGATACTCGCTATGGTGTTTGAAGGCATCCAACCGAGTAATAAATGCGTGTGGACGGACGAGGTTCAATGCCAAGCTAACCTCGTTTAATAAATTGTTTACTACAAAGTACCTGTTGTAGATTTTTTTCTAAGTACGTAAATCGACTAGCTCATATAATGTTTCACGTATCACACACTGTTATCGGGTAAAGACTAAAGTTTTAAAGTTTGTATTCGTGAATTCTCGGCATTACTAGGGGTAAGTTTAAAAGACAATATTTTTCATTGGTTTGCCAGGATCATAGCAAATAGGAATTCCTGGTCACTGCCTACCCCTCTCAAAGTATAAGCATGAGCTTATATTTTATGTATTTTCCATAAGACAATTAATTAATACCTCTAATAAACAGGCGAAAGAGGTCGGTTGTCAAGGGTTGGTAAGAGGCAAACCTTGGTCTCTATTTCTGTGGTCTCTGTCTACCCCTCCGAGATACAGGTGTAAGCTTAAGCATGTGTCAAATACTAATTATTTTCCTACTAACTATATGAATAACGATAACATGGAAATACACCCAGGCTGAGATCATTGTTACACATCAAGTACGACGGCCATCAGCAGAATTATACTATACCTGCGTAATTTTATTATTGACGCAGCAGCGTCTTCCTGAGATTCCAACGTACTGTGATCGCCAACCCGCCTGCCAAGCATGGCGATGATGGCAAAACCCTTCACGGTTAGGAACACCATGAGGGATGCCTATGTCCTGCAGTGGGCGTCAAATGGCTGATGATGATGATAATGATGATAATGATGATGATGAAACACATGAAGACACATTTGCGCGAGCGCAGGCAAGGCGAAAAATATTTTGACAAACATTGACAAAAACGTAAGTAACTCTACACGACTGACAGCTTACTAGTATTTATCCCTTATATCAATACTTAAACATTTTTCGAAACGTATGTAACTACCACATTTACTGAAGTGTTAACTGACATTGATAGGCTGCGTTTACACTTCAGGGGTGGAGTTCACGGTCAACCACGCGCTTGGATTACTTAACATACGATATTATGCATAACATTATTGAATTATTTCTAAACGTATTTTTTGAGCAACTATCATTATTCGTGATCAGAATTGCCTCGCTGACATACAGTAATTCACGCTATTATGATGAGATTTGAATTAAATTGCAATAGATTACGGTTTCGTTTACGAAAAAATGGGAGTAATGATATGTGAAACTTTTTCAACAAACGTCTGGGGGTCTTGGGAACATTATTATCCTCATTGCGCGCTGGTCCATCTGCCATTGCGCAATTCGGTCTCGCAACAGAGGTCAAAGCACGTGCACCGCGCAATGTTTATTATTTAACGTCAACTCTAGACTGACAAGCCTTTTCTGATAGTTAATTGTCAGCTCATCGACGCGACTGGAGTACACAATGCACTACATTGTATATGACACTTAGGCAACGTTTTACAACATGCCCTCGACACTATGTAGCTGTCATGTAATCTTTTATTTCTTTCAGAACAATGCGTTGACGTTAACAAATAGGAAACAACCACACTGTTAACTAGAAAAGGCTCAGCAACCGCAAGTCAATGAGAGAATCGACAGGCGAAATTATTGGATTGTGCAAATTGGTTGCGCGGAAAACCACTACACACAGTTCGCAACAAATTCCTATTAAAATTAAAATGAAGAAGCCCTTTCACCATTGCAAGGCTGATAACATTAAGCTGTGTCATAACCGAGAAAGCGGAAACCTTAAGTGGACTCTACCAAAGGTTTACCTATCTAAGATTGTAAACCTTTGGTAGAAACGAGCAAACATGTAGAGAGTTCGGTCGCTTCACTGAATCTGACAAATTCGATTGCTTTAAATATGTGCAAGATTTCCTCGACTTTATCGCTTTCGACCAGTGGTTCCTAGCCCTTTCAATCTTATTACCTGTATGACATCACAAATATTGCATGTGCAAGTACACAAATTCAATAAATTACTAATAACTAAAAATAGTAATAGCCAAGGAATTTCTGTGCAAGAGACATCTAGCATTTATTTTAATGAAAAAAATGCATTGTACCGTTTAGTTTACCTACCCTAATATCTATTGACAGACTTGTTAACCACGCAGAATATGTTTTACCCCAGCTAATTACCCGTACGGAACCCCAGCCTTAGTCAGTACGTAGTTAGAGCAAACTGGGCCATACACGTAGTGTCGCACTCGTCTTCTCATGCAGCACGCGTCCATCCTTCATTTTAAAGCGCAACACTTACGCAACACATTGACTTATTTTGCACAACAACACCATTTCGGTGCAAACGCGCTCAAGCCGTCTCCAAACACACGGGCGGAAAAATCGTGTCTCCTTTCGTCTATTGACGAAACAAATAGAGGTATTGCGTAACGAATGTGCCTGCCTAGTTATATTATAGGGCTATTATTACTATTTTTGGATCGGATAGCCCTAACGAAGTGTTTCCGAAGTACTTGACACTTTTCTCAGCCATTGTAATATCTCAGAGACTATCGTACTCATCTGGCACAATAGATCTTGACCGCGCAACTTATGTGCCTCTTTGTGACGCGGCCGTCTTTGTAAGAAGGCGGAAGCTGATTGTTGAAGGTTTTTTTCTATTTTCTATGTGGCGGCTGCATCAAAATGCATTGTGGCCTTTACGTGAAAAATACCTTTCTAATTTTGGAGTTCTTTCGCGGACGCGTCGTCTACCAATTAGCATTGAATGGTTAGCCGCGATCGGAGTGCAATCGGAGAATTAGAACAAGTTGCACGGATTGACTTAAGTAATCCATTGCTATACAAAATAACAAAACCTAGACATACTCGCAGCTTAAAAGAAATAATATTGTATCGTGACATTTGAAAAAGTCAACGAGTTTATACTATAGTGAGCGTTGAAAGGTTTTAAATGGTTTCTCTAAATTGAATAAAGTGGTGCAATATTATTTTAAGTCTATTCTGGCTAATTGCAATCGTATAGACGTTTGATGAATTGGTTAATATGTCAACGCGTCATAATTAACTTTCAATTACAGAACAACAATGGCTATTCCTACAATTAAATGACAGACATAATGAACTTCTGTGAATCTATCAGTGTCCTACAGTACAATGACATCATGTAGCCCTCCGGTCACGAATATCCTCGAGATAATAACTGACATTTGTCCAAGTTATTATTGGCAATTTGTAAAATAACACTTAGAGTTGATTATAGAAAATGTTAATCGTGTATGTAATGTTAGTTTTATTTCGTAAGTGTTTGTTATTGGTATTTTTTTATTATTTAATCAATCTCAAATTCATACATCATGGTCCAGATTGTTAAGGCAGTGTAATACAATAGCAATTGCATGAAACGTCAATAAATTTCATTTCATTGCCATTTCAAATGGACTGTCCGTCAAGTCTACGCACGCTAAAATATCAAACCTTTTAAACGTAAATAGAATGGAAAAAACATGTCACGTGAATCTGTCATTCACTAAACATTCAATAGCACATTAATATTTTTGTTGGAAATTATGCGTAATACAACGGACAACAGTGCGCGGGTATGAGCTTTAGAATCGGTGAGTAGGAAAGTGAGCGAAACCATTGTCAGGCCACTGTCTTTGACAGATATATTTGTTCCAATGCTGTTTCAAGTTGGCATGCACAAGCGCATGAAAACTTTGAGGAATTAGCAGAATAAAAATGTTTGTCAATTAAGTACTTTTACAGAGGTCGTGTATCTTAAATGAATTAGCTTCCACGACACGATTATTCCGCAATGCTCATTTGAACATTTCAGCGCTATTTAACGCGTAACGTTTTTCTCCTTCCAATGAGTAAAAGCGAGGCGCTTATCACACTGAACCGCGCTCCGTCGCGTAGCGCGGAGCGCAGATTTTTAAATTGTGTGCAAGTCTCTTAATTTGTAAAAAAAACACGCCTAGGACAACTCCCGACGCGTCACCGCGCGCAAAAGCGCGGGGTATAACACACTGGCTCCGCAAAACCGCGCATGGTTTTATGCATGAAGGATGATAGATTTAAAGATCTCGATCGTAAATAGTCTCCAGTTCGAGGCTACAAAAACACGCGGGGAAGCAGATGACTGACAGACAAAATTTTACAGTTCTTCAGTACAACTCAAGTTTTTTAATATTGCTCATGGAAAAGGTAATATGAGAATGTTTTCAAGCATTAAACTAATAGAATACAGAGAAGAGAAGTAAAATACGAGACGAATCTATTAACCGAGTAAGATCAGAAATTACAGAACTTAGTGCGTAAGATAATTTCAGTTTGCGAAATTGTCACTTGCAATTTGCATCTCAGTAGCGCGGACCGAATATTCCTGTCGAAATCTTACGAGACCACATATTTCATCGCCCTAAATCACAACTTAGGAATTCAGTGAAATCGATCAGTGCCGTTTGCAATTATAAAACAGAATTTAAATGAAAGTACATCGATAAGTGAATCCAGTTAATACAAGGCGTTTGAAGCTGGGAAACATAATAAAACTTTGGGCGCTAAAATAATAGTTTCACTGAAACATACAAATACAAACACAAATAAGTTATGTATTGATTTGATTTCATTCATAGGGCATCTAACAAGGTGATTCCGATACAAACGGAGTTTGGTTTTTATTGACAAACGACGTGCCAGATCCCAATGAATCCTTACCAACTATTTAGAAGACACAAATCTAGTGACCCAATTGAATTTTGAGGCAAGTTCCCTATTTAAACATCTCGGCTCCGAAGTACAAAGTAGGTCACCCCCATTTAACCATGCGGAAGTTACAGCGTCGAGCAGTTATCATACCGTGGGACAAGATTCCATCTTGGCGTGACATTGACGTCCAAGAGCATCGGAGTCATGGAGTTTTTTGTGCGTGTCATTAAAGAGGACAAAGAGGTTTAGATAATATCCCACCGCTATAGACATTTTTTTTAAGTTACAAAGATGTTCCTATAATGTTAGCTGGCCGGTGCCATTGGGTCGAGTTTGAAGTGGAGAAAAAACCGCGAGTCGAACTCGCGCACCGAGGGTTCCCTACATAATACTCACATAATATTATAAATAGTTCAGGAATCGAGTCTCTCAGTTCTTCCGAGCTTTTCCCGAAATTTAAATACTATTTTTTTATGATTTAACTATAAAATTATAGTTTTCAGATTTTTCCCTGTACTTGTAGTATAAGACAATACTATTTGTCAAATTTCATGGTTCTAGGTCAACGGAAAGTACCCTATAAGTTTTGATTCCCTTGAGATATACGTTTTTAGCGGAATAAACGGTCGTATCTTTTTTACGTTAACTTAGAAGTTTGGGTTTTTCACAGCTCCAAGGGACTGTAGACTTGAGTACCTATATGGTTTTAATTTCAACTCGATACCTCCACGGCTTCCGGGACTTCTGGGACTGAAGTTCGTAGGTTTGCAGGAAAGGCCTAAAGTACGTAGATCTACGTAAAAAGATGTAAAATTGGCAACGCCGACCTCCACGCGGTCCCAGTCTTGACAGACAAATAGACGAACGGACAGACGGATGGACGAACAACAAAGTAATCCTATAAGGGTTCTTTTTTTCCTTTTGAGGTATGGAACCCTAAAAATCTAAGAAAACAAAACTCCACTTTGACCATCCTTTTCTCTAATTTTCCCAAATAGGCACCAGTACCTACATAATAAGATCCCATCAACAACATGCTATGGAAAAATAATAGTTTTCACAATACTAGTAGTAATTAATAATCATAATAATAACTTCCACACAATACAATCACTTGACCTGGTCCAAACTATATTATTATTTTAGACTTAATATTTGGATCTTCATTTTTATTTTCATTAAAACCTTAGTATGACCTATCCTGTATATTATTGGGTAGTGAATGCAAGTGATTTCCTTTGTTACATGCGTGTCAATGAATGTCAAATTTTGAAACATAGAATGATGAAGGCCGAACCCTACTCAACATTTTACCAATATCCGATGACATATTTCATAATCGCGATTTGGAGGCGAGTGGCAATATAAAACAAAGCGCTATTCTATTAAGCGTTGCGAAAGAAGTCTGGGCATAATTTTATGCAACTAACTCGTGAACCACTGAAGGGTTGACTTTTAGGCCAGGGCCTAGATTCTGTTAATGCATTGTAGTAACATGACAACTGCATGAACATGGCGGTTTTCATTTCATGGCTGCTTTAAGTCTACGCGGGCACACCCATCAAACCTTCTAGGCGTCAATGGTACGAAAAAACACGTCACGTGACCCGACAGTGTACCTGTCATTATACTACAATGCACTAACAGAATTGAGCCCCTGTTGCCAAAAAAGTAACTCAGTTTCTCATAAGTCGCAGTTTGAAGGTCCATAAAAAAACAGCACGCCCCATTAACAGTACAAATAAAAAAAAATAGTTTAAAAAAATCCAAAAGTCTTAGAACAAAAGTTGAACAAACAAACAGAACAAACGAAAAACTCTAATTAATATCAGCAGGTATTCAACAGTAAGAATACCAACAGGTATTCCGTATTTGTGATGTCCTTGTCTAGTAACTATATCATAGGGTATCCCAGTTTGTGATCAGGATTCAGGACACAAGCGAATAATATGTTTTGTGAATGTTGTGTTTTATTTAATTGAATGTATTACAATTACAAAAGAGGTTGAGTTGTTCACGCTTACTAGCATTATGATTGAATCTTTACAGTTATTTTATATCACGATGGCACGCAAGTCATACTTCTAGTTGTGATGTGCTTCCGCACACAAAAACCATGCTGGGATGATACTGAGCGCTCTAGAGAATCTTGAGCTTACAAATACAGAAACAGTGTGCACTTGTATCTAGGTACATACGCAATTAAGAACAACTCGCCTACATACAGTACCATAAGACTTGATACAAGAAGGCAGCTTACGTTGTATAAATAACAGGAATGTAAAATCTTTCCGTTGAAATAAATTTCTGATTTCTGTATCAAGCTACAAAGTATGCATGTCGCAAAGCGTGCACCTATTAGCCGTGTTATAATCGGAAAACTATGTAGATACGTGCATAAGTGTCATAGTAAGTAACTTGCAACTATAACACATTATATTAAAATATGCGTATGATTTAATGCTTCAACACAGCATATGAACAGATTTCATTGATTAAAACATTGAATCAGTTGAACGAATACATTTTTAGGGTTCCGTAGCTTAAAAGGAAAGACGGAACCCTTATAGGATCAGTTTGTTGACCATCCGTCTGTCCATCCGATCGTCTGTCTGTCAAGACCGGGAACGCGTGGAGGTCGGCGTTGCCGATTTTACATCTTTTTACGTACTTTAGGCCTTTCCTGCAAACCTACAAACTTCAGTCCCAGAATCTACGTAAACTCTATCAAGTTGAACAAATTTGCAAAATAATATAACTCATTAGGTTAAATGGGAATAATTCTCTTTTCATTCGCGAAAAAAAGGTAACAAACGTTCCGTTTCATACTAGCCCAGACCTGCCTTGCCATACAACACTCGCGTCAAGTCACGTCATTCATTTTTATAAACAAAGTCCCATAGAGCTGTGAATGTGTAAAACGAAACGTCTCCCCGTGAAGAACTTAACTTAAAAAAAATTCGAAGGAGTGGTTTTTTTGCTTGGTTTCGATGAAGTTTCGATATTTTCCAGCTCCCTGCTTATTATTCTTGTGGTTTTACCTATCCTACCCTACCCTTTTCATTTCACTCAGAAAACAAGTACGAACTTTTCATACGCGTATTTTACTAATTCTATGCAATTTCATAATGTGGCCTACACCTTTTTCAAAATTCGAGTTGGCAACACTGAAAAAGGTATCAAGTTAAAATTAAAACCATATACTCAAGTCTACAGTCCCTTTAAGCTGTGTAAAAATAAAACTTCTAAGTTAATGTACAAAAAAGATACGGCCGTATCTTAAAAACGTAGATTTCGACACATAAGGGAACTATGAAATTTAGCATGTAATAATGTCTTATACGACAAATACAGAGAAAAACATGAAAACTATACATTTGTAATTAAATCGTAAAAAAATGCCTTTGAAGTTCGGGAAAAACTGCGAGACTCGATTCCTGAACTACTTACAATATGTAAGTACCTACAAATGTATACGGAACCCTTAGTGCATGAGTCCGACTCGCACTTGGCATGACTTTTTTTGCTTTGCTTGGCTTTTTTTTCACGATCCCCGCAGTCATTTTTTATTACTTCTAAGGCAAAATCTGTTTACGAAGAGCCGTCTTAAGTACTTCTCAAAAAAAGTATATGTTACTTGTGAGCCAGAAATTGTAAGATACGTTAATTTATGAAGTTATAGTAGCAATACCACTTGATAACTGTGAAGGAAAATATCGTGAGGAAACCTGAGTGTCTGACGAGTTCACATACCTCAGCGCTTGAAATTGCCAATCAAGGCAAGGTAAGGCAATCGATATCTTATGTAATGGAATATGTATCGACTCATTTGAAGGTTAATAATACAATACGTTGTTTAACTTTTTGCACCTTCCTTTAGTCTTTATTGATCGTGTCAACATATCACATACACATCTAGCGTTACTTGACAAGAGCTTGATCTACCTACAACAGCGGCTGAATCTTTTAAGGGGATCCAGTGGGCTCACTAGCGCCACCAATAAAAAAAATCATATCTTTTACAGATCGTATTTGCAAAAAGTGTTTGTACAATCTCTCAATCATGTTAACAGTCATTTTTACGACCAACAACAAAAATGGCCGTTTTTGGCGTTAATTTTATCTAGTCGTTGGTATTTTGCCTTAGGGTCCTAAAACTCACTATTAACATGATTGAGACACTATTTGCAAATTCGATCTGTAAAAAGTATATAATTATATATAAAATATATAATTACTTTATATATCTAGGTCTGAATAAGTAATTAGTAAGTATATTTAATATTTTACGAGTAAGTTGCAATGCCTGTTGATGTTCTGTTCAAAACTTAGGTTAGCTGGTAGATAATGCTAAGTAGCATTAAGCTCGCCTATGTGCAAAACTGTCTGTTTTAAATGCAATAAAGGATTTAATAATAATAATAATAATAATATTTTCTTCCCTCTGTGGCGCTAGTGCTACTCCCTGGAGCCCCTTAAGTATTAGGGGTTAAAGTATGAAATTGCCGTTTTATTGCAATAGATTCTTTGAATTGACATAGAATCTTCATGGTTTGAGGTTTTCGAATGAAACTTTTTTCAAATGGTTTCTATGATGTTCTTTTTTTAAAAAATGTGAAACATTTGAATATCGACTTTCAATTGTTTTTGTTATTCAATTTAGACAAGAAAGATGGATACTGCGAAAATTCGAGTGATTATGAAAATAAAAGATAGGTAAAAAAAAAGCATAAGCATAAGCAGCCTATATACGTCCCACGGTAGGGCACAGCCCTTCTCTCAGGGAGAGTATGGTCTTAATCACCACGCGTGCCCACCGCGGATTAGCGATTTCAAGCACTGAGGTATGTGAATAGCTCAAGCACTCAGGTTTCCTCGCGATGTTTTTCTTTACCGTTAGCGAGTGGTATTGCTACTACAACTTCATAAATGTACATAACTTTAAAGCAAAGTCGGAGGTACATGCCCGCACTGGGAATCGAACCTGAGTCTCTCGCTTCCGAGTCCAAAGTTCAATTCACTAGGCTTCCACCGCTCTTGCAAAAAATAGTACCTTGATTAAAATTAATTGAGATGTTATTTAATCTAGGAACTCTCTTTGCGTGTTGCTACGAATTATAATAAACATAAGAACAAAATGCTTGACCGCGTCTTCTTGTAGTTAAAATGAGCGCGTGGGTAAATCAGTCGGACAATTAAATAACTGTTCAAATTATTTTAAATTATGACCGTCATGCAACAACTATCCTCCTCTCATCTTGCTACTCTTCATAGACCTAACAATAATCATGGATTTACATAGATCTGCAATGATGTAATCCATATCAATTTAAATTCTTAGACTAACTTACAACTAAATAGCATTTTAAATAGCATTGAACTAAAATTCTTCATACAATGAATTTTGTACGAACGCTTTAAATGGTGACTTAAGTGACATTTAAGTCAGCCTAATAGGGGTGATGTTTTGATAAATCTCCGTAAATTTACTTGTTTTCATTGAATTGAATAATAATAAAATTCACTCCAAGTATCACCGGCAAACTACGAAAAGACTTTCGGCATTGTATCTACTATCGTCACGGCTGGTGAATTAACAATACTTTATTTGTATTTTATTGAACGCAGAGAAAGTTCTTTTCCCCCATTATTATCTTTATCATCAATTGCATGATTTTACTAAGTATACGTATAATTGCTTAGTTTACAACTTTATGTTGGTCTTTTCTAAGGGTATCGTAGTTTCGTTCATTCACAGCATCATCTTCATCTTTTACAAATATCTCTGTCATGAGTGGTGATTAGTGCTAGAAACTACCAATTTTCAACGCGTTTCCGGAAAGCTCATCATTCATGGTCATTTATAAAATAGACTAAATTATTACCACGAAAAAATAAAAACAAAACACCAACGCACCTCAAGCTTCAACTCCTGCGCGTTCCAATTTCGAAAAATTTAAAAACAAAAATCCACAGAGCACTATTTTCACAGCACTCGCGGTACGGGCGCAGGCAGATGTGTCGTAGTCAACGCGCGGGCATCAACTGTTCGTCCTACCCTACGGCCTATGGGTCGAGCGGCTTCGCCATTGATAAAAGATACGAGACGCCAAAGTAGGAAGACGCCGAAGGTCCAATTAAAAGAGTGCAAGTAGACGAACATTTGTGAATTTTTTGTAGCAATACCACTCGCTAGCCATGAAGGAAAACATCGAGGAAACCCGAGGAAATCTCGTGTCACAGTGTTTGTTATCGAACTCCTCCGAAATTACTTCACCGATTTTTATGAATATTTTTGGGTATATTTGGTAGGGCTGTGAATAGATCGTAGGCTAATGAATATGGCAAAACTACGTTTGCCAAGTCAGCTGTCTAATATATAAAAATCTCGCGTCACTGTGTTTGTTATCGAACTCCTCTAAAACGGCTTCACGGATTTTTATGAAATTTTTTGTGTACATCTGGTAGGTCTAAGAATAGGCTGTAGGCTAATGAATATGGCAAAGCTACGTTTGCCAAGTCAGCTAGTTTAAATATAAAAATGGTCTTTCTTTCTCTGCGCAGGAACCTGAACTACTAGGAAGACAGTACGGAAAAAAACAGAGTACACTTGACAACTGGTTCACCTTTTCATTTTTATTTCGAAATAATCCTTAACTTAACTAATTAAAGTGCACGGATGTAAAGGTTGATGTGCTGTCGGTTGTAAAAAAAGTATTTTTTGGGTTCCGTAATCAACGAGGAACCCTTACAGTTTCACCATGTCCGTCCGTCTGTCTATCTGTCCGCGGCTTAGCCCAGAGACGCTTAGTACCAAAAAACTGAAAATCGGCTTATAGATCTTTAAAGATTTATCTTCGATCTGATATATAAAATCCGAGCATCCGATACACTCACTCATCAACGCCCAGCCCAAACCGTTGGACATAGAGAGTTCTTTAATAATGGAGACATAGTCCTTATAGAGATAAGAACGGATTTTAAAAATTCAGCCTTCATAGGGATGAAAGAGGGTCTCCAAATTTGTATGCGGTCAGATTTATACAAAACTTGGTACAAATTTACGTCTACATAACTGATGAGACTCAAGTTTTATGGTTTATCAAAATTCAACCCTTAAGAGGGAGAAGAAGGGTGCCAATGTTTGTACGGGACGTAAAATTGTGGTTGGGTTTTCTGTGGTCTCATTTTATTGCCCCTACTCTCTTCTATGTCACCCGAGATGATCACCTACGGATTCAAACAGCAGGCATTGATCTTAGGTGGGACTGATTTTCGCATGGTAAGTTTTACGTTACCTGCTCTAGAGTGAGCTCTCCTATAATAAGCCTGGTCATGTTTGCACCTAAAGGAAGGACGTGTAACGTATTATGTAAAGAGGTTGTACTATAAATATAATCGAAGATATTAATATTCTAAACCAAAAGTGATTGCAAAACACGTAGTTTATAGCCCTGAGGCTTCAGTATTTGCGGATGTTACAATAGGGATGGACCCTAAAAAATTTTAAAAGTTTAAAAAAGTTAAAACTCGACGAAAGCTAGGCAAAATAAAGATGAATGTAAATGATCACAAAATGTTATTGTTGTATTTATTTATTTCACATAGCCTAAAAGTATCCGTAATTTATTTAGAAGTTATGTACATTTATGAAGTTATAGTAGGAATACCGCTCGCCAACTGTGAAGGAAAACATCGTGAGGAAACCTGAGTGTCTGAGCTATTCAAATAAAGCTGCTTATGTATTTTGAACCCTCTTATCAACTAAAATAAGACCCATACTACGATACCCTGTGATATGGTAACAAGATAAAGACAACAGGAAAAACATCCAGACAGGCAGCGGGAAAAAACCCACTACCTCTGGCTTGGTAGTCAAAATTTTTACCGCTAGACCAACGGACCAGCCAATTAGAGTTATCTTTGCTGTAATTAGTGGTGGTTATTGGTATTACAACAGCAGTCACATTTTAACATTAAAGGTAATTTTTATTTAGTAGCTATTACATTACGTCGACAGCGTTCGAAGATGGATTACGTACTCTTTCTTATTAAAATTCATTATCAATCGAATACACCAGTTTCAATGGTTTCTTGCAAAGAGAAGGGAAGAAGCATGAGACATATTGTTTACGGAAGCTGAAAATAATAAGTCCAATTTATAATAAAACATCCACATAATAAAACAAAACAAGCAAGACGTCTGCTCTACTTGAAATGCAAAACACTACAGTATATGTATGAAAGGCCCACTGCATGGAAGTCTTTTTTCCTGACTGCAAAAGCAAAGGAGGGTTATGTTTTTCGGTTTTGTACGTATTTAGGTTCCACTGGAAGTCGCAGTACTTGATTTGTACAAATATCCTTAGTCTGGGTGTATTTCCAGGTTTGTGATCTCGTTGTCTGCTTACCATAGCACAGGGTATCCTAGTTTGGGAACAGAACAGGTGATTGTGTTGTGTGGAAGTTATTTATTCATTTACTTTATAACCGCGTAGAGGCCAAATGGCTTAACCAATTTTGACAAATGAGGTGTCAAATTAAAGATGTTGACGTCGTGAGTGTATGGTTATTTGATCTCACGAAAAAAAATGGTGGGCGTTAGCTCTCATATTGAGACTAAAAAGTCACAAAAATTCATAAAATATTTATAAAATAAAAACCCTACTGAGTAAGTCTTACACTAACCAAATGAACAAATGAGACCAAATTAATATAACTACCTACAATAATATAAACGAAAAGTCCCGGCTGAGGTTTTACATTCAACTGATGCATTTAAGCCTTGTTAAAACTTTTTAAAAGTCCGGTTTCTGTATTTAAAATATGTTTATTCATTTATTCTGCAGATAATAATTCTGCAAGTAATATTTTTACTACATTCTCTAAATTTACTTATGTATAATATGATAAGCATTCAGAAAATTACTCGCGAAGTTGATCAAAGTTGTGAGAGGTAAAGTTGACACTGCGCCTTACCGAACTTTAGTCTAGTGCTTATGATAGTTTGATTCAAATTATCTTGGTGTAAATGAACCTTCACTCATGTCCTAATTTCGCAAAATATACAAGGCACAAAATAACCTCGAACACAGTAAATTCATGTCCTCGAATCCTAAACTACAATATAGTTCCAATCAGACTCACTGTTGATAGGTGTAGAATTCCCCCAACTCATATGCGGTTGTGTATTATGAGTGAGGTGAGCACATTCTCTGAAGCAGCCCTTCTATATCTTTGTTGTGTATCTGCGCACTTACCTTTACCCGAGCAGACTGCAATGAATTTGTATGGTCTTTTATTTTGCGGTTTATGTGCCTGCTTTTCGCATCCAATTTACTTCAGTCATAAATGACGCAACAACTTGCTCACATTTCATAGTTTAACAGTTTCAAATAAAAAAAAAACAGACCAAGACCGAGTCGGACTCGCGCACTAAGGGTTCCGTACCATTATCTATCATCATCATTCAGCCACAAGAAGTCCACTGCTGGACATAGGCCTCCTCCATGGATTTCCAAAAAGACCGGTTGGAAGCGGCCTGCATCCAGCGTCTTCCTGCCACTTGAATGACGTCATGTGTCCATCTTGTGGCTGGTCGTCCCACGCTGCGCTTGCCGATATGTGGTCTCCATTCGAGAACTTTTCGGCCCCATCGGCCATCAGTTCTGCGTGCTATGTGCCCCGCCCACTGCCACTTCAACTTACTAATCCGCTGGGCTATGTCGACGACTTTCGTTCGTCTACGGATCTCATCATTTCTGATTCGATCTCGTAGAGAAATTCCGAGCATAGCCCTTTCCATAGCTCGTTGCGTGACCTTGAGCCTTCTTATGAGGCCCATAGTGAGAGACCACGTTTCAGTGCCATAAGTCATCACTGGTAACACACACTGGTTGTATAATTTTGTCTTGAGCGATTGAGGTATATTAGACGAAAAGACTTTTCTAAGTTTCCCGAAAGCTGCCCAGCCGAGTTGGATTCGACGATTGACCTCTTTCACGAAGTTAGACCGGCCTAGTTGGATTGTTTGTCCTAAGTAGACGTATTCGTCTACAACTTCGAGAGTCGTGTTCCCCAATGTTATTGGGGTGGGCACAACACGAGCGTTCGACATGACCTTCGTTTTGTCCATGTTCATTTTAAGGCCCACACGCTGGGAAACTCGACTGAGGTCGTCGAGCATTATGCCGAGGTCTTCCATCGTTTCTGCCATGACTACTATATCGTCGGCAAATCGAAGGTGCGTGATGTACTCGCCATTGATATTGATGCCGCGTCCCTGCCATTCCAGAAGCTTGAAGGCATCTTCCAGTGCGTTCGTGAACAGTTTCGGAGAGATAACGTCTCCCTGTCTCACGCCTCTTCTCAATGGAATTGCCTCCGAATTCTGCTCCTGTACTCGGACCGACATGGTGGCGCTGTTGTACAAGCACTTCAGCACCTCGATATACCGATAGTCAATACGGCAACGCTGGAGAGACTCGAGCACTGCCCATGTCTCGATCGAATCGAAGGCTTTCTCATAGTCCACAAACGCTAAGCAGAATGGCAAATTATACTCCTCAGTCTTCTGTATAATTTGCCGCAGCGTGTGGATGTGGTCTATGGTACTAAAGCCCTTTCGGAAACCGGCTTGTTCGGGAGGCTGGAAGTCATCAAACCTGCGTTCGAGACGATTCGTGAGGACCCTCGAAAACAGCTTATAAACATGGCTCAGAAGCGAGATGGGTCGGTAGTTCTTCAATAGAGAGTTATCCCCTTTCTTGAAGAACAGCGTCACCACGCTTCTGTTCCATGCTTCTGGCGTTTTTCCTTCGAGCACGACGGAATTGAAGAGCTTCTGAAGGACTTTAAGTACTGGTGTTCCACCCGCTTTCAGGAGCTCTGATGTGATTCCGTCCTCTCCTGGTGCCTTGTTATTCTTGAGCTGTTTCAGGGCCATCCTAATCTCGTACAGGCTGATGTCCGGGATGTCTTCGGTATAATGTCGGGTCAGTTTGGCTCTCGGATCTTTGTTCAAACTGCTAACAGGTTTTGCGACTGAGGTGTATAGCTGTCCGTAGAAACTCTCAATCTCCCTCAGCACCTCTGATTTGGTCGACGCTATACTGCCGTCCTCTCTCTTCAGCTTCGTCAGCTGGCTTTGCCCAATAGACAAGTCTTTTGCGAACACTTTGGAGCCCTTGTTCCGCTCTATAGTCTCTTTAATACGTTCGGTATTAAAGGACCGAATATCGTGCCGCATAGACTTTGAGATATGTCTATTGAGCTGCCTATATGACTTAGCATCCTCGGAGGACTGCAGTTGCAACGCGCGACGTTTAGCCATGAGGTCGAGAGTATAGTTTGAGAGCTTTTGTGGTCTACTCGTACGGTTGGGTCTATAGAACCTCGAGCCCACTGTACGGACAGTTTCTACAAACCTGTTATTGATCTCGTCCACCGATGCGGCGCTCTCCAGGCACTCAAAGCGATTTGACAATTCGAGTTGAAAGTTCTCGGGGTTCTGGATATGGGCACGAGTAGGTCGGAGCGTGGACTTCATGAGACGAGACCTCTCAAGTTTGACATTGATATTCAATGTGCCTCTTACTATTCGGTGATCGCTTCCGGTTTTCACCATGTTGATCACAGAGACGTCATTGAATATCTGTCTCTTGGAGGTCAGGATGAAGTCTATCTCGTTTCTCGTGGAACCATCGGGACTCAACCAGGTCCATTTCCTGTGAGGTGGCTTCTGAAAGAAAGAGTTCATCATAAAGAGTCCCTCTTTCTCCAGGAAGTCTGCCAACCTTTGTCCTCTCGGGTTCCGTTGCCCATAACCAAATTGCCCCACTCTCATCTCACCCTCGCTTCTTGTGCCCAGCTTCGCATTGAAGTCCCCCATAACCACATTAAAATAGGTCTCCGAGGTATGTATGGCCCTACTAATGTCCTCATACATCGCCTCTACCTCCTCATCGGAGTGTGACGAGGTCGGTGCGTATACCTGAATGACCTTCAGCGAATATCTCTTAGATATTCTGAGTATTAGGTACACCACCCTGCTCGACACACTGTTGATGGCCAAAATGTTATTTACGAGGGACTTGTGGACGAGAAACCCGACACCACCCTGGGACTGTTGCTCGCCCTCCCGGTAGTAGAGCAGGTTACCGGATTTCAGGGTTATCGTGTCCTCGCCCTCTCGACGGACTTCAGATAACCCTAGGATATCCCAGTGTAACCTACCCATTTCCTCTTCCAGCTCAATTAGCTTTTCGTCTGTCCTCAATGTGCGAATGTTGTGTGTTACCAGGGCCAGTCGTTTTCGTTTTTGGGGGTGGTAGCCAGATCTCTGCCGGAGATTCTTAGCACCCCTTGCTCCGCCGTTACCATGGCCGCTACCGTAGCCAGGAATAGCGGAGCCGCCGGGGACTGGGGGCCTGGTTTTTTGGTGTATTGCCATGAGGGTATTTGCCTTACTCGCCACGCTTGGCATGCGGGTTGGCGAGCGCAGTATATCGTATTTTCGCAGAAGGCGCTGCTGCCCACCTTCTGGTAATGTCCCTTAGCCGGTTTTTACGGCACCCGCGGGAAGAGATGGGGGGGTACTATTCTAAAGCCGGCACCCCACGGACCATTATCTATACATTTGAATATTTCAAGCGTATACCTGTTGCCGTTATTAATATCGATTAATATTTATCACTATTTATTTTAGTCTGTTTTTAGTATTTGTTGTTATAGCGGCAACAGAAATACATCATGTGTGAAAATTTCAACTACCTAACTATCACGGTTCACGGTAAGATACAGTCTGGTGACAGACAGACAGACGAACAGTGTGTCTTAGTAATAGGGTTCCGTTTGGCACCCTTCGCGTACGGAACCCTAAAAAATTTACCTATTCAAATAAAAACGAGTTACACGCATTGCTGTTTTACCACCTACAGGCACCGTTGATAGTAATGAGTAAACGGTATTAATCACAAATCAGAAGATTGTGCACCTATCAACTGAAAAAGCTAAATGTAATTCCTTAAAATATATAAAATAAATGCGTATGTTTATCACCTACCTTCAAATTGATAAATACGTACCAAATAAATACCTATATTTAAAAGCACATTTAATAAATTTTTACTTACACAGATAAATCAATACGTCGTGCATCCGAAAGGATTATCAGGTCATCAATAAAGTAACCTACATAATAAATTACAAAGTTCTTCCGTAGTATCGCCTTGGAACCTTCATGTGGACTAGAACCATGACATTATAAATTGTAATTGCATTCTTTAGAATATTTATGGACTGTAACTACTCATCCAAGCTTGAATTAAATGGGACTTATTTTGTACTATCACAATAAAAATGTTTTGTAGATTTTTCTTCTTTAAATTTTTCTTCTTAATTTTTTTCCAAAAATACGTTGGAGCATATTTTACACAGAGCTTGATCAAAATTATATTATTCAATTTGCATGCAAATACTTATGCCCCTTACAACGTTGACTGAACGACAAACCATTCCATCTAGATGCACTTCTTATTACAACAATTCTTTTCAATTCTCAACAATTCAATATTAATTTAAAACTAATAATATATGTAAGTATTTTATTAGGATATTTTTTTGCTTTATTGTATGTATCTTATTACATTTGATTTAATTCTTTTAACCGCACCGCGGCACGCATTCCACAGTACAATTATGGGTTACCGTAGGCATTGACTGAAAATCAGCGCTGAGGGATCCTCAGCACAACGCTGAGTCAGCTGCCTTTTGCGGCATCTTAGATACATACAGGCTACATCTGTGGTCCTGTTTTATTTATTCGTTTTGTCTGTTGTGTATTTAGTTTTCTTTCTGTTGTTGTGCATATTATGTTACTCATCTGCTTATTTTGTTCATCATCAGATTGTTACTATTTATTTAATAATTCTAAAAGCTTGTATGTGTGGTTGCAGCGCACCGTCACAAAAAGTTACCAATCGAGTATGCGAGGTTCATCACGCACGCACGGTTGATGGCATTATGAATTATTATTAACCTTGCAAATACAAGAATCACTAAAGATTCCGTGGTACGCAAGACTGATGTTCTGCAAGTACTCAGCTTTTATTTGACTTACCCCCAGTTTGCCGTACACTAACAAGCTGTTAATCTACTGTTAAAAGCTGTCAGTAATTTTTTCTGTGCACTTTGGCCGATTGACAGCTGTTAACAGTGCATTAACGGTATATAAAAACACGATTAACACTTACATAAGCAGCCTATATACGTCCCACTGTAGGGCACAGGCCTTCTCTCAGGCTTAGTCCCCTCGCGTGCCCACCGCGGATTGGCGATTTCAGGTTTCTTCACGATGTTTTCCTTCACCGTAAGCGAGTGGTATTGCTACTATAACTTCACAAATGTACATAACTCAGAAAACAAAGTCATAGGTACATGCCCGCACTGGGGATCGAACCTGGTTCTCTCGCTTCCGAGTCCTATGTTCTGCCCACTAGGCTACCACCGCTGCTGATTAACACTTAATCTGTGGTTATGACTATTTAAACTGCATCTGAGCAGTGTTTTAAGGAATCATGTTTTTATAATATTAGTAACCTCGGGCCTCTACTATTTATCCTCACTGTAAATGGTCTACCAAAGGTTGTTAAGGATTCGACGTGTTTGATATTCGCAGAGGACATGAAACTTGTACGCGAAATTAAGAACTCGGTAGATCATTTCAGCCTTCAGTGTGATATAGATAGAGTAATGGAATGGAGGCAGGAAAATAAATTTCACTTCAATGTGAGAAAATTTAGTATGGTGTCATACAGTAGAGCGCATCCACCATTATAGATTCGACGGCGAGTTGCTACCGCGCACCATAGAGGTCAAGGACCTGGGAGTGCGGTTCACAAGTGACCTCACCTTCAGAAAACACATCATGGATGTATGTAAACGGGCCTATAGAAATTTCGGTTTTTTTCTGCTTCAAGCAACAACTGTGCTTTACGAGCGTTATACGAAGCATTAGTTAAGGCTGGATTCTCCGACATTGCCCCTAAATCAGGTTAGTATTTTCTGAGGTTAACACGAGCACTAGACATAATAAAACTGAATTTTAACGGATATTTACTCGTTTACTTTTCCATTTTACAATTTTGCGATGTTTCGGTACTTAATTTTAATTTCAATAACTAATAATAAATATTTTTGAGTTTATATAAAATAATTGTTTTGTAGATTGAATTTTAATTTCAATAACAAATAATCAGTATTTTTGAGTTTATATTAAATTATTGTAGTACCAATTTAAATTTAAAAATTAGCCAAAATATTTTTGGAACGTAACTTAATAATTTTTGTCGAGGGTAGTAAACTAACAGTTAATGCTTTCAAAATGACGCCTGTCACCTCAGTCTACCGAGACCACGGCACTTGCAAAAGTACCGAAACGAAGGAAAATTGTAAAATGGAAAAGTAAACGAGTAAATATCCGTTAAAATTCAGAACAAAATCAGGTGTTTTAAAATACATTTTACTCTCTACTGTTTGGTATTTAAAATCTGATATAAATATATATTACTTTTAAATGTCCTGTCTAGGGCCATTGGTCATTTTTTTATGATTTTTTAAACTTTATAGCATAATGAAAAAATCGCGAACATGAGTCTCAATTATCACTAGATATGATTTATTTGAGCTGTACTGAGTTTTGATGATAAAAAATATACCAAAATCGTTGAATCGGCGATCGTCAAAATTCTAATAGAATTTGTTTTTATGTAATTTCGAAAATGCCTACTTTTTCCTCAACTATTCGCTCGCGCAGTGCAATAAGTCCCATAAAAATCCGTGAACTTGGAGAACCCAGCCTTAAGGCTTTAGAATACTGTGCTATAGTATAGGCACCATAGGAGGCTAAATGTGTGGAAATGATTGAGCGTATTCAAAATAAGTTTTTGGGGTTTGTTTTCCTGTAGATGTATGGAGTGTACCCGGGATCCACTACTGTACTCCACACTATTCCTTCTAGGCATGGTAGGTTATTGCAGGTTAGAAGTGAGGAGGGATCTCTCCCTTGCAATATATCCTCACAAGCTTTTACGTGGAGATATAGTAAGCCCGGCAGTACTAGAGCTGATATAGTTGTCCGTGGGCGCTGCCGCCGCCTGCCGCTACTGGCCGTGCCGCGCGCTCGCACCAACCTGCTGCACGATTCACCGCTCAACATTGTTGCTGCTTTAGTCGATGTCTTTAACTGTTCCCTGAGAGAGTTATCTATCGACGCTTTGATTACAGGAAACGGTCATTGCAGGCTTTTTACGTGAATCTCTTTACGTGGCAGCTGGCCCAATGAATAAATAAAAACAAAAGAAGGCAAGATTTTGAGTGTCAATCTGTTGCAAGAATATCAATATTATGCCCTGTAAGCTGAACGCCTTCAACAACCTTTTTTTTCGTAATCGTAGTATCGTTGGCAAGGAATAACTCCCGCAACGCAATTCTGGTTATGTCATACCTAATTACGTCGTCTAAAACTTTCCACACGTGAGCTTAAACGGGTTTGAGCTATGTCTGATCTATTCAGTACTAAAGCGGTTTAGTCTAGGCAAATGCAACCGAGTGACCGAGTCACCAGGAAAATAATAAAAATAAATCACTTAGAAGAAGCAATAAACGATTATTGCCTGTCTCACTGTTTGGTCAGATCACAGAATCAGATCCTTGAGTGTGATCCATCACAGTGGTAGTGTTCACGTCTCTTGTTTTAAGTGCACTTAACATGTTTATTGAAAGACTAATTAATCATATGCGAAAACAATATCTGCTTTTCCATACTAGATGTTGATACCGGCTTTAGCGAATTAACGAGTTATTCTCAAATAAAATTTGTTTACATTGATAATGTTTGTATTGATGTCATTATCATCATCAGCCTACCGGATCTTATGATCTGCCCCGGCTAAATCAATTGTTCTTTTCAATGGTGTACGCATCTCGCACGAAGGAATCTTAAACATTTATTTAACGTATTAGTAAACATTTTTCAACGTTACTTCCTACTACTTTGAATTTGGATTCACAGTTTCGAGCCAAAGGTCGGAAACTACGAATATTTACAAATATGCTATACAATTACTGATAAATCATTGATATTACCTACTGATTTTCACAATGAAAAGAATATTCATTCAAAATATTGCTTACGATTGCAAAATTACGCTGTAGTCTTACTTGTAGGCTGTGTCTTCGTTTTTGGTATTGCATGTGAGTTGTGACACGTAAGGTTACCTTAGGTGTCATTTGTGTTGCTACTTTTACAGTTGTGTTTTTGCTGCCAATTTTTTTATGATAGATTATATCAACACAAATCACTCTTAATTTTGATTTTGGATTTGTAATGAATTATTTGTTACCATTCGTCAGTGCTCATGCCCGAATCGTAGCCATGATTATCGATATTAAGCAGTCATAATTAGTGGAATTAATGATGATACAATTCACGAAACAGTTTTATTGCTATTTGAAGGCTGAATAATTTGTGATGTAAAGCTCAGGTGCAATATCCTTTAGGTGTAGGTAGAGAAATAATTCTGAAACATAATCGCTCATTTAGCACATTCAGCCCTGTAGCCCGAACCGTAAAAATATGTATTGAGAACCCTTCGCTCTTCGTACACTAACAATCCATACTGGAAAAAGTGCTTACAAAAAAAAGCAACCGACTGCCGTTAACAGTTTATTAGCAGATTGTTGGTGTAGGAGAAAATAGGGAAGGTACCTGTTGGTGTCGCTCTTTTTTAATAAATCTGAACGATACTTAAGTTCCGACTTATTGATATCCTTAATTCAGCAACCAGCATGGTAACGTTGACACACAAATGTATTTCGTTTTCTTTTTGAGACTTTCGTAGTAATACGTAGATATAATTGTAAATTAATTTATTTATTTATTTATTTAATTAGGACCACCAACAAGATACACACCAATACATTCACAACAGACAACAAAACCAAAAATAAGCCAAGTGTTATCTCACTTACAGGCAGCCACAACATGCGCCGTCAGTATTATGTTACATGAGGAACTAAAGCTAAAGATTAAATCTAGATAACACCGGTTTGTGCCTCTGAGCTTCAACAATGAATGCTACATATCAAGTTTAACATTATACATTCAGAAATGGGTCCAACCTCAGAGGGACGACAGGATACTTCTTTTAAACTTTGCACAGGAGTCAGAGAATATGTCGATGCTGAGAGACTTGGCTAAGGCGTTGTGTTGCGATATGAGCCGTTGCATAGTACAAAAATGACCAAGATTACTCTTTGATGGAGTTCCTGCAAAAGGTTAATCGAGATTTAAATTTTTAAATGGTTTGTCTGGTTAAACCGTTCATGTCTTTCTCTTGTCTCTTGCAGCACATTCTAACATTTTCATGGATTTGAATTTTTTTTTAATTATAAACAGCCCATGTCCTACTGCTTGGCCCAGGCCTTCTCTCAGAGAGAGGAAGTTTTGTTGTATTTCATTATTGTGAAAATTACTGACAAAACAGATCTTGGTTTTGATCTGTTTTGACAGTCATTCTTTTAGACTATAAAATAAAATAGAAAACCGGACAAGTGCGAGTCGGACTTGCCCACCGACGGCTCCGTACAAATTTGTAGTCTCGCAGTTTTTCCAAGGTTTTCCTGAACTTCAAAGACTATTTTTTTATGATTTGTTTACAAATGTATAGTTTTTTCAGATTTTTACCTGTACTTGTAGTATACGACAATATTACTTGCCAAATTTTATAGTTCTAAGTCAACAAAAAGTACCCTATACATTTTGATTCCCTTACCATGAGGGGTTTTGCAATAATCGCCACGGCAGGCAGGCGGGTTGGTGATCGCAGTATGCGGTTGGAATCTCAGGAAAACGCTGCTGCCCGTCTCCTCGTAATTGATTTCCTTAGTCGCCTTCTATGACATCCACGGAAGGAAATAGAGTGACGCTATTCTTAATCCGGCGCCACACGAATTCTATGCTGCATAAACGGCCGTAACTTTTTTTACGTTAACTTAGAAGTCTGATTTTTTCTCAGGTGCAAGGGATTATAAACTTGAGTCATCATCATCATCATCATTCAGCCACAAGAAGTCCAATGCTGGACATAGGCCTCCTCCATGGATTTCCAAAAAGACCGGTTGGAAGCGGCCTGCATCCAGCGCCTTCCTGCCACTTGGATGAGGTCATCTGTCCATCTTGTGGCTACTTGAGTATATGGTTTTAAACTCGATACCTCCACGCATTACCGAGATAAAGGGTGTTGACAGACAGACGGATGGATGGAGGGACGGACAACAAAGTGATCCTATAAGAACGCTAGTTTCGCAGTTGAGAGGCATGGCATCAATTTGTTTTGTAAGTTATGTACATTTGTAAAATTGTATAACGACAATTTTAGCAATACCACTCGCTAATGGTGAAGTAAACCATCTTGAGGAAACCTGAATATCTGAAGTTTCAACATGTGTCAGAGCTTGAAAGTGCCAATCAGCGATTGCACTTGCGACAGCACTCTATCTCTCTCTTTCGGAGAGAACCCTCGCGTCCTATGGACGTAAACGCTCCTTATGAGAATATTTACCAACTGACACCTTTCTCCAATTCAGAACCATACCATACGCTTTATATTCATCGTATCGTAGTTACTTGCTCATGAAACTCTATAATTACTTTTTGTGAGTAATATTTTTGCACTCACTACTCCAATTTAAATCAACTAATAACCAATCGTCTGATTGCATTCTTGAACCTAAACGTAAGTTCAAAAATATAAGTATGCTGACTCGATAATCAAGGTCAGTAAACCCCCTAGGCGCTTCTCTATTGTTTTTATTATTTGTTTACACTGTTAAAGAAGAATAATAGTGTTTGACAAAAAAGCTGCTTAAAAAAATGCTTCCAGTCGAATACTGAAATGAAATGAAATTTATTTGTCTCCCAAAAATCTGTTGCAGCTATCTTTAAAAGTAGGGCGTTAGCAGTTGTATACAATTTAATTGATTTTTTTTCTCTTTTTTTTTGTAAAGACTTAAGAGTAACCAGTGGTCCCTACACTAGGCTGAGCCTGTCCCGTGGGGGCCGTGATTAATACTTTGTGTCAAGTTAAGTTATAGAGATGACCTAACCCATGTAACATTGTAAGTATTGTTTTGTCTCGGAAACTGTCGTTTTAATCTGCGAAGGTAAATAGGAATAATTCAGTATTTCCTTTATAGACGTTTTGGGAAACAATGGACGGTATTAAGTTTACTTTTTAGGGTTATGTTTCAGGTCATACGTACGGAAAAGCAATTTTTAATCGCTTTTGTGCTGGGTCTCTTTGTGTTACTACCCTATAACACAAATGTTACAATTAAAAGATAAAGATAAGATAGGATAAAACATTTTATTTGCTAAAGCATGGTAAATACATTAAAGTAGCTGGTAAAGTAAATGAAAAGAACATGCATGCTCTACCAGTTAAGGTGTGCAAATATTATACTTTGAGAATAATGTAAATAACAAATTTAGAATCTTAGAATGAATATTAAACACTAACTATCAGTAGGTACCTATATAACTGAAAGTTAGCATATTAATTAGTTGTATCCCGGAGGAAAAAAAATGAAGTTGTATTAATCTATTAGGAACATTGTTTTTTTTTTACTCTGTTATAAAGGTACCCAAGTTGTTAATTAATGAGACGGTCGTCAAGAAATTACTCGTAATTGGTTTATGATAGGTTTATGACATAAATATACTCGTAATGGTAAACTATTTAAATTTATAATTAAATATTCTTTACGTAGCTACAAAAATTCAGCGCTTGAAATTGCCAATCCGCGGTGGGCATGCGTGGTAATTAAGCCCATATACTCTCCCTCTGAGAGAAAGCCTGCAGTAGGACGCTTATAGGGAATAAAAAAAAGTTAGTAAATAACCAAACTCAAAGCCTCGCGTCATGGGAAAATCACAGTTTGTGAAACCCTCCGCCCGCAAATTTAACTCGTCATCAACAACGCTTGATGCCAATTAACGTTAATTTTGTGACATTCGCCGCAACGCAACGCAATTAGGTAGTTATTTAATTGAAAGTTGTTGTTATCAGGGAATTCATTAAGTCATTATCAAAGACGTGACTAGAGTAAATGACCCTTTACATTTCGTTGCAAATTCGTCGTAAAACGAATTATAAGACATGTACAACACGGTCACATTAACTAGAGACTTGACGTTGATACAATAATGTCCAAAACAAATACCAAAATGATAGAAAACTAAGCAAATTATCGACACACGTATTGGTTACAAAGATACTGACCATACTATCGATAATTTGCTTAGTTTTCTGTCATTTTGGTATTTGTTTTGGACATTATTGTATCAACATCAAGTCTCTAGTTAATGTGACCGGGTTGTAAAAGGGTGCATTCCCCAAACGTATTATTAATGCACGAATAACGAAAGTGATGTGTCAGGATTTGAACAAATGTTTTTTATTTTAAGTTGACACAATTCCTTATCTTTGGAAATTTGGCGGTTTGTGATACGCACTTTGTTAGGTATATAGGTAATGCAACAATATTTATATTTAAATTTTTCATTCGTTATTGAATATTGGACTATATAGTCAATGTAAGTGTTTATACTTGACTAAAGTAGTTATCATGGTCATCATCAGCCATTTTACGCCCACTGCAGGACAAAGGCCTCCCTCATGGTTTTCCCTAACTATGAAGGGTTTTGCCATAATCGCCACGCTTGGCAGGCGGGTTGGCAATCGCAGTATGCGGTTGGAATCTTAGGAAGACGCTGCTGCCCATCTCCTGGTAATTTATTTCCTTAGCCGCCTTTTACGACATCCACGGAAAGACGGAGTATCCTCGCAAAATTTCACATTATGGTGCTAAACATTTTATATCATTATCTACCGATGGAGGAACACGGCAGTACTGTCGATTTTAGTTTAGTCAGCCGACTTTAAGTTGAATTTTCTTTAAATACCCAGTTCATTTATAAGCAAATAGTGCTTTGAAATGAATTTTGATCGACAGTATTTTTTCCTCAAATGAAACAATACGGTTCATTAACATTTAAAGAGTTGACTGACAATTCGAACCAACAATGTTCGCTATACAGTGAATCAAATTGACTGCTGAATATTTTTAATTTCCGATCTTTTACTGTGCTGTTGTACTCTGCATGTTTGCTACACCTACTATACCCACGCTGCCAACATTTCTTTTAGCATTTCTTTACACATTCATCGTGATTATATTTTTGTTGCACTAACCCGTGCTGAGCCTCTAAATAGGTTTTTAAATGGGTTTTCATTCATCGTGTACAATACAAAGACAATAGAAACGAAATACGAACTGCAGGTTTCGTCACTTTCAAATGTGTTTTTAATCAAGCTATTAATACAAGTTAAACTTGCACAGGATTCTTTCCAGTCAACCGCTGGTTGCTACAGCTCGTGGTGATATCAATGGTGACAATTTGATACTCCTGTGCTACCTTTGAAAACTCAGTCACCGTATTTTAATGGTCTGGCCAAGGGTCTAATTATGCGCACCAAATCCTATAGGAGTCCTACGATAGCAATTAGTATGGAATTTGACAGTTAGACGATTGGAATCACTCAGGATTTAGTGCGCGTAATATCAATACTCCAATGGCTGGACAACCGGCAATCACAAAAAGTTTTTTATTTTTGTCAGGAAAGTATTCTTGTACGAGTAACAAGTGAACCGAAATTTAACTTCTTAGTGTGATACAGTTGCTTCCAAAAGTATGTTTGATATGTTTTATCGATACGTCATATTAAAATATATGTTTTAACAATTATAAGAAGTTCGAAGTGGTTCCGATCAGCCTGCCAAAACTGTATTGTACGTTTTGACGGTTTAATGCTATAGAGCAGTGATGGTAAAAATTATAGAGGGTAAGAAAATAAAATACTAAAATCAAAAGAAGTGCCAGCAGAGAAAATGCATGATGGTATTATTATTTCAGTTAAGAATATACAATAACAATGTGTTATTACTCTAAGAATACACACATAAGCAGCCTATATATATACGTCCACTTTAGGGCACAGGCCTTCTTTCTGGCAGAAACTATGGGCTTAATCACCACGCGTGCCCACCGCGGATTGGCGATTTCAAGCGCTGAGGTATGTGAATAGTTCAGACACTCTGGTTTCCTCAAGATGTTTTCCTTCACCGTTAGCGAATGGTAGTGCTACTATAACTTCACAAAAGTACATAACTTAGAAAAAGTACCATTAAATCCCCTAGGGGATCCTTGTGTAATAGCGAGTGCTTTTCGATCCCCTAGGGGAGCAAAAATAGGGGATCCTCGTGGAAGGAGCCAACAAAGTCATAGTTACATGCCCGCACTGGGAATCGAACCTAGATCTCTCGCTTCCGAGTCCACCGATGTTACTAAGAATAAACTAATTTATAAGCTCGCAATGGTGCAAGAACTTGTTATTAAATTGTTGGTATAGTCGCCAACAGTGGCTTTTACGTTTTTGTTGCCAAGCAGCTTGTAATGTAACTAAGTATATGCATGCATGAAAAAGTTGACGATAGCCAACTTGTACAGGTCAACCTTTACATTTTTGTCTCAAAACCGCCCGTAACATTAATTAACTGAATAGATTCATCATCATCTGCCATTTGACGCCCGCTGCAGGACATAGGCCTCCCTCATGGTTTTTAACCATGAAGGGTTTTGCCATAATCGCCACGCTTGGCAGGCGGGTTGGCGATCGCAGTATTCGGTTGAAATCTCAGGAAGACGCTGCTGTCCGTCTCCTAGGTAATTTATTTCTTTAGTCGCCTTCTACGACAGGAAATGGAGTGACGCTTTTCTTAATCCGGCGCCACACGAAATAATAGAGTGCACACGTGTAAAGGTTGATGTGCTGCCGATTGTACAACTTTTCTTTGGTTGTCAGAGTCACCAAACAATACCTAGGGCATTATAAACCTTTTGGCGCCCTCCCACGGCGTCAGTCAATCAACTTGACACCTCAAGCCAAGAACTATTCACCGGGTTGAGTCAATATGAAGTTTATAGGTAATGACATTAAACACAATTTCCTTTGCATCGAGATTTTAGACTAGCCTTTAGTTTGTTGATCCAGATTCTCGGCAACCATTATATTTAAGTGACAGAGACGTAGTGCTCAAGAAAGGTCAAAATAAATTGGTAGATGACTTCATAACCACATAGGCGTTGTACGAAAGATTCTTTCAATTTATTTTTGGTGACATGTAAGGCGCAGCTTGCTTGACAATGCAGTTATGATTTATAGTAGAGCCTGACATGAAGTAGGCCTTACTGACAATGCTAATGTGTTGGTGGGTGGATGATAAACATTTCGAAATTGCATAGATGAAAGAGATAACAGGAAGGTATGTTATCAAAGGAAAGGAGATTATTAGCTACTGAAAATATAGTTTCACAAAATAAAAATGTGAAATAGTTTTCGAGACAGGATCATAAAGTTTTGGGATTTAAGTACAGACGTCAAATCTTAACCGGTCTACAGGTAGCATATTTCATGTATAAAAATCATAATACAATCAACCAATTACCTACCATCCTCTGCCTACAACGAAAAACTTCCGTGATGATTGTTCGACTAAAGCACATAAGGAGGCAAATAACCTTAGGCGTTGGACATACAGAAAGGACGTGGGGCGAGGGCGCGGAAAAGACGCAATACAATCCAAGACACTTTCATACAAAATGTACTGAAATAACGGACGGGACGAAGCCCACACAGAAGAGACGGAGCAAGGTGCGAACTCTATACAACGCGTCGCATTTTCCGCGCCCTCGCCCCACGTACCTTCTGTGTGGCCAGGGCCTTACTTATTCGACATGAGATGCTAAAGGTATAATCCGATCTTCGTCGTCTCGCAACCAATCCCAAATTGAGAAAAGCCACGGCCAAATACCATCGAGATTGCTTCCAGTGAACAATTTATCATAAGACAATGTTTTAGATCTCATAAACATAGGCATCGATTGACGAGATGTCACGCTGGCCTTCGATTCGTAAAGTCCTCTGATCAGTGTGAGCATGAACTCATTGCTAGTTGCTCATAGCTACAAGACAGCAGAGAAAAGTAAGTAAAAACTGGCAAAGTGCGAGTCAGACTCGCGTGCGAAGGGTTCCGTACTATTATCTATACAAAATTAGACAAAGATCGAATTTGAGAACAGCGCCATCTATAGAAACCAACAAGAAGCATTTGACATTTAACGACATGACATCGGCGCTGTAAAGGTTACATAGATGGCCGCTAGATGGCGAGCGCTGACTTTAGACAACGTTTGTTGTAGGGAGCCCCCCCATAAATATATAGTTTATTCTGTTTGATGACAGACAGACAGACGGACAGTAAAGTCTTAGTAACAGGGTCTCGTTTGGTACCCTCCGGATACGGAACCCTAAAAAGTATTTATTTAAAAACCAAACAAGAGATAAAAAATATTGTACTCACATGGCGCAAAATTTATATCTAGGTCACATACTAGACTAGACTAGACTAGTCTGTGTTGTAGTAATCTAGGAAAGACAAATTAAATATGTTCAAGTGCAAAATCAAATGTAAGGTGGTACCTATTATTAAATTAAATTATCTATTTCAATGAAATAACTTGAAATAAAGAATGAGTACACTAGATTTACTAACTTATGCGAGCGAAGCAAAGGGCTCTTCTTATGAAGCAGCGATATGTTCGGAAGAGTCGTCAACGTCGCGCTTGACCCCTCCTACACCCGACAATCCACTCGAATCTAGCCACAAATTGCTGCCAGTGGATATGCCGGTATTTGACGCGACGTTGAGGACCCTTCCGAACATATCGCTGCTTCATAATAAGGGCCCAGTCCTTTCTCTTTCTAGTCCTAGTTTAATATATGTGAGAATCATCATCATCAGCCATTTGACGCCCACTGCAGGACATAGGCCTCCTTCGTGGTTTTCATAACCATGAGGGGTTTTGTCATAATCGCCACGCGAAGGTGAGAATGCGAGAAAGAAATTAAGGATTAATTTTTATTTATTGAGTGCTTGCACGTTTTACGCAGTCACAAATTTGCATTGATAGTGTAGACACATTAGACCTCAAAATAGAGAAAAAAGACACAAAAATAATACATTAAATTACATAAACTCACGCCTGTATCCCGAAGGGGTAGGCAGAGACCAGGTCCTGCCACTTGCCACGATTCTGACAGACCTCTTTCATCAACATTCATTAGTCGTTGTATGCTCACACCGGGTTTCGGGTACTTTTTATCTTGCCCTTTGCTAATACATCCCCTATTTTGTTGAAGTATGCCCGCCTGGGTTATCCTTCCCGGTGTAAGGACCGATAAGGGATAACAATAATGTTCCTCTGCATTAATTCATAAAAGTAAGGATTAATTCATAAAAGTAGTTCCTAAAATGTACTAGCTCAAATTAACTGGATTTGATTCGCCTGCAGTGTGAGCTAGCATTATTAAGAGCGTACGGGTGCTTATTGTATGATAATGTGACAGCATTTAATGACTTGCATATTTCAAATTGTAACATTCAATTGCTATAAAAACTAATATGAATAAACATCATGAATAATAATGACTAACGTCTAGAATTTGACGCTTGATTATAGGGGTAAGGGTCTGAACACACTTACGGGTGTTTATCCGCTATTCGTGAGTCGCGCAGGTAAATAAAATGAGATCGCACCGCAAGTGCGCGGGCTTCAGTACATTTTCACAGTTTCTATCAATGCGGGCATTTGACCACATATCGTACTTAACTGCTAGTGCATCTCAGCCTCAGTTTCGACATATTTACAAGGAGCGGTTGTAGCCATTCCGGTTTTTGGGTTCGAATACCAGTATTTATAATATGACTCGGAATTTCTAAGTTCCACACCACACAATCACTTATCCTGGTCCGAAACTAGGATACCCTGCGCTACGATAACCGGGCAAGGTTTTTTACTGCGTCCCTGACTCTCGAAGGTTTGCTGGAAGAAATCTCTTACAGAAATAAGCTCACCTTTGTTCATCTAATTTCTTATGTAATGTCCTGTTAAATGTTTTGTGTGGAATAAGGTATAAACATAAACAAGGACATGAAACATAGTGTCACATCTAACTTTACATCAGCGCTTGACATCGTCAATCTGCAATGGGCACACATATGCCCATACTGTCGCTGATACTGCTTCTGGAGCGTATGCTCTGTGCAGTGTAAATTAATATATATATATAAAGGTTTTAACAAAATCCTCATATATATCCTAAATGGGGTCTCTACTCGTCAATACAAACCACTTTTAATATGGAATAAACTTAAAGGAACGGAAGGAGGAAGGATCATACAAAACGCACTACCAAGGATCTCTTCCATCGCTTGGAAAAAAAACTTTAATTTAGTACCTAGTACTTCTTTACTATTAATATTATAAAAGGCATTTTCTCTAACAATTTATCCAATTTTGAAAAAAATATTTCACGTATCGGATTGCCACGCGATTGAAGTCGCGAGCACTGCCAGTATTTTATATAAAATAGAAATTTTATTTACTGGGTAGGTACCTACTGTACCCAAAATGAACGAGTCGCGTTTTGTTTTCAATGATGGCAGAGGCCTTCAGTTGCACTTACACGCACCGATTATGTAAACTGCATCTGTTTATCAGGTACATAATCACATTAAGTGCATTGCATAGTAGATCACTGTTGCATCGCTTCGCTGCCTTTGCCTTTTACGGACCGGGCATTTTTGGACGAAACGAAGTTGCGCCAAGTTAGACGTGTCGTCTTGAAACACCTCTTTAGACCCGAAACACGTACTGGTTTTGTGTTTCAGCCCAAATACTGATGATGTCACGGTACTCACTCATGGAAGCATATTAGATCGATCAATAGAGTAATTTTTTGGTGACTAATTTCAATAGGTACTACATAATATCTCCAAAAACGTTGATGAAATAGAACAAATTAAGTAAAATTTCATCTAGATGAACGCAATAAAAATATTTGCAACTTACGAGTACGTAATTATAACATAACATGAATTCACGCCTGTACCCCGGAGGGGCGACAGAGAGCAAGGTCTGCCACTTGCCACGATCCTGACAAACCTCTTCTTTTCCTCTTTCGTTTCATCGTCATGCATTAGTCGCTGCGTGCACCCACGCCGGTTTCGGATACTTTTCATCTTGCCCTTCGCTAAAACGTCCAATTGTATGTCCTCTTCTTATCTATTTGGTCAGAGTATGCCCGCCTGGGACAACCCTCACCGGCCCTTCCACCTAAATTCGCTCGATATATTTCTTTCATCAATGTATCTTACTAATTACGTTCTTTATTTATATTTTATTAGCTTATAAGTATTTTATTAGTTAATAAACCTTTTTTTCACTTTTATTGATTATAATGTCCACCGCGAATTCCAATTTCAAGTGCTGAAGTATGTGAACACCTCAGAAACTTTAATGTCACAGTTAGCGATTGGTTTTTGTTACTACACCACAAGTGTAGCTACAACTTAGATAACAATCATTGCTAATACCGGGATTAAAACCCACGACCTATCGAAAGTAAGGCCAGTGATTTACCTTTGCGCTTTCATACCTACCAGACCACAGCTTCATGCCAGTCCAATGACTTTGAAATTTCATCAGAACATTCGTCTCCCCGTGCAATCGACGGAAAATTGGCAGGTTTTGATAGATATCCTACACAGTTACGAAAACAATGTTCCCTAACTGTAGCAGTTCATTCGCCAACCTGTAAACTGCCATTATTCAATCATGAAAATGTCCACGCCCCAGATATTTATGGCGCTACATTAAGATGATAATAGTTATCGGCGATCGCCGGCTACTCGTGTTGCTGACGACATAAGTGAGATATTGACGAAAGTATAATGCTTAACTATTTGTGTTTCGACATAATAACATGGGGAAGGAAGGTTTTATCCAACTAGTTTATAACTTCAAGTCTTGGCACGTCAGTTGTGTATAATGCTCGACTTATAACTGAAATAAATGGCCTTGACTTCGCACGGAAGTATTTGGGGCCCCTTTGAATGGTATCCATGGTAAACTCATCCAACTGCGCGAAATTTTGGTAAAAAAATGTTTTTACGTATCCGCGGTAAACATACAGATTGCGCAAAATTTTGGTAAAAGAAAAAATAATGCTCGTACGTATCCATAGTTAACTCATCCACACTCCGCGAAATTTTGGTAAAAGGAAAAAATAATGTCTTTACGTGTCCATGGTACACTCATCCAGACTGCGCAAGATTTTAGTAAAAGAAAAATAAATGTCCTTACGTGCCCATCGTAAAATCATCACTTTTGATCAATCACTCAATCCATTTGAATCAATCAATCAATTTTGTATGCTTATTCAGTTGTAATGGTGTGTTGTCATTAGAACTGAACAAGCATGCAACATTACAAAGACGTAAGTTTATAGGAAATGGTTGCAAGTTTCTATTTAAACATGGATGTAATGGTTAAATCAAAGCGTTTAGGTAACTAAAACACAACATATTTTTTATCATTTTTATCAATAATAGCCTATCAATAGTATTTAATGTCAATAATAACTCTACAGAAAAGCGAAATCGGTTTGCTATCGTGGCAAGATGCAAGCCCTGGACTCTGCCTACCCCTCCGGGATACAGTTTGAGATAGATAGAATACTGTTTATTGCACGTACTTACACCAGGAATTACATTCGTATTATTCAACAATACGAGTTAATGCTCAATAATTTTCAAGACGCACTAGTAGTTCCTTCTAAAATTACAAACGTTACCTCTTATAAACAAATACAAACGCTCATCGTAAAGCAATCTTTAAGGGACTGTACATCGCTGACTTCACTAAAAGGCCGCGTTAAGAAATCATTTAAGTAGCACTTGTTCAGAAAATATCTCAAGCACTGGATAGTCGGACGCAAAAGGCAGATTTTTAAATCGAAGACAGAACTGGAATAACTTTACACTGTTTTATAGCAGAACATTAAAATACGCTATATGACTAGAAGAGGCATATTAGGAAAAACATACAAGTATTCAAGTATTATACATTGTGTCACAGAAAAGCTATCACCACCTAAAATCTGTCGGTTAATTGAGACAACTTGTAATAGGCGATTGTAATATTAAAGGGCTTGCGGTTTTATTTACAAAAACAAATTTCCCTTAAAACACCCAGTAAACGCAGTGTAATTATTCTCTTCTAAGTCTTTCTCTTATGAAGTCTCTACCACAGACTATTTATGCGGCGTTTATGGAGTGTTTTAAGGAATTGTGTTTTTATAAATAGCACCGTCTATTTCCTTACTCAAAACTTAGCGCAAAAAACTGAAACGCAAAGATTTTTTTTACTATAAAAACAAAATGTTTACTCAATGTGGAGAAGAAGCAAAGAAACTCCATGGTATTTCCTTTTTTTTTCTTAGTTCTATAAGATAATCTAGATTGCTTCGTTAGTTTCTACATACAAATTTGTGATTCGTAACAGTCAATGTCAAAGTTAGTCCACAGATTACTAAAAAAGAGAGGGAACCTCTCAGACGAAGGAAATACATTCTTAGTCTGTGGGGATACTGTTGGTTCGTGAATATTGTACGAAATAGTACATTATACGTTTGTATTGCGCATTATCATGAGTGTCCGTGGGCCGTGCGGTATTTTAGGTTGTCCAAATAAAGGCACCCATACGTTTCCTCAAAATGAAACTCTCAGAAGGAAGTGGATTCACGCTACAAAAGTAGAACATCAGCGCAAAATTGGGTGAAATCTACGCAAATATTCTGCAATTTGTAGTGAACATTCAACATGAAACAGTATTCCAGTAGTAGCAGCCAAGTCTTCGTTTATATCAGAAATCGGTAACCAGTAAATCAGTCTTTTAACGTCGAGAATAATCCACAATCCACAGCAAAGACTCCAAAATCTCCACATAGAACGTAAGTGCACTTATCACCAAACGACAACAGCATTTTTTTTTAGGTAAACAACAAAACTAAATTTGACATAAGGAAAAACGCTCAATTTCAAGTTAAAGTTAGAGTGCGACAAACTTATCTGACCCGGTGAAGGCGTCACTTTTCTCATAGTAAACTTGACGTTTCCATACTATATTTGACACCTCTACCGGGTCAGATAACTTTGTGGCACTATACACTACACTAGACACAGTCGTCCCTGTCATTATTTAAATACCAGACGTCTTTGTCTTCTAAATAATTCTTAATGTTATAATAGTCCTTTTTGCACAGAGTATACTGAACACATTTTTAGGGTTCCGTACCCAAAGGGTAAGGGACCCCATTACTAAAACTCTGCTGTCCGTCCGTCCGTACGTCTGTCCGTCTGTCACAAGGCTGTATCTCATGAACCATGATAGTTAGATAGTTGAAATTTGGCAGATGATATATTTCTGTTGCTGCTATAACAACAAATACTAAAAATGGAACAAAATAAATATTTAAGGGCGCCCTCCTTAAATATTTATTTTAACACGTGATTTTTTTTGCCGTTTTTTGCTCGATCTTAATAACGGCAACAGGTAGACGCTTGAAATATTCAAATGTTGTATAGATAACGGTACGGAACCCTTCGTGCGTGAGTCCGACTCGTACTTGGCCGGTGTTTTTAAGCAGCGTCGGTGGTAGCTCTAATATATCTTGAGGAATCTTCTTGTCGAACCGTACACAGTGCACCTCCCTACCTAACATAGAGTAGTGTGGTCCTAAATAGTGTGAGAATCAAATGGACCTTTTATGTATTTCTACATTGTGTGTCGATTAGTTTCAAATGATTGTCAGGTTAAGCTCATAATGGCTGGTTTAATATTAGTACGTGCAAACAGCTTGCATGATTTCCAGCAATGGGGGAACGGGAACATTTGATATTGCGCTAGTTCGATTATGAACGCACCTCCCAATTGATGCAATGGAATCGTTTGATCTGAGATTACAAGCTGCAGAAAGTGCCAATTTCACCATTCAATCTAAAAGCCGTTTTGTCACTAAGTTGAGTTCGAAGCTCTTAGGGGATGTCTCCGTTAAATTAATTCCAAGTTATTCACTATAATCAACAAATATTCTGTGTAGATAAATGTGATTAATTTTTTAGGGTTCCGTACCCAAAGGGGTAAGGGACCATATCACTAAAATTCAGCTCAAATTCAATATCAGGCTGTATCTTATGAACCGTGGTAGCTAGACAGTTGAAATTTTCACAGATAATATATTTCTGTTGCCGCTATAAACAGAATAAAATTAATATTTAAGGGAGGCTCCCATACAACAAACGTTGTCTAAAGCGGCCATCTATGTAACCTTCACAGCGCCGATGTTATGCCGTTAAATGTCAATGTTAAACGATTCTTGTTGGTTTCTATAGATGGCGCTGTTCTCAATGTACCTAATCTTTCTTGTCTCGATCTTTGTCTAATGTTGTATAGATAATGGTACGGAGCCCATCGTACTAAATACGGTTTGTTAAGAAACTAAGATTAGTTACAGTAGTGAAATTAATCACCAAACCTTAATCAAATCGTAGATTGAATCATTAAGGTCTAAGCGTCAGGTGCATTTAATAATAAGTCGCTGATTATTAGAGACTTAACGGTCATAATATGTACGCAATACTTAAATTGAACTCTTATTTCCGGAAAGACCTAGATAGGAGCTAAATATAAAACAATGAACGCCTTTGACATGACAACAGTGACCATATTTTTTGCGCAAGTTATTTAGCTTTTTAAAGGGTCTATCTAAAAAGCTAAATTATTTTTAGTATCGAGTCAGTGCTTGTACAATGCCTTATTAAAATAATGCAAGAGTTAAAAGCTTATTTGTAAAGAATCGTTTCCACTAAAATACTTAAGATGGAAAAGCCGGTTTATGACAGGAATTCCTCTAATTAACTACGTCTTAATATCGTTTTATTGGGATCGACTTTTTATGAAGAAGGCTGCTATTCTTCAGCATCGATATTAAATCCATTTCCAAAAAGCGACACTTAAAAATACTCAATTTAAATTTTAGCTTAGAACGATGATAGCCTAGTGGGTAGAACATTGGACTCAGATTACAGTCAGACCCAGATTCGATTCCCAATGCGGGCATGTACCTATGACTTTGCTTTCTAAGTTATGTACATTTGTGAAGTTATAGTGGCAATCCCACTCGCTAACATGAAGGAAAACATCGTGAGGAAATCTAAGAGTCTGAGCTATTCACATGACTCAGCGCTTGAAATCGCCAGTCCGTGATGACTAAGCCCATACTCTCTCTCTCAGACAGAAGGCCTGTGCCCTACAGTGGGACGTATATTGAAATTGAAATTGAAAAAACGTTTATTCCGATACCACAACACATAAAATCTTCCAAATAATAAAACGCGAAAACAGTAAAAAAGCTTAAAGTAAAAAGTAATTATAAATAATCTTATTCTAAACAATCACACAGTAGGCTGCTTATGATGATGAATTTTTAAAAGTATTTTGTAATTTGTAGAAATTACCACGTTTAGTTTCAATATATATGTATATGGTGCCTGCCTCAACCTCCGGGATATAGCTTCGTCTGCTTCGTCTTTACCTGCCCCTCCGGGATGTATGATATGTATGTATTATTTGCGACCTGGTTGCGGTGGCGGGGAGTCGCTGGATGCGGAGGCACAAGACTGGGAAGTTTGGAAAACAAAGAGGGAGGCCTATGTCCTGCAGTAGGCGTCAAATGGCTGACGATGATGACGATTATTTGTGATTCAACGAGCCTCTGGAAGTCTGTTACATGCAAAAAAATTCACAAAAGTTATCTGTATTTCTAGCTCCGTATGCATTCGGCTACAAGACCAACAACCTTTTACATAGGCCCGAAGACGACTTACAGAGCTGATGAAATAAATAGCATCATTACTCCAGCGCATTTACAACCAATTAACTTGTGTCGCTAGTGAAAAGGATTCTAAATAATGGGGCATTTGGCTGTGGACTCATGGCGCAATAGGTATAGTCTTCTGTTATAAGGTCTGTTGTTGGTTTCGCCACTAGTTAGGAACGGGCTACTATAAAGCTCGTTCACACCTAGCACAATAAATACCGCAAAAGTTCAGCTTACGCTAAGTGGCTGTTAAAATTTTATTGGATGGCCTGAAAGATTAAACCTTGATCTGTGATTAACAGTTCGAACAGGGTCGATCGAATGCACAAGAAATGGCCGTTACATACTGAAATGCTATTTGAATCCACCTCAAGTTAGCAAAATAGAACATAATCAATATAACCTCTAAAATGAGCAATTCCCTAAATATAATGAGTTGATCATTACAACAACTTTACTGTCGTAAGTAAAGTTTTTGTATTGACAAACTCATTATTTTTAGAATTTTTCTACATATTTTTTAAATTTCATTGCTTTAATTTTTTTTTGTTGAATAAAATGGACATTCTTCTACAAAGGGCACTGATTTAGTGGAGACTGGGAAATCACTTTATAACTTATATCCTGTTGTCCCTCAGTAATGAAAAGTGAGGAAATGGATTAATGAATTAATGTTGAGGAACCGAAAGTGATCTGTCAAGATCATGGTCCCTGGTCTCTGCCTACCCCTCTGGGATGCAGACGTGAGTTTGTGTATGTATGTATATGTATGTCCCTCATCAGATACATATGGCCCTTATAAAAGATCTCCACTTGCTGCGGTCTTAAGCGGCGACTTCGATGTCTTCCCATGCCAACCCAAGTATTTTCGCCTCTGACGTAACTGATCGGCTCCAGGTGGTTTTTGGACGTCCCCTCTTTCTCCTTCCCGGAGGTTGCTCTTATGGCTCTGCCTATTTGCACGCAGGTCGGACCTACGGTACGTGTTGCCGAGCCACCTCCACTTTCTAACTAGGATTTCTGCATTAATGGGAATCTGCTTAAACAGTCTTCACAATTCTACGTTTAAGATGGTACGGTACCAGAAAATTTGTAGAATCCGTAAGTAAGTAAAAAAAGTAAAAAAACTAAAAGTAAAAAGCTCTTTATTAATAAGAATGGTTACATATATAAACAGTTTACTGTGGTCGCCATGCTAGGTCTAGCCTGTATTGTGGAAACCTCCGTATATATTAACATAAAGAATGGCGCATGTTTATAATTTATAAAATATAATAGACAAAATTTGAAAGAACTTGTTTAGAGCTTTATATAAACCATTATAAATATAAACTTTGTACATTTTAGTGGTAAGTCTTTTTGATTTGATTCTGTCCTTCTCCTTTCATTTATTTTGTTCTCGTACTGGGTATATCGTATGGTATTGGTAGTGTCGAAACGTTTAGCCGTAATAAAGAGCCGAGAGCTGGTTGTTGTAATGAAGAATAAGTTTTCTTCAGAAATAATACAAATACTAATATTTTACACATTTATCGATCATCATCATCATCAGCCCATCACTTCCCACTGCTGAAAATATAGACTTTACCCCCAAATGCCGTGACCTTCCGCCGACTCAACCACATCGTCCGACTAACGGGCAGCTGGTCTGCTCTCTGGCCGTCATCCTGTTCTTGACCTATTTATTACCATTCAAAAATACATAGATAGAATTATTTTTATGTTAGGTACTAGTTGCAGACTATCAGCTACTTCTATCGTACAGTCAACAGAGGCCTAATTATGCGCACCAAATCCTGAGTGATTCCAATCGTCTAACTGTCAAATTTCATGCTAATTTGCTCTACTTAATTACATTACGGGTGACATTGTAACGAAAATGTTAATAACGCGCACCAGGGGCTGCTGTCTACAGTACTGCCTTGTATCAAAATTGACAATCTTAAAAAAGAATGAAAGTTTTATAGCCTAATTTAACTCAAAGAAGGCCTAAGAAGTTACTGATGCAACATTTTGAGCACACGCATATTACAGCACCGCCTACCCATATCTACGCCCAGCATGCAAATTAATAGAGCAGGATATATTAACTATAAATTCAGTGCGTAATGTCAGGGTCTAAGTTATTATACAATACGAATTAAGTTGACTTCATTATAGTAGTGGTGTGTAACTAGCAATTTTGCTCTAAATCCATACAAGCCTTTGAATTGATTAGATGAATTATCGATCACCAATGCTAATATTCTTTCAAATCATATTAAATATTTGAATGCGTATAACTTTGGACGTGTTTATTTTTATTTTTTTTCATTTTGAATTCGTGCTAATTAATGGTTATACATATGATTAATATATAACCATTAATTGCTTTGGAAACTACTTTTTACAGTTTCCAAAGCAATTAATGTTGCTGCTGGAACCCTGAAACAGCAAAAATAGAACCCTATTACTATTCCTACGACGTCAATCCGTCTGTAAGATTTTGTCTCCTGAACTGTAATAGGTAGTAGTTTTTATTCCATAATGAACATTTTTATTTAACAGAATGTTATTTCTCTTTCGTACCAACAGTAACAGATGCAAGTGTCAAACTTGATGCGATTATTGTGCAGTCCGCAAAGTATAACCACAAATTGAAAACTTAAGCCAAGTGTGAATCGGATTTCTTCTCTGAGTCTCAAACTGAATTAAAAAAAACGCTTTTTTGCTAAATACGTAATATATAATTTAAGGTGTTACTGAACCATCCGTGCGCGAGTCCGACCCGCACTTGGCCGGTTTTTATATCCGTTGTTTTTGTTGAAACTTTAATGTCATCAACTTGTCCTCTAGTTGTGTGAACAGGGACTAGTTTTTTGTATGCTTAACAAGCTCTATCTACATAATATGCTTGTCCTTTACAATAAGTTCGCGTTAAGTTGTTATTTTTTGTCTACCAAGTCGGGAGCGTGGCATACTACTTTTCCTTGACGCGATCGATTGCCGTTGTAACAGCACGATTCAAAACCAAACACTTACCTAGCTAATAATTACACGTCATCTAAGTCGGCACGTTCGATCGTAGTCGGATCGTGCGTTGAGCATGCCACTTTTATGAAGCATCTAGTTTTGGCAGACGATACGACCTTATCGTCTGCCAAGCACGACTTGGCTCTACTACAAGCTTAACTTCACGATAAATAAATTGAATAAATACAAATAAAACCTTCATAGCCGTCTGTAAGCCCAGGTCACACATTACCAAGATGAGACTAATTTAGGGTTTTACGTCTTTAAAATATATGTGTTAATATGTAAGGTTTCCAGTTCCAAACCTGGTTTTGAACCATCAGCACAAAAGTGGATATTCACTTCGAATGTGTAATTTAAAAGGCCATATCAATCTAGGAATAAAAAACATTATTTGTTACACCTGATGATAGATTTTAATTGCAGCTAGAAATTTATCGGACACAAAGTTGACTGACAAAAAAGAAAGATAGATAAAAAGTTAATTTACTATACCAAATAACACCCACAATAAATATCAGACAAAAGCTTACAAAACCATATTATGCTATAATAAAACAAAAAAAATACACAAGCCTAGTCTTAGGGATGATAAACAAGTTCAAAAAAATTTTATAAAATAAATAAAATTATAAGTAATTTTATTGCTTCAGTCTACAATTTTTGTCTTATACTAAATACACTAGTTATTCCTATACAGTGTCTCTATACAATTTGAAATCATTCATCAATCAGTTAATTATTTAACTGACCGTAACTCTATATATAAAGGGATTTTTAGGCACATGTTCTTAAGATATACAACCCTAAATTGGTCTTATTTTAGTACCGTATGATGTAAGACGACAATTTGGTTTACTTCAATGAATTAATGTCCAAGTGTGTTTTAAATTTAAAAAAGGTATTTGTTCAAAATCAATCAATGTATTACGATATTCAAACGTATCCTCGTGCTCGTTATATCAGCAGAAAAGTGAAGAGCCCACCTCACGAGCTGGCGGCAGCAGACGATCGCCCTCCATGCTGCTCACGACTCAGGGCCGCCCTCCGCACGACGCGATGCAACGGTGTGATCTAGTTTTGATTATGCTGCTACCTTGTTTGTGTCTTGAGTGGATCATTATTAGGGCCAACTTGCACCACCCTGGAAATTTCTGGAGTTTGGCGGCTCGCGGGCGGTTCGATGTAATGTTTTTTTTAAGTTTTTTAAACTCCGTGGACTGTAAGATTAAGTACACATTCCAATTGGATTTAAGTTACACGCTGCTTGAAAGTAGCGCAAGTCGCCCTTAGGGCAAGGTTTTTTTTTTGTTTCGAATAGTATCTTGAAAGAGGCACTCAAGAGCGATCTCAGAGGTAAGAATGTTTTATCAATACGGAATTAAGGGCTATATTAGACACACTAGGACGAACTTGGTCCAAAGATTGGACGACGCCGGTTCAGTAACGAACACTGAAGTTGGGATTGACGAAATCATTACTATAATATAGAAACAATAAGAGACGTTATTGTTTCTATATTATGAGATAAGAGACTTTATTCAAGTCAAAAAATTAAAAAAGCGTTTCAAGCCTTCGTGGCAAACAAAGAAGGTTCGGTTGATAGTGTACTTATGAAATGAATCTTTTATCTCATGCGTACAAATTAATACAAACTCCAAATGCGTGTACAGCTCATTCTTAAATACTTCGAGCCAAGTAGTGAAGATCAAATCAAGTGTTAATTTAGTAAAGTCGTTCCCAGAACAAACGATTCGGTTCATCATTACGGCCACTTTTTCCATAACAAGTTATTCAGCATTAATTTATTTACTTAAAATTAAACCAAATCAAAATCTAAGCGAACCAAATCATGACAGTCAAAAATTCTGAAATCTTCATGCACACATGTTTTCCGAACGTAATCAAACGACAAACTCAAACTGGCGTATCCTTTTCCCGCCGAAACCACACGATCGTGCGTTAAATTGACAAAGGAATTTCAACCCTAAACAATAAGAAGAAAATGAACGCTCAGCATTGTAAATCTTGTAACAAAACAGACCATACGCGTAGAACTTCACAAAAATGTGTCAATTATTTGCCACCGATACAAAAGCGCAAGCTCTTCGCCTCTCAAGAGGTCTCGACGTGCAAGTGTACGTGGTCAAGCGCGGACTCGTCTCCGCTCTGTGTCCTCTGATGGATCCCGAAAAGAGACTCAGGCTCGTCGCCGAGATACGACGCGACGTACGGGATCTGTCCGGGCTCTATGTCGAACTCGGCGTATTCCTCAACTATTATCACAAACGAGTGCGTGAAACCGATCACACATGGCCCGAGAAGCCCAACATTTTGCACTTTACATACGCACTCAAAAATAAAAGCAAGAAAACTCTCCTCTCCGAATCACCTATTGTGCAGGAATATCTTCAACTGAGACGTGCAGCGGGCGCTCTCCCCTTTTACGACGCCAAATTACGAACCTTTGTTATTCAAGTACAGGCTCACCAGTACGAGACGTGTCTCCAGACCAACGTCGAAACGCACGCATTCTCGCGTCTCAAGCGATACTTTCGCGACTATCATCAAATCCAGGACACCACTCTAGTACACGAGCAGACATACCTCGGCTTCTACAAACTGGATTTCGATTCGTTACGCGAGCCCGTAATACGAGACACGTGTCGGCTCATCAACTGCAAGAGCTCCTGGTAGAGCGCCCTGCCCAAGTGGATAGACATTCAGCACGAATTGGCCAGCAGAGAGCTCAAATCGTTCAACATCTTTTCTCAGCCGTCGCACCGGCACAAGAGTCTGACGTACACTTCCAGGGGTTGGCATGAGCTGCTGCTTCGAGTGGGCAAAGGCGTCTCGAGCGATTGGCACAAAATCCAAAATACAATTTCGGCTGTTGCATTCAAACGGACGGCTGTAGCGTGAGTCTCTCGATGAATCGCTACGTACCCAAAACTACGACGAGTAAAGCGAAAAAATCCAAATATGAAAAAATAAAAACTACACCTAAGTGGGCGTACAACACGACGCCCCTGAGCAGAGAATTCGACAGGATAATCGCAGTGGACCCGGGCTCGCGCTATCCTATCGTGACGTGCGACGACACCTTCGCCTGCAGGCGCAGTTCGCGTAAATACGTTTACCGCAACAGCCTCGAGTGGAAGAGAGAGGCATTCCGCACGAGGACTACGGCTTCGGCGGAGACGGCGGAACGCGTCGATAGAGAAAGATTACAAGCAGCTCTCGAGTTTCCGCTCTCGGTGAAGAATCACCACTTGGTAGAATACACGACGTTTCGCCTCAAGTGGTTCGCTGCGAGGCAAAGGGTCTACGACGAGCACCCTAAGCTGACGAGACTCAAGCTCGACAAGTACATCCGACAAATGAAGCTGAACGAGATAATCGTCCGAGATGTGTTCGGTGCGAAAGAGAAGGACCATCACGTGCTCGTGATGTATGGAGCGGGCTGCGAGTTCATGAACACTGCCAACTTTAGCGGCCGAAAGTTTAGGTACGACGCGCTTCTGAGACGTCTGTGCGCCCAGAGAAATACGAGCGTGGAGATCGTCGACGAGGTGTACACGAGCCAGGCCTGCTCCGAGTGCAACCGCAGAGAGCGCAATTTTGTCAAGATAGCGTTAAACGCTCGTCTTCGCTGGGGGTTTTGCCAGAAATGCCACAGCTAGTTTGACAGAGACATCAACGCGGTGCGCAACATCCTCATCAACAATACTGTAGGCCGAACAGTAGTTCCCACAGTACCTACATACTTAGAGAGTCACCCCTCAGGTGACCATGCGGACCTAGAAATCCGCGTAGCTCGAGTAGGATCGGAATGAAACACGTAGAGTTCAAATTCATTTGTTCTTTACTGATCATTCAGGTTTAAAAGGGGTATATCAAGAATTGTGAACTTTAGAGATAACGTTATGTATTTTCCTGTGTTTACGTAAGTTTATTGTACGTTTATTATTGTATATCCTCTTTTTCTTGCACTACCCGTCGCCAGTCTCTTCAATTCCAAAGGTTTGCCGGAAGAGAATGCTTCTTGCATTAAGCACGCCCTTGCACATTTACAATGTAATTAGTGCAATGAAAAATTAAAATAAATAAATAAATAACGCTCTAGTTGGAATACAACTCGTGTCGTAATATATCGTCACATCGACATTTGGTGACGATAAATCCATCCCTCCTCCCTCGCAGAAGCCTAGGAAGCAATCTCTAAAGATCAAGGTTGGGCTCATAGCAGAGTGGACCAATGTTAACTGGTGTTATTTAAATACCATGCGGACACATCGCCTGGCAGGCCCCTTTCAAAACTTCTTTGTTTTTCCTTCTAAAGGACACACGCATGAAAAGATGAAATGTATCACATATCGCGTACAGAGTGTAAAAAACTGAAGCCAGCCAGAAGAAGCAAAAGCTAAGCATACTGGACGCCAAATTAAACTACTTTATGCACAAAATTTTTGCTTAAAATATTTTTTAACTATTAAAAATGTTAGCATGCAATAAAAACGCAACCTCCAGCGTTTTTATGGCAGTAACACCTGGTCGTAATTCAATATGGCCAACTAACAGCTGTTAACGTCCAATGGACAGATTGTCAGCGTACGCAAAACCGGGGGTAAGCAAAACTATAATCAAACGCTATTTTTTTTTAAGATCTCGACGTTGTAAATGAATTGCACGTCGGGATTTAAATTCAAAGATGTTTCCTGAAAGAAAGATTTTTGATTTTTATAATTTTCTTGCATTTCTACAAGATATGCAAAAAACAAGTCTTACTACTTTGAACCGTTTATTATATGGCAATGATACATATAAATAAATGGCGTAGGCTCGAGAAGAACGTTAATATGTTTACCTACCTCTCGGTTCAAAAACAAAGTAATTTATGACCTCAACTGGCAAGTGATTGGCACTAATTTACATTTAAGTGATAAATTTTTCATTGCCCATCTAAATGATGACTAAAATCACCGTGACCATCCTCAGGTGCAGCTTTAACCTTGGTCAGACACAGTAAAACAGCCATCAGTTTGTGCAATAAAAGCATGTACTTTATGATGTTGTATACCTAAGTACTACATATTTTAAAAGAATTTAAATACTGTGACTTCAATATTATCTGACATTGCAAGGTACTAGTTTAATAAAAAACAAATTCCTTTTGTTTACGCCTGAGTAGCAACTGGCACGGGCTGTTAGTTGTGAGCATATGGCGAACCGTGATAGGGGTTCGTGGAGGCTTAGGAGTGGATGCAAACCTTGGTTTCTCCCTTCGTGGACTCCGCGGGTCAATCCAGCCAGCACTTGCGCTGGACTCCTGGCCAAACACTGTCTAAATTTGAAGTGACAATGACAACCATAAAAAATACAACTGACATACTTAGATACGTTTTTGGGATTGAATTGTAAAGTCGCCTTATTGTTTTGATCCGCATTTATATCGAAGAAACGTGAACTACTTTTGGAATACAAGACGCCGGGACAATCCAGCGCCCACCTAGGCTGCCGTGATCGTCCTTCGTCATCCGCGGGTGTGAAATCCAGGTACGTCCACCCCAACGCTTACCAACGAGCACCCTTCTGGTGTTGTCCATTGTTCGCCAATACAGTCCACCCAGTTGCCGCTCCCGCCGCACCATATTTTGGTCCTTCGAGCCGGATGGCCAGGATTTATTGAAATCCCACCTCGCTTCACTCGCTCTCGTTGGTTACGTAGTTCATGTCTCCATTACGATCATTACATTAGATTCGCATCTGCTCTGGATTTAACCGTGTTTTTCTTATCCTATCGCAACACGAGCATATCTCCAGAATAGATTTCAATCCCCATCGCTTCGCATTGTAACCGCATAGTACGCCGCGAGTTGACTGCTATTTCATAGCTTTATTTTCTCGCGTCTTCTTGTGGCTACTATTTTATAGTTCACGCGTACGTATCTGTCCAATTACTACTCGCACCTATTACTTATAGGGAATTAATTAATAACACCGCCGCGCTGTAATACAGTGTCGTATTGATAAATTGAATATTAAACCGCCACCTAGTTATACAGGGTCATTTTTTTGTGTCGCTTTATTTATGAGGTATATCATCGCACTATCTGTCTAATTATACTAAATTAACACAGATGGTAACCAGCTGACAAAGTTAATAACGCACATTTACCGCATAGCCTTCGAGTGCGGCTGCTAGTTTACTTATTTAAGTAAAATAGCTTCTGGTTTTCTCGCGCCGTCTTGTAGTAGCTATTTTACTTAGGTTAAACATTCAGTATTAAACAATCGCTTCGCCGCTCTGCTTACAGAGCTGATTTGTGTATGTAACCGCATTTCAAAATATACAATTTGTTAATTCGTGTACTCAGATACCTGATTGACAATGTCGTCGGAGAGAAAGCTTAAGCTTCTCGAAGCAAAACGGGAGCTATATTTTTCACAAATATCAAACCTTTTCAGCTCTATAGCTAAGCTTAAGGATGAAAGGTCGCAGCAAGTATTTTTGTCGCAAGCCCGGCATAGTGACAAACTACGGGCGGAATATGTGCAGATTGTAGATGATATTAACCTGTTGAACTTGGAGATAAATCCCGACTATATCGTAAATTATCAGTCCGTAAGTGCCTTCGACGAGCTGTTTTTCTACATGAAGGAAGCTGCCCATCGCTATGAGACCAAGACAAACCCGTCGGCTGATCAACCATCCTCAGCTGCCGCATCTGCTTTACATCGCTCTGGACCAAGAATCAAAATTCCCAGCATTGAATTACCAGCGTTCGACGGAGAAATCGAAAATTTTCCGTTTTTCTTCGAAACCTTCAAAAGGGTAATTCATGACAATAGGGAGCTCAACGACTCGGAGCGAGTTCACTACCTGCTCAGTCACCTCACGGGAAAAGCCAGGAACATCTGCGCTGGTGTGGTGCCTGCTGGGGAAAATTATAACTTGATTTGGGATGCACTAGTGGACAAATACAAGGACGACAGAGCATTGGCCACTACCTATTTGAACCAGTTACTTTCCTTTAAGAGTGTGAATAGCCCTTCAGCGAGCAATCTAGAAGGATTTATCGACAAGTTTGCTGCTATCATAGCGGCGTTGAAGCAGCTGAATATACCAGACTTAAGTGATTTTATCTTTGTTCATCTTGGGCTGAAGTTAGTCGATGTGGATACTGCGAAGAGCTTCGAAATGTCCATCAGAGGTGAAACGAAAATGCCAAGGTGCAAGGAATTCCTGAAGTTCGTTCGCGAGCAAGTAAAAATCCTCGAACGCACATCTAAGGAACCAAAGCCAATTCTAATGAAGACTGGTTATCCCGCATCCGCTTCGAGTACTCGTAATGTCAATGCTAGACCAATGATGCCACGTGCTTTAGTCAGCACTCAACAAATAGAATCGCGAGGCAATGACTGCAAGCTTTGTAAGGGAAGTAGGCACGCTCATTTGTTCACTTGCAATAAATTTCAAGATCTGTCGCCGTTAGACAAATTTAAGTTTGTGAAGGATAACCGCTTCTGTATAAATTGCTTGAGCAGTCAGCATACGGCCTTTTACTGTAATTCGACAACAACATGCCGGAAGTGTAACGCCAGGCATCATACGCTGCTCCATTTTGGAAAAGTAGCCACTCAGGCACACCATAGCACGGCTATTGCTGGAGCGGACGAAGCTGAAATTGAAGAGGTGGTTGCTACTCTAGATGACGTCGATGAGGAATTCAGTGGAGAGCCTTGCTCCCCGGAGGTCTCGCTTTGTACGGTATCCTCCACACAGAGTGGATCAAGTACGACCCAAGTTCTAGCTACGGCAAAGGTGTACGCGACCAGCCGCGACGGTCGTGATGTGGTGATTAGATGTCTCCTAGATCCTGGGTCGCAAAGACATTACATCACTAGTAAGTGTTGCACTAAACTGAGACTGAAGATTAAGGCAAATGCACCCGTCGTTGTTAAGGGTATTGGTGGTTCATCACAGGTGCTGAAGGGTGAGGTGGATGTCCGGTTTAAATCACGCTTCAATATCGGCCCGAGCTTCAACATTCAGGCATTAGTGCTTGGCCACATTACGAGTGATTTGCCAACGTGCAAGATTAAAACAGAATTTTTCGAAAGCATGAAGACAATCCCAATGGCAGACGAGACGTGGGGAACTCCGGGCGAGATAGACTTGTTGATTGGAGTAAATCTTTTTGCTGAGATTCTATTACCCGGGAAAATTCTCGGTCAGCCAGGATTTCCCGATGCACTTGAAACGGTTCTAGGCTACGTTATTATGGGTCAAGCTCCAACGTGGTCACCGGTAACAACGTCTGTTGCATTTCATGCAATTGCCACAACTGAACCACCACTTGACGCACTAATTAAAAAATTTTGGGAATTAGATGAGGTTGAGGTCAAACAAAATTTGAGCGCCGACGAAAGGCATTGTGAAGAATTTTACAAGGCCACAACGACAAGAGACAACGCTGGGCGTTATGAAGTCGCTTTACCATTCAAGGAAAGCCCGGATTTACTAGGTGACTCACTACAGGGCGCCAAACGTAGATTTACATATTTGGAATGCAAGTTCGCTGCAAGCCCCAATCTCAAGGCGGCTTACGATGACGTAATCAAGGATTATCTGGATAAATCGTACCTGTCTCCAGTGGACGAATGTGATTCAGATACTGGAACAAACTTCTACATACCCCACCACGCAGTTTTGCGAGAGGACAAACTAACGAGTAAGGTTAGACCAGTTCTAGATGCTAGCGCTAAGTCAAGCAGTGGACTTTCCTTGAATGACATTTTACGCACAGGTCCCAATTTACAACGAGATTTGTTCACAATTCTTCTGAATTTGAGGCTTTTTCCTATCGCCATATCTTCCGATATACGTCAGATGTATCTCAGAATTGGAGTTCGACAGCAGGATAGACGTTTCCAACGGATTTTGTATCGATACAACGTTGAAGAAGAACCGAATCAAGCTGATGAAAGGTCAACCATTCTGCCTGAGGTGCAAACCTTCGAATTTAACTGTGTTGCATTTGGATTAAAGAGTAGCCCATATCTGGCAATGCGCACGGTGGCACAATTAGCCGAAGATGAGGGCAATCGCTACCCAATCGCCAAGGAAATTGTTATTAGAGATTTGTATATGGACGATGTTGCAAGCTCATTGATGAACGCTGAGCAAGCTATTGCTGCGTCACACGAGTTGATTGATCTGTTCGAGGCTGGGGGGTTCCAGTTAGTGAAATGGAGTAGTAACTCTAAAGAAGTGCTGGAGACAATTCCGGTAGATTATCGGCTCTCACAGAGCGTGGAGTTCGATAAGGATGAGTCCTTGAAGATTTTGGGTCTCTGCTGGCATCCTAACGATGATCAATTTGCGTTCAAGGTAACAAAGGATGAGCGACCTTGTACAAAACGACACATGCTGTCCTCAGTTGCACGCTTATATGATGTTCTAGGGCTGGTGGCTCCCGTAGTCTTGTATGCGAAGCTTCTAATCAAGGAACTTTGGTTGTTAAAACTTGACTGGGATGAAACGCCTCCACAGCGAATTGTGCGCTTGTGGAGCCAATTTCAAGCAGAACTTCTAGACATTGCGAAGATGAGATTTCCTCGTCATATTGGAGTGCTTGATAAATGTTACACAATTGTCATTGGGTTTTCTGATGCTAGTGAGAAGGCATATGGTGGTGTAGTATATCTTCACGTCACTACCCCGTCAAATGAAACAACAGTGAGGTTAGTATGTGCTAAGTCTAAAGTTGCACCACTAAAGGTGGTTTCCTTGGCACGCCTCGAGTTGTGCGCTGCTCTGCTGCTGTCGAAGTTGATAAAAAGAGTTTACGATAATTATAACGCCCGTTACCCAATTAATTCAGTGATGGCATTCTCAGACTCGACAGTAGCTTTGAGTTGGATTCATGCTTCGCCACATAGATGGCAAACCTTTGTAGCGAACAGAGTTTCGAAAATTCATGATAACTTGACTGCTGAACATTTCTACCACATAAAGGGGATTGAAAACCCAAGTGACTGCCTTTCAAGAGGATTGACGCCCGCACAGCTTGTAGATCATACTTTGTGGCGGGAAGGTCCTCCGTGGCTCTATAAGCCTAGAATTCAGTGGCCTATAAGACCATTCATACCGGGTGAGGTTTCAGAGATACCGGAGGTAAAATCTGTGGCACTAGTCACTACTGTACCAACAAAGCCATTTCTATATATGTTGGCCTGCAAGTTCTCCTCTTGGTCAAGAGTGTTGCGTATCATATGTTACGTGTTCAAATTCTTACAAAAATTGTCAAGGGGCCCTATCAATGTTTCAGATCTGGAATACTGTGAACGAGAAATTGTTAAAGTAGTTCAGTTTGTGCATTTTGGGGATGTAATAACGAGTCTCCGCAGTGGGACAAAGTGTCCTCCTGTGCTTCAAAGATTAAATCCGTTTCTTGAAAATGGAGTACTACGCGTTGGGGGTCGATTAGCAAACTCGGATGAGAGTTTCGATTATAAGCATCCCGTGTTGCTTCCTAATAAGGATCCAATAGTAGAAATGCTCGTAAGATTCCATCATTGCAAAAACTTGCATACTGGACCGGAACTCTTGATGTCGGTTTTACGTACTAACTATTGGATACTAGCAGCTAGGCGATTGATTCGAACGATTATTGCTAAGTGCAATATTTGCTTTCGTTTCAAACCACACCCTAATTTTCCAATGATGGCGGACCTTCCGGAACTTCGAGTTAAGGAAGTTTATAAGGCATTCTTTCATACTGGTTGTGATTACGCCGGTCCATTCAATGTGACGCCCTACAAGGGAAGAGGTATTACCAGCCGAAAGGCGTATATTTGTCTATTTACCTGCTTAACTACGCGCGCCGTACACATTGAGCTCGCTAGCGACTTAAGTACGGCCTGTTTCTTGGCAGCACTGAAAAGGTTTATTTCCCGACGTGGACCTGTCCACTGCCTCTATACAGACCACGGAACCAATTTTATTGGGGCACGAACTTACCTCAGAGAATTGTATTCGTTTTTGGAGAATAACTACAGGTTGGTTTGGGAGCACGAACTAGCTGCTAACCAGATTAATTGGAAACTTATTCCGCCACATGCCCCTCATTTTGGAGGTTGTTGGGAGAGCAATGTGAAGAGTGTGAAATCTCACTTATATAAGGTTGTCGGACTCCAAATATTAACGTTCGAGGAGCTTTCCACTGTCTTGATCCAAATAGAGGCACTTCTTAACTCGCGTCCGCTGACTGCGCTAAGCATTGACCCATCAGAGCCGACCGCTTTAACACCGGCTCACTTCTTAAATACAGTCCCACTCAAATGTTTGCCAGCTTCGGAGATAACTGATTCTGTTCCCCATCTTCTCAGTAGATATGAATTACTAGATCAGATGGTGCAATCCTTTTGGAAGCGATGGCGCTGTGAGTATCTGCATACTTTACAAATTCGGCAAAAGTGGAACACTCCGGCATTCCCTGTAAGGGAAGGACTGCTTGTGGTTGTCATGGAAGACAACTTGACAGCCCTGCATTGGCCGTTAGGGATAATCGTAAAAACTTTTATGGGTAAGGACAACGTTGTTAGGGTGGCCTTAGTGAGGACTAAAGCCGCAACTTATAAAAGACCAGTGGTGAAACTTTGTCCATTGCCATCGCAGTGACATTGTTTGATTATTGGTTGTCTTGAGTATTAGGTAGATAAGAGTTTTGTTTAGCTTGTTTAATCATAGGTAAGTTGTTTGTTTTGGCAGTAAGGTGGATTGTTATTTTAATTTCACTGAGAGCTTTGTTTTGTTCTATCTTATGTGATATTTTAGTTTGGCATTTAGGTGCTGGTTTATGTTTTGATGATATGTTTATTTTCAATTTGTTAACTCTTATGTGTTTGTGTTATTAGAGTGGTTCAAGTGAGAACCAAGGTTGCGACATAAGAGGCCAGTGGTTAAGTTGTGTCTGTTACCATCGCAGTGATGTAATTTTTTTGTTTTTCTGTTTAGTACTTATTATTCATATTTAGTTAGTTTGAGTGCCTATTGTGGACATTTTGTTGTTTTAGTGATTTACTTCCTAGTCTACTGTTGTCATTTAGTGGTTGTAGTTTTAGTTGTAGTCAGCAGTGGTCATTTTATTGGCTTATCTTTTCATCATAGCGCTTTTTGATAAAACTCGTCTCATCATTTTGAAAGAGGTCCTTTCAAGGCCGGGGGCATGTTTACGCCTGAGTAGCAACTGGCACGGGCTGTTAGTTGTGAGCATATGGCGAACCGTGATAGGGGTTCGTGGAGGCTTAGGAGTGGATGCAAACCTTGGTTTCTCCCTTCGTGGACTCCGCGGGTCAATCCAGCCAGCACTTGCGCTGGACTCCTGGCCAAACACTGTCTAAATTTGAAGTGACAATGACAACCATAAAAAATACAACTGACATACTTAGATACGTTTTTGGGATTGAATTGTAAAGTCGCCTTATTGTTTTGATCCGCATTTATATCGAAGAAACGTGAACTACTTTTGGAATACAAGACGCCGGGACAATCCAGCGCCCACCTAGGCTGCCGTGATCGTCCTTCGTCATCCGCGGGTGTGAAATCCAGGTACGTCCACCCCAACGCTTACCAACGAGCACCCTTCTGGTGTTGTCCATTGTTCGCCAATACAGTCCACCCAGTTGCCGCTCCCGCCGCACCACCTTTCTTCTTGCTAGCGAAGGATAAACAATACAACGTCAGAGAAGCAGAAGGTCCGTTTGTTTATTTTTGTTTATGTAGCCTATATACATCCCACTGCAGGGCACAGACCTTCTCTCCGAGAGAGAGAGTATGGGCTTAATCACCACGCGTGCCCACCGCGGATTGGCAATACCCTATTGTGTTAAATAATTAATTAGTTTAATAAACTTATGGTTTCTGTAATCCTGAATCGATTATAAATACAAATTCATTTTTCATTTTCAATTTCAAGCGCCGAGGTATGTGAACACTTTAGACACTCAGGTTTCAGAAGTCCGCAGGAGCATTTTATATCCGATATCAATCTACCAAATGACGTGAGCGTCCAGCCCAGATCAGCCATGAAATCGTGACGAGATGTAAGTAATTAACAATAAACGTTGATCTTAACAGTGAAATTAGCAAGCAGCAACGTTTTATTAATTTTAATGGTTACTTCTTAGATTAACAAGTTGCAGTGCAAATGTAATTAAATAAGACCCTAGAAAAAGTATGAAATAGGTCTAGGTTTGAAAACCAATTAGTAACAAGGTAAAGTGCACAAAACAATATGAAATTGATTTTCCATAATTCCTATTCATAATAAACTGCCACAGTTTTCTTCAGGTTAACACTTCATATTTTTTCTAAAAGTATTTCAGTATTTCTTACTAGCGACGTGTATTCATAATTTAGTGTAATGTAAGAAAATGACATTGGTTTTTGTATCATTCATACGAATACAACCTGTGCTGATAGCTGTTCTGCATTTTTAAACTTTGCTACGCTCTGCAAAATTTGTTTGTAGTCAAAAACTGGGCTTCGGTCTAATCCAGCCAAGTTTTTCACAATATTTTAAGGTACAGTTTAAATTTAATAGCTATGCTGTAATTAGAGAGCATAATATCCACCTGGAAGCTACAGACAATGATTCATGTTCAGAAATAACCGCGACCGCGCAGGCGTTCACTTCAGACTTATGAGGATTATTCCTGTCTGTTGCTGATATGTTTAACCAACAGTCTGCTGATACTGAACCGGTGGTAGTATATAGAATCTATCTAATAGCATACGCTTTATATAATTGCATCAAAAGCTACATTCGACCAGAGGCCTAATTATACGCACAAAACACTATCGGAATCCTGACGTTTGCGGTAGCAATTAGTATGGAATTTGACAGACGATTGGAGTGGATGAATAAGTAATTTTAGTACAGACATACATTGCCGCAAAAGTTAGTAGTGAAGTTAGTTGCAGTGAACGTAGCGACGAAAGCTATAGGTACAGTGGTGGGATTTGTAAGTAGATATAAAAAAATTGAATTGTTTCTTAAAAGAATAATACCAGTGAGAAGAAGACAACATTTTATATTCACATAATCGAAAAACAACGTCACTGCCGTTAATTTGTAGGGTTCCGTACTCAAAGGGTAAGTTACTAAGACTCCGCTCTCCGTCCGTCCGTCCGTTCATCCGTCTGCCACCAGGGCCTTCTGTTAGTGCATTGTAGTATAATGACAGGTACACTGTCGGGTCACGTGACGTGTTTTTTCGTACCATTGACGCCTAGAAGGTTTGATGGGTGTGCCCGCGTAGACTTAAAGCAGCCATGAAATGAAAACCGCCATGTTCATGCAGTTGTCATGTTACTACAATGCATTAACAGAATCTAGGCCCAGGCTGTATCTCATGAACCGTGATAGTTAGACGCTTGAAATTTTCACAGATGATATATTTCTGCCGCTATAACAACAAAAACAGAATAAAATTAATATTTAAAGGAGGCTCCCATACAACAAACGTGATTTATTTGCTGTTTTTTGCTCGATATAAATAATGATGCTTGAAATATTCAAATGTCGTATAGATAATAAAACGGAACTCTTCGTGCGCGAGTTCCACTCGCATTTGGTCGGTTTTTTCTAAGCCGAGAACACAGTGGTTGCGACAGAGAGTATAAAAAGAATAATTACTGCTCAAATTTTATTTATCCACAAATCCTAATTATTGTATATTTTTAATTATTGCATCCAATACTTATACTAGCTTTTGCTAGTATTTAATTTGCTGCAGTATTTTTTTTAGTAAGTTGAAGTGGCAGTGGGCGGGGCACATAGCACGCAGAACTGATGGCCGACGGGGCCGAAAAGTTCACGAATGGAGACCACAAATCGGCAAGCGCAGCGTAGGACGACCAGCCACAAGATGGACAGATGACCTCATCCAAGTGGCAGGAAGGCGCTGGATGCAGGCCGCTTCCAACCGGTCTTTTTGGAAATCCATGGAGGAGGCCTATATCCAGCAGTGGACTTCTTGTGGCTGAATGATGATGATGAGTATTTTTTTTTGCACACCTTTTGCACACCAACTCCTTCCTCTACCTCCTGCGGTTGACTGGTAGAAAATGCTTATGGCATTAAGTCCGCCGCATTGGACGATTTTTTTCATTTAAGTGCAATAAAAGTATAAATAAATAGATAAAAAATCGCTGTAACGTTCATCGCACCTACGAAATTTCGCAGTAACGTATTGACAGTAGTTTGGTACTGATCGAATTTTTAGTAGCAATGAAGGAAAACTGTTACTCTAAACTGATCTCAAAATTTATACTCTAATAAATATACTGTAATAATAAGATCCCACAAACTGGTTAATTTAGACTGACATTTTCTCTTAAAGGAGATTTATTCAAGGAGAAAAAACAGAATTGACAAACTTATAAGATAAAAAATAGGAGAATCAATATAGTACATTTTGCCAATTTCTCAGCATTTTCCACAGATAGGTAATACTTAATATAATAAATAAGTAAATAAATGCTTGAAAAAAATGTAATACATAATGCCTGTATTAAATGTAAGTAAATGCCTTTATTAACCCCATCGGCGATCTGTAAACTGAGATGAAGCTGTCCGGTGGATTGTATAGGAATGTACCGAATGTAACAATTCCAACAAAATGTAATTGTGGGATAGTGCGCGCTTGATCGATCAGTATCATCGTAATTGCGTCGGTAAACTTGGCCCTATCGACAATTATGTCTCGGAGATATTATCGAAAAGGAATTCGAGATCATAGGAAGTGAGCTAGGAACCTAGGAAGTGCTTGTTACGTTACGATACGTTCCTGCAATCGAAAGGTTTGTTTGACCAGTAACTCAAGATAGTAATGAAATTAGTATTGACTCTACTTTGTACTTTAATGTTCTTCCGATAGCATTAGAGAGCTGTTATAATAATTTATGTAGGTGTTGATATTACTTTCAATAGATCTTCTTAGTATCAAAAGCAGCATTATTGAACTTAACAATTTCAGGAACACATATTAAGTAATTGTTTTAATGTAATGGGGAACTTGCGACAAATTTATATTGAAGTGGCATTACTTGTATAACATAGAAGACAAACAAAAACTCAAGAAAATAAAAAAAATCAGCCATAAAATATTTCTTTCGGGATTTACAGGGTCCCAAAAAATGGGAATGATATCTAAACGTTTTCTAAAAAGTGCATAACATTATTTCACTAAATAACTCTAATATTGATAAACGCTTCATACATTATAAGGTGTTACGTGCAAGTTGTGAAGTCATAGCTTGAGTCTGATTTGTATGGCGCGTTTTTGTACCACGTTACTTTTAAAAGGTCACATTAAGAAAAGTAGAGAAAACAATTAACACCGCTTATTTATCTTTTAACCTGGCCTCTCCGATTATATTAAAAGATTTTTTTGCCCAAGTTCCCCATTGTTGTTTTATTAAAATCGCAACCTTTTATTCAAAAGCTCAAGTAGATCCCTTGAACTTTTACTTTCTCTTGTCAAATGAAAAAGCCCTCTTGGCAACTGCATTTCAGAATGAGTCAAAGGATTAATGGATACATCTAGGCAACACCCATGACTAATCAAAACGTCGCAATACCGCACAGTGAGCAAGACGAATGCTGAATACTTCCCTAGGCACACTTTTAAAAGGTCCCTAAGTTCTCATGTACATTTTTTTACTTTCAATCAAACGAAAATGAGCTATAATGCCTTTGAAACAGAGGCCTTATTGGGTGCAAATGTCAGTGTGTACCTTCTATGTTGTAATGTCACTTGTCAAATTATAATAGGTACCGGGGCTTAGTCCGGATAGCAAGCTGTACGTTACGTAATGGCACATAAGACTACCTATCAACCACTTAATAGAATTGGTTTTAGTAGTATATTATCAGTATTGGAGAATACTGATAAAGTATTCTCAAAGTAATTTATAGTTGGGTAAACTTGGGTATGAGTATTTATTTATGTCCCAGGCCGGTATTTTTTCAAAAATATCAATGCTACGAATGCCTGCTACTCAGTTATATTTCAACCATCTGAACAGTACATACGAGCTACCAATTATATCGAAGAATTGCGTTCAGCAAATACCATTCTCATTGTTCCTTGGAAAATACGAGTCCATATTTTTTATACACATGTCCTTTGCTCTAGATTCCTTCTTTAACTTAAAGATAAGGTCATAATTTATTGGTTGCAAATTGCCTAGCAAATTTTAGATAATAAGCAATGCATAGTTTGTATCGAGGAATCTGTGTAACTCACGACTGTTTTTGTGCAGCTATTTCTTTTAGTCAAAACAATGGCATTCCGAGGATGGTAAAACCGTGACCTGTGAAATATGTTTTTGATATTGTAGGGTGATCTTCTATAAAGTGCAGCCATTAGGCTCTATCAAAGTAAGCCAATTACAGAATTATATTTTATTTCAATCTTATGTTAAGTATCTGGCTGAGTCTAGGTACGTTTTTTACCCCCGGTTTCTCGAACACTAACAAGCTGTTAATCTACTGTTAATAGCTTGTTAGTGTTCGCTGACATGTTTTTTTGTAGGTATGCATTTTGGTCTATTGACAGCTGTTAACAGTAGATTAACAGTGTGTTAGTGTACTAGAAATTGGGGGTTAGCTTATCATAGGTGTAATACTTTTTTTCTGGTTGTGCAATAAATTTTTCACTATCTATTTATCTAATTGACTCATCACCAGCATTCAAATCAAAAACCCCCGAAGGTTAGTCGAAGAAGAAGAGGTCGGCATAGAGGTAGATGTTTTTGCTGCGGTACATTTCCACTAGCAGAAATAAATTAATAAACGTAAAATATACAACCCGCACACGTCCCCTCAAAGTGCAAAGGTCTTCTCTCGAAGAGAAAGAGCACGCGTGCCTCTGCGAATTATTATTAATATTTTTTTCTCAAACATGCTTGTAAATTTGAACATTATTTTGACAACTTTCTTCGATAGCTGTACTGGCCAAATACATGCGAGCAGCGGCTGGCAAAAGTTGTATGAAAATCCATATTTGTATAAATAAATAAATAGTAAACTCATATTGTTATTGTGTCGTGTAATTTAAAAATTGAACGATCTTTTACTCCGAAACATGGCCACCAAGGAGGTAAGTTATCAAAGGTCTTATTTAAACTTTGAACTGGCTTGCAAATAGAAATCTGTTTACTGGAAAAAAAGGTGTTTAATGCGGGATAAATTATTGTTCGTTGTTCATCATTGATTTGGAAACGTAATTGTATTTTCAAATAACAAGTTCTGCCTAGGTAGGTACTACTTACTTAGTTTTCATTTCCGCGCATTATTTGGGATAAGTACTATCCAAGCCTTGGGCACAACTAGGCATTGATGGACTTACTTATGTGTGCCTCGGCTTCGCCTCGGCCCATATTTACACGTTCGTCCATCAATGCCTCTTTTGCTGGCCGCTGCAATAATATACTATATTCATTAGATGATAATACCTTGGGCTTTAATAATTTTTTCTAAAATATTTTAAGGCGCAATAAAACTTTTTGCTTAGGTTTTTAATTATAACTTTACTGGCCACTAAGTATTAAAGTGGCATCCCTTACGAAAATTAAAAACTAAAGAACATCTTCTTAATATGGTGGCCAGTCTACATATACCAACAACACAACACCTACAGCATTGTTGTCGGCTGGGGGCCGCCGTACATTTGTACAAATGGCCTCAGCCGTGGTGTATTTCCGTGTTTGTGATGTGCCTGCCTGGTTATCATAGCACAGGGTATCCTAGTTTGGGACCAGGTCAAGTGATTATGTTGTGTGGAATGGTGTGGAAGTTATTATTATTATTGAATTAAACTCGAAGAAGACTTGAAGGTGGCCTTACTCTCAAAGGGATAAGTACCGACAAGATATGAGTGATAAGACAAAAAAAAACCCAGGTCTTGGATGTTTACATGTAGGTATGTGATGTCGCTGTTTCTGGTTCCCACGACACAGGGTATCCTAGTGTGGGGCCAAAAGCAATGTGTGTGCCTGTCGTGTGGGTTTATGTTTTATGTTTATCTTTAGTTCATACATATTTCGGTTAGATCTGACATAATGACCTTATAAACTAAATGAACACTCAATTCAACAATAACAATACTCAGAAGACTTGAAAGGTTACATAAAATGAGAGAACTTTTCTGTACCAAATAAAAAAATAAGAAAATCAGTGACGTCACTTGGTTTTTAGATGTGCATAGACTCTTGGCCACCATATTAAGAACTGCTAACCAAAACGCAGATTTTCTATCTTTTTTTTTATTTTCATAAAAATATCACTTTGGTTTTTGGTGGGCAGTTATAATTAAAAACCAAAGAAGTTTTTTTTTAATTTCACTTTCAAATCTTCAAAAATTCCGCTAATTGTTTTGAGCAGTCTATCTATGTAACATTCGTAACACATAGAGCATTACATTTTAAAAGATACAATTCGATACAAAATTAAAAATGATATCAAACTATGTAGTAAAAAAACAGGAAAATTTAAATTCGTAGTATGTATTAGTGTAGATATTGTAGCAATTTATTTTGAAGTCAGCGGCAATGCTGACTTCAAAATAAATTGCTACAATACAGCAGCGGCAATGCTGACTTCAAAATAAATTGCTACAATATCTACCTACTGTCGCATCGAGTTGAAGCTTTGCAAGTGTATGTATGATTGTACTGGGTTGTAATATAGTACGTAATAATTATTGTACACTTTCCTCCCTTGTTTATAATGTTCGTATCACCACATCAAGGGTTGGCTGGAAGAGATTTCTGCTGAAATAAGCTCGCCATGTACACTTTTTAATTCTGTAAATGTTTTGTTTTATTCATGTAATTTTATGTGTGCAATAAAGTATAAAGTATAAAGTATGTCGGATAGCATGTCATCGAGTTAATCTGATGGAAGCCAGGAGTGGAATTCTTCAACTATCTCTCTCTTTACTGCGCCATCTCTTGTTAGTACAGCAAAAATGCAAAAAATCAAGCTGCTCTAATAGTAAAAAAGTTATTGCATTTAGTTTTTTCTGTTGAATCTAAAGGTTTTCTAATAAGTGTCTGGACAAGAAAAACGTTATTTCATGAGATAACATAAATATTGATAAATAAATCGATTAATAAGGATCTTTTTAGGGTTCCGTACCCGAAGGGTGCCTAACGGGACCATATTACTAAGACTTCATTGTCCGTCTGTCTGTCTGTCTGTCTGTCTGTCTGTCTGTCTGTCTGTTTGTCTGTCCATCCGTCCGTCCGTCTGTCTGTCTGTCTCTCTGTCTGTCTGTTTGTCTGTCACCAGGCTGTATCTCATGAACCGTGATAGCAGGGCAGTTTAAATTTTCACAAATGATGTATTTCTGTTGCCACTATAACAAATACTATAAAAAACAGAAAAAAATAAATATTTAAGGAGGGCTCCCATACAACTAACGTATTTTTTTGCCATTTTTGCTCGATATTAATAACTGCAACAGATTAGTTCTATATTCACTTTAAAAAATAAATAATTAAATTAAATGAAAAAATATAATTAAGGGGGCTCTCAAACAACAAACGTGATTTTTTGCCGTTTTTATCGATCTTTGTGTCTAATGCTGTATAGACTCGCACTTGGCCGGTTTTTTTGTACCACGTTACTGCGATTACTTTTCGATTAGTTAAGAAAAGTATTTGTTGGTAGTAGAGAACAATCCTTATCACGATTATTTCTCTTTTTACATGGCCTCTCCAGTGAGATAATTTTTCAATTTTTTTTTTCTGCATGTTATCATTATAACAAAAAAGTTCATAGAAAATACATACACTTTTTAGCTTACTACCTACATAATGAAAGCAGGAAATTATTTTATACGTTTTAGTGCATTACGGACAAAACCCTTTTCTTTTCGTTATTATTTTCAACTGTAATGTTTCAATCTAGTTTTGGTAAAATTTTTGTTTCAATCCTTCGCTCTCAGAAGCATTTTGAGTAAATATTTGGTGCAAAATATTTCGTAGGTTCCATGTTTAGTTTTATGAATTTTCGTAAGACTATTTGTTATCCAAACATATTATCTCTGCGCCAAATTGATCAATTATCGTAAAACAAAGTTGCTGTTTTAGGATGAAATTCAATTGAGAACAGATCGATTTGTAATTGGATATTGTTTTAGATTTCACTACTACCTCAATGACTTTGTACCACATGTAGGTATAGCTTGATTAAAAAAAAATAATAGGTACATTTTGACATGCAAGAATTTTCTTTGATTAACTAGGGAAATATCTAATTCTAGATCATTCATTTCAAACAAATGCTGATTTGTAAATTGGCATGAATTGAATTGAGTAAATTTCTAAGCTAAGTTGTTATGTACCGCAGTGGTGCGTGCAAGGATTGATAACCAAGTTTGTAATATTTTGATACTAGTTGTCGCTCTGATTCCGTTCGCATGGCATGATGGGAATAAAAAAAACCTAGGTACTTTGCACATGCACAAACCAAAACTCGTTCAGCTCATTAGTGAAATACCTAGCATTAATAACACCTAAATACCCATCCGTGTGGCGCCGGATTAAGAATAGCGTCACTCCATTTGCTTCCGTGGATGTCGTAGAAGGCGACTAAGGAAATCAATTCCAATCGCATACTGCGATCGCCAACCCGCCTGCCAAGCGTGGCGATTATGTCAAAACCCCTTATGATTATGAAAACCACGAAGGAAGCCTATGTCCTGCAGTGGGCGCCAAATGGGTAATGATGATGATAAAATACCTAATGCCTGCTAAATATTACGAGCAAACACTCACCAGTTATTCAAAATTATCTCTTTGGTTCCTCTCTTGTTATTGCTACTATCACAGTTAACGTACTTAATACGTAAAGTGCAGTAACGCCTGCTAATTATATTATAGCAATGTTGTAGAGAGATGTCCTAACACTGTTATTGTAGGATGATCAGGCACCTATTTTCCACTGGCCACTGTGGGCAAGTAATCTACGCAGAGAAAAATGCTTTGATTCTGTTCTAGTTTGGGAAAACAATAATTAGAAATGAAATCGCGATGGTGATCCATAACGGTTCTCAGCATAGTAAGCCACGTCTCTGATCAATCAGATCAACTTAGAGTTGGGTTATTCTATATACTAATCGAGCAATGATACTACGTAGAACCGTTCTCGTTTTCAGAAAATAATAATTCCCAGTACCTGTTAAAAGTAACACCTTCGTAACGCTGGCCATTGTTCAAAATGCCTTGATACGGATAACGTGTAAGAATATTTTGTTGTAAATACCAATAAGTGGTTTTATTGAGAACTCTTAATTATTAAGAGTTCTCATCTAATATCATCTAATCTAAATACCAGGAACAGAATGGTAACATTATGAATTGACATGTGTATAACACTACTAATTCACTTTCAGAACACAGTCGGTCCACCTCTTTCTGGCATTTCGCTCCGCTGCAGCATAGATTGAGAAACCGGTTAATGCATAGAATAAGTCCCGCCTCTTTTGGCAGTTAATTACAGCGATTATGTTATTAAAATATCGCGGAATCTGAAAACTATTTCTTCTTATTTTTCATTAAATATGACAGTCGTATTTATAAAAAGTCTTTTCCACTAAAACAATGTTAAGACGCATTTAAGGCCTGTTTATGGCAGAAATTTAGACCGGCTTTACTCTGTCTTAAGAGTGTTTTAGTGGACTCGCGATGTTCATACATAATTATTTATTAAATTTTACCTAATAAATAATCGCGATTAGTTTAATATATAATAAAAGAATCTAATAAATTTTAAAAAATACCTTGAGTATTTGAAACTTCTGCTCATTGGAAATTAATTAATTATCGATACCAAAGAAACGGTTTAATGTTGTGTTTATTTTAATGTGAAGTAACAAACAAAACTAACCCAGCTTATACCTGTAAATTTGGTTTAGTTTTGTTTATGACTTCCATGTTTTGGACCCCTCTTTAGTTAAAGGCCTCCTACCTATATCTTCGTCGAAGCCTCACTTTTTTGCCATGACCCAGGCAAAAAACATAGGGACTTGGACTGTCAATCCTACCCATCTGGCCAATCTATCACTAGAGTACATTCCCTTAGGTATAGTACACCTTAGGTTTAAGTAATACGAAGGTGTTTCGAGCTGGCACCCGATACATTTCATTTTGATATATATTTTGGTACTTCCTCTACGGGATATATTAGTGCCTACTTCTAAGCTAAAGGGTGATGGAATTTTAGGATCATCATCATCTCCATCAGTCATTTGACGCCCACTGCAGGACACAGGCCTCCTTCGTGGTTTTCATAACCATGAATGGTTTTGCCATAATCGCCACGCTTGGCAGGCGGGTTGGCGATCCCAGTATGTGGTTGGAATCTCAGGAAGACGCTTCTGCCCGTCTCCTGGTAATTGATTTCCTTAGTCGCCTTCTACGACACCCACGGAAGGAAATGGAGTGACGCTATTCTTAATCCGGCGCCATACGGGATTTGGCATTATTTTAGGATAAAGAAAGGAAATTTCAATTTTCTATAGAAAATTCATATAATATTACAGGATAAAAGATTTAAAAGCTCTGCAGCGTACCTAATGGTTACCGCTTAATTAATGTGTTTATGTTTATTGTTTAGTCACTCCTCTTTAATACCGCGTCCATTCATTCCCTTCTTAAATAACAATAAATTGTTGCTCTTCAGCCAAACAGAATATTACACTGAGTTAGTAATATTTTAAACGGGTCTAACCGCGATTATTTATTAAGTAAAATTTAATTACCTTTATTACACTGAGTTATTGGCACAAACATTAAAAATTATACTCCAACATCCAGTGTTACTGACATAATTAAGAAGAGGTTGACATTTCACTTATGGTTATTTGATTTATATCTTGAGACGGGCCGAAATTTCTGAGAACCATCGAGGTTCTATTCGCTTATGATATTGTCAATTCTTATCTGTAGCTGCCCTAACGAGAGTATTTTAAGCCGAGGCGTAGGTACATAACAAATTAATTGATAATAGATCTCTACAATCGATTTCAAACACTACAACCACAAAAGTTTGTATTAAGTACTGCAAAATATTGACTGCCTCATTGGAATAGCCGTTAAGGCGCTTACTAATAAGAAAGAGGTCGTGGGTTCGATCCCCACTGGGGGCCGCCGTACATTTGTACAAATGGCCTCAGTCTGGGCGTATTTCCATGTTTGTGATGTCTTTTACTGGTTACCATAGCACAGGGTATCCTAGTTTGGGACCAGGTCAAGTGATTGTGTTGTGTGAAAATTATTATTATTATTATACATTTACTGATAAATTATGTAACATTTCAGTTTCCCGCTAAAACTTTAACGTAGCATAATAGAATCAACATGGCTCTTTTCAGTTAACTTCGAATCAATAATTGCATCATGTTTCTCTCGCTCAGCCTACTGCACCCTCAAACTTCTTAGCGTTATATTCTACGAGTGACATAACTAAATGAATTAAGCCGGGTTTTGATGGTCATAGTACGCTTGGACCGTGTGCGTACAGTTTTAGTTAATTATGACACGCACTCGGTCCGAGCACACTGGCCGTCGTCATAATCAACTTAACTGTACCTACGCACAGTCCAAACGTACGAGACCGTCAAAACCCGCCTTTATAACAACGTTGCTTAGTACTACAATTTGGTGTTGCTATCATTTGAAGAAGGGGCTAGGTAGCGGCTGCGGGAACGGTCCATCGAGCTCAAATCCGTCGTACTCGTACATTTGAGGAGGTAACTCCTTGGGAAATACTGAAATTGAAACAAAATTACGCAGGTAAGTACATACAACTAAACACAGGAATGTGGTCAGGCGGCAGGATAGTCGGTAGACTAAGCTTCCAGAGATAAATTTATATGTAATTCTTTTTTTGAAATAAACAGTTTAAATTTTCATTTTTTTTTTTAAGGCGGCCACAGAGATTTGGTCGAGGTTAGATAAACGATCGGTGGGCTGACCAGCTACCCGTTAAGTCGATGACATTATGAATGCCGTCCGAAAGCAAAGAAGGTTGGCAGGGGATAAGACTAACATAAGAATATTCTTTATTGTACACTAGAGCACATGACATAAAAATTTTAAAAAATCACAGTACAATTGGCGGCCTTATTGCTAAAAGCAATTTCTTCCAGACAACCCTATGACGGAAAGTTGCTGTAGAAAAAATGAGACGGGCAGTCGGTGCAAATATGAATATTAATATACATACTTACATAAATAACAATATACCTACATAAAACAATATATGTAATATATACATATATATTATCTTATCTGTATATATAAGATAAAAATAAATAAATAACTTATAATAAAATCTACTCGAGAAGAAAATAACAATATAATAGCATACCTACATAAATGAAAAGAACGAAAAAAAGAGCGGACCGAGAGGGTTGGCATTAGAGTCAAGTGGCTTCAATTATGCAGAGCAGTATTTTGTTATGTTTTATGTTATTTTATTTTGTGTTTTTCCTGGTACAATAAAGAATATTGTTATCTTATCTTATGTTCTATTCATGTTATCTTATCAATTTGCCTTTATTCTATACGATTATTCTACATACTCTACCGTGTGTTAGATGGCAGGCTAGGCTGGACCGACTTTTATGATATTAGATTTTTTGCGAGTACATCACACACCTTCGATTTGCCGACGATATAGTAGTCATGGCAGAAACGATGGATGACCTCGGCATAATGCTCGAAGACCTCAGTCGAGTTTCCCAACGTGTGGGCCTTAAAATGAACATGGACCAAACGAAGGTTATGTCGAACGCCCGTGTTGTGCCCACCCCAATAACATTGGGGAACTCGACTCTCGAAGTTGTAGACGAATACCTATACTTAGGACAAACAGTCCAACTAGGTCGGTCCAACTTCGTGAAAGAGGTCAATCGTCGAATCCAACTCGGCTGGGCAGCATTCGGGAATCTTAGAAAAATCTTTTCGTCTAATTTACTCGTACCTCAATCGCTCAAGATAAAATTATACAACCAGTGTGTGTTACCAGTGATGACTTATGGCACTGAAACGTGGTCTCCCACTATGGGCCTCATAAGAAGGCTCAAGGTCACGCAACGAGCTACGGAAAGGGCTATGCTCGGAATTTCTCTACGAGATCGAATGAGAAATGATGAGATCCTTAGACGTCGACATAGTCGAAAGTCGTCGACATAGCCCAGCGGATTAGTAAGTTGAAGTGGCAGTGGGCGGGGCACATAGCACGCAGAACTGATGGCCGATGGGGCCGAAAAGTTCTCGAATGGAGACCACATACAAGATGGACAGATGACCTCATCCAAGTGGCAGGAAGGTGCTGAATGCAGGCCGCTTCCAAACGGTCTTTTTGCAAATCCATGGAGGAGGCCTATGTCCATTAGTGTACTTCTTGTGGTTGAATGATAATGATGAGGTTTTTTGGATTTGTCTTTGCCCCGGATAGCAGAATAGCTATTAGTACATAGGAAAAATTCACGACAAAAATTATTGATTCTGAGGCGGTACGAAATTCTCCGGATCAGCTCGTTATTATTACAGGTTACTAGCTGACTCAACAAACATTGTTTTGCCGTATTAATTTATTCTCAAACCTAACAAATATATACAAAAAAAATCATAAAAATCGGTGAAGCTGTTTGCGGAGGAGTTCGATACCAAACACTGTTTGTGACACGAGATTACTCCTGAAAACCTGAATAGTAATGGGCTAACATCCACAAGCTATGGTTTCTCCTATCGTTATTAAATTAGCTTGTAGATACTTGTAAGATACATCATACGTAAATAACGCCACAACAATAGCTTGATGCGGGATACGAATTGTTATCTGGCACTAATTGAACATAACAATGCTTCAGTATTCTGATGTTGTGCCTGTAGTCTGCGGTGGACAATGCAGTATTTTGTGAGAACTTGATTTGTTTTTATTGTTAGTTTCTGATTTAGTGCTCAAGCGTGTTCAAGTTAAATCTACTGCGTTTTTAAACTTAATTTTTAGGGTTCTATACCTCAAAAGTAATAAGAGTTCCCTCCGAAAAACGGAACCCTATATATGGATATCGGTTTTAATTAAAAAACCACTTTGTTGTCCGTTTTTATGCGACTGCGAGAACAAAATGGGGTTATATAACCGCCGTTTCGCACGAATGTTGTATCTATGAACGTATGTATAATAAAAAATAACAACTTCCACAAAACACAATCACCCAGCTTCTTCGCATGGTCACGCAGGGACCAAACATCACTAATATGACGTAACTAAGAAACTGAATGTCCGCCATTTTGTTTTTTCGTTAGCTGTCATGTTATTAGTAAAAAGTAGGAAATAAAAAAACCGGATAAGTTTGAGACGGACCGAGGGTTCCGTACAATTTTTTTATTTACTTACACATTATTGTACCGGAATCGAGTCTCGCAGTTTTCCGAGCTTTTCTCGAACTTCAAAGACAATTTTTTTATGATTTAATTACAGATGTGCAATTTTCAGATTTTTTCCTGCATTTGTAGTATACGACAATATTATTTGCCAAATTTCATAGTTCTAGGTCAACAGTAAGTACCTTTTAAATTTTAATTCCCTTGAGAGTGTCGAAATATACGTTTTTTTGCGGCATAAACGGCCGTAACTTTTTTTTACGTCAATTTTGAAGTTTGATTCACTCACTGGTTCAAGGGACTGTAGACCCAAGTATATAGTTTTAATTTCAACTCGATACCTCCACGCGTTCCCGAGATAAAGGGCCTTGACAGTCCGTCTGTCGGACTGACGGACGGAAGGACGGACGGATTTACGGATGGACGGACGGATGGACGGACGGGCGGACGGAAAGTGATCCTATAGGGGTTCCGTTTTTTCCTTTTGAAGTACGGAACCCTAAAAACGGTATAAAAACAAAATTACCTGACTGCCGAAACGTCTAAAATAAAGCCTAGATGAGTCTGTTCATGATGAAGTTTAAAATTCAACCAAGCCTTGAAATTTAAAATGTATGACCAACCAACCCTTAATTAAATTTTTAAATGCAATTAGTGAAGTAGGGACCTCCCGATCATTGTTTTACTGTTTTCTGACCAGACTGTACCTACCTACAATGTTTGATTTATTAGGCTTCGATAGTAGTTAGTCTGGGATCGGTTAGGAACAGCAAAACTAAGGTGGGATCCGTTAGGAAACTAATTTCTAGGTAACATCTGTTTATGGGATCAGAACGGGCTGACTCTAAAATGTTGAGTTCATAAATATTAAAATATACCAAGCGACAGAAAATCAATTTTCTATATTTCAGCGTTAATAAATATAGCACCATCTATTAGCAGTTCTGAATACCACTCTTGCAAAAATTACTTTCTTCCGTAGTCAAGTTTTAATATTTAAACTTTTTCTTTTCACGCATACACAAAAACTCACATAGATCTTTATCGAAGAGAAACAAAACACTTACAGAATCGGGGAGACTGGAACTGCGGCGCCTGCTGCGCATAGAACTGCTTGTTGAACAGGGGCTGTGGCACGGGAACCTCCACTGGCACTGGAATGGGCTTGGCGACGTAATGCACTTGTATCTGGTTCACTTGAGGCTGCGTCACGTGTAGTGGCTGGACCGGCGCCTGCGGGCCGTGCTGCTGGGGTGCGTGGACTGACGGTCCCGTCTTGGACACCACGGCGTTGAAGCCGTGCACTGGGTCCGCCGTGTAATCCACCGTGCGAATCGAGCCGTCCGGCTCTACAAGGGAGTATTGACCTGAAAATTAGTGTAGTTAGTATTACCTACAACATCTTACTAAAGAATAGCGAAACGAAACGAAAGTGAAAAATGAAGCGGAAGAGTTTTGTCAGGATCGTGACAAGTGGCAAACCCTGATCTTTAGTGGTCTCTGCCTACCCATCCGGGATACAGACACGAGCTTATGTATGTGTTACTGCTTACTATACAATAAACAGCACATCAACCTCTACACTCTATCCGTTTACGTTGCGAGCGACTTTGCAACTAAAATATAAAGGTTTATATTGTCGACTGTACAACACGAGTAAGAAAGAGGGCAAGACAAAGGAAGTGAAAGAGATATTTGTAGGTGGGTAAAGATTTTCGTTCGTGTGCTTGTTTGACCCCAAATTTTTATTAGAGAAAGAGAATGAGAATAATTAATTTAATACAAATAAATACAAATATCTTTATTGAGAAATACAATTTGCCATTTGATAAAACAGTTTTCTTCTCACTCGAGAAAAGTAAATTTTCTTCTGTCTCTTTTTCTCTGTCTTTATCTCTTTATATCAATTATCTCTTCTTCTACTGATTCAAATTACATTTCAGTGAGTGGAAATCACATATGGATGATTTAGGTCAACTGATTTACAATTTTCTGGCGATTTGGACCAACCTAATTTACGTGTTAGAATCCATCAAATGAGGCTTTCATTTAACTGTAATTAAGGTTTTTGTGGTATCTTTCAGCGATAAAATTATGTACCTTTTACGACATCCCCATCCCTGCTCTCATGCTGTGACTTCACATCTCCCGTGGAATGGTCAGCTACGCCGTAGTTGAACGCGTATCTCGGTCGATCCTCCTGGGGAATTTACCGTAATAGGTATTATCGCAGGATTTTTTTTTTTGCAAACTCACGACGTAAGGACAATTTGTATGCTCACTTACGAAATATTTATTCGTATGCTCCGGCTGGAGACCAGTCACAAAAACAGGAGTGTTATATCCAGTACCATGATGTATACCGTGCTTAGGAGCCGCTCGAGACACAGACACCAACACCGCTACTAACAAATACCGACAATGACTCATTGTAACAAAACAAACACTAAGAAAACAACCAGCAAGTTCGAAGTTGGATCCCTGAATAGTACAATGGAGGGTTCACAGGCATTTATATGTGGCCTTATTTGCTAGTAAGCGCCAGCCTTGGTAGGCGGGGCGTCGGCCGCGCTTCCGAAAATGAAGTTTTCGCGGACGACGCGCGGGAGTTGGCTGGATTAGGATACACCTGCACTGAGAGGAAACACGGTCGCTCTAGTCGTATCGTTCCGGGAGGAAAGTGCTTGACTATTGAGTCGATATATCTTCTTCAAATATTAAAATGCACAACTAAGGCTGATGGATGACGACTAAAAGGATGCTCTTCGACAATCTTCCAAAAACATCGATTTACTAATACAGGCGACACTTAATGATGATCCATCCGGCTCGTTCTAGCCAATGCGACGCTTCGTAGGTAGCTTCAATTGATGGTAGTAAAATAAACACCTAACTGTTAACTGTAAATGTATCAAGTCCGTCCACATTATGCAATATGGCATATTTCTAACGAATTTAAATTTTCTACGTATCGTAAGCTTTGATAATAGTGACCTCCATGTAATGGTAGTGATACATACTTGAGAAGGTTGGTCACACAAGTAGGTACCCAAACTCTGCGGCTGAGAACACCCTTGAACTGGTCACTCATTGCCCGGTCCCATTGCCACACCCTCGGTATACCTACGGACTAATTTAAGAAAAGTTTCGCACGCCACAATGGTCTCCGAATGTAGATTAGGTTGCCTCAGCGCTATTTATGGCAGCCGCGTCAAATGAACTGCACCTGCAGTCCTGGGCATTATGTTATTAGTCACCCGAGGGCCAGAGCTGTCATTATAGCGCCCTTAGATTCGCTACGTGTCTGCAGGGCTTTACTCCGACCCGACAAAAAATTACTAGTAGAATAAGGCTGGTAAAATACAAAATCAGTCGCGCGTTAATGTAGGCTGGGACAATTACAAAAAACGAAATTGTTTTAATCCCAAAACGACAAAAAAAGATTTTGGCACTTATGTTTATTATTTATCTGTATTTCATCAACATTAATTGTTTTATTTCCATTTCAGAGTAAAGATTCTGTCGAGGTCTGCAATTATTGCTCTTATTTGGTTCTGTTAGTTCAGAAGTTATTAACTACGGCAGCTTTTCTGAGTGATCATGCGGCAACCATTTATACCAACCACACATTTACATTACATGAATCTTCACAAATCTTATTCGTGGATATTGTAATTCTAATAGTAACAATATTTAATGTCTGAGGTATGGTGCCGCACTTCTTATAACAAGCTTCTTTGCATACATTATTTGTGTACCTACTACATAAGGTTCGCAATGCAGCAACTTTGTTCAAGATAATTTCACAGTATAATTTCACAAGTATTTT